>OY292394.1:23531903-24131903 GCA_958496205.1 Idaea biselata
ATCAGGGGCTCCCAAACTTATTTTGTCTACTGCCCACTTTGAAATTAAATATTTTTTTAGCGCCCCCTATCTAAAAACCCCTTTAACTTCAAATGAAAATTATTATTGTAAGCTCTATTAGCGGATATTAAACTACTCTCATTTCGAAACGGAGCGGCCTATAGATATGTTTTTTATTTTATTCATTCAATAAAACAGGACAGCTAAGAGAACTACACGGACAGAAATATCGCACCGAGTTAGTTTGAGTAATTTCTTGATAATTAATATTAGTAGATGTTCATATGTTGTAGTCGAGAGCTCAGTCAGTGTACTTATGAAAGAGTCCTCTTCGCTAGATGAAACTACAAATCGCCCCCTAAGCCCCTACACAACGCCCCATTTTTTTTCTGGGTCTCTTACCGCCCCCCTTTAGGCCTGCAGCGCCCACAAGGGTGCGTTATCGCCCACTTTAGGAACCCCTGATAGATAATTGCTTTAATATTTTTATAACCTCTAAGGTACCCACCTACAAGCAGTATGTGATACCTCAGGACCTTTATGTTATGAGGGTCAGGGTCTTAAATTGTGTTTCAAAGCTTTCCAGGCATACGATTTTCGTAGTCAACAAAAAACTCTTATCTCATAGACGCTTAGTAGTAAGAAGCTGTAACTTTGCAGAATTATGACATGTCGTATTAACACTGATCACGGGAAAATAGAAGAATAAAAAATAATAATAAACATTTTAGGTAGGTGGAGGAGAGTGGAGGTACCACACGGTAACTCACACGTAAAACTAATGTTCTTTTTCTTGTTAACTGACTTCCAAAAAAGGAGGAGGTTCCTTTACCCAATCGTGTAAGATATCGTTATATAGCTTAATTAAATAAAATGATTGTGGGTTTTCTATAACTATTTTTCATTTTAGGGTTCCGTTTACAAAATATGGCAAAAATACGATACGATCACAAAAACATAAAACGCTCTAAAAAAAAGTTTTAAGCTTGACAGCATCGGCAGCTGTCCCCAGAATATCTCGACGAGATGTAAGTAGGTACTTATCGTCTTTTGTTTCTACATTGACGGAAGGAACACATAAATATATTGTGTGGGACTGGATCATTTCTGTAACTTGGAGAATCTGTCCTTTTAATAAATCTGTCTTTTCGAAAGTCTGTCCTAATAAGAGTAAAGCATATAGTTCCTGGGCCCTATTACGTCGAGTTTGTTTAATTGTACCATTCATGGTAGGTAGGTACCTTATTTATATTGGTACTACTGATACTAAATATTTTTACTAATAGGTACCTACTAGTGTTGTCTATCGATAGTCACACTATCGATAGACTATCGATATGATATCGATAGTCTAGGCAAAATCAATAGTATCGATAATCTATCGATATTATCGACACGTGTAAATACTATCGATAGCGCTTCATTAGCAATACTATCGGTTACGGCGATATTATCGATACTATCGATAGTTTTATGTCCAATATAATCGATACTATCGATAGTATCGATACTATCGATAGTTTTATAATATCGATAGGCAGCAATATTTCGATACTATTGCTGCCTTGTCAAATGTAATGTACCCACATGTTGCGGGCGGTTAGGTTTATTGTTTTGGTGCAATTCAACGACCTAAAAAGCGCGTAGAAAGGTGATTTATTCGGTTTTGTTTAATTTTTATTAAGTATACTTTTGTATAAAACATAAAAGTAAAAAATACTATCGATAGCATTAGGGTTGCCAACCGTACTATAATATATAGTATTGTACTATATTTCAGCTCAGCGTACTATATATTTTTGAAAGCACATATAGTACGCAAAAATACTATATTTTTGGCATAATTTGTAAAAAGTTGTTTCTTTTATAAATTCATCCTCTCTGCATTTACAGAGGACTGTTTTCTACGAGTATGTAGAGGGAAAAAAAGAAAAGCCATAAAAAAGGTGCTCATAATTTAAAGATTGAATGTCGGGAACATTTTTTTTTATATTCAAGAAAGAAAGAGTATTTGAAAGTGTGAAAAAAAGACTCTAATCTAACAAATACTATATTTTTCGAAAAAACTGTTGGCAACCCTAGATAGCATCGATAGTTTTTACACGTGGCTATACTATCGATAGTACAATCGATATCCTGAATATTTTTCGAGGTCAACTATCGATAGTGAAACTATCGATTGTTTTGCAACACTAGTACCTACCATTAATGGTACTTGTCTCTAGTTATAGTTTTTATTCATTTTTTCTGTTGCCTCTTTGAGGCTCCTTCTGGCAACACTGGCGTCCATCCATCGCGTTCACTCGCTCGCCCCGCCACGCCGCGCGCGCCGTCCGCGCCGCGCCCGACTCGCTCTGGTCATTCACTTCACTTCCCACACACAGACACAGAATGGAAAATTCTACAGAACTCCCGCCCCTGTGCGTTTCCTCATCGCGCGCGCGTGCCTAGCTCAAAGATGGCTAAGCCCACCCCGCCCTGGGGTGACCGGATTGGACTGGGAAGCGGGCCTTCAGGAAAATCCCGTAAACGGGCACCTATTACCTATTGTGCCCGGTCTGAATGCCTACCTATTTCGATTTCATCTCCCAGATAGCGTGGGTAACAAGTAACAAGTGGGTAGAATAGATACCTACCTACCTAAGTACCTACTTTATAGATTTTCTGGAAAAAAGTCTGAGCTGAGATTAATTGAAAATTTCAGAGATTTTGCAGTTATTTTTAAATTATTTAGACTTAGATTTTGAAGTCGTAGGTATAAGAAAATTTGTTTGCTTAAACGTCTAGAACAACCCGTATTCTATTTAATTACACGCGTTGTAATTGGAAATGATTATTTTTGTATCTAACTATCAGCGTCCTGCGGTTTCACCCGCGTAAGTCCCAATCCTGCGGGATTTTGCAAAAACCCTTTTTAGGGTTCCGTACCCAAAGGGTAAAAACGGGACCCTATTACTGAGACTTCGCTGTCTGTCTGTCTGTCTGTCTGTCCGTCTGTCCGTCCGTCCGTCCGTCCGTCCGTCTGTCACCAGGCTGTATCTCATGAACCGTAATAGCTAGACGGTTGAAATTTTCACAGAAGATGTATTTCGGTTGCCGCTACAACAACAAATACTAAAAACAAAATAAAACAAATATTTAAGAGGGGCTCCCATACAACAAACGTGTTTCAAAAACTACAAGGGAATCGAGTAGGTCGTGGAATTCAAAATGGCCGCCCTGTCTGTCAAATATACCAGTATGCCTTCACTTACCAAAGAGTTTCTAAGTTTCAAATTTTCTTTGTGCCAAAGTTTTTTTTTTCTCTTTTTTTGAGTGGTGTGGTCGTATGAATCGAAGCTAAATATTTCACATTTTCCTATCAAATTTAAAAATTGGATGTATATCATTTTAGGGTTCCGTACCCAAATGTCATAGTGGTACGGAACCCTTCGTGCGCGAGTGTCGCACTTGCCCGGTTTTTTTAAGATCTACCTTACCTACACTACACATCAAAGAACACACTCTTCAAATTTCATGTTTCTGGGCTCTGCGTTCTTATATAGTTCAGTCAATCAGTCAAGACATTTAATTTTATACTTTTTTATATAGTGGTTAGGTAGGTAACTACAACTAGGTACCTAATGATATCGACCGAGATCTGAAAATCTGCTCATTTTATTAAAAGTTCCAAAAATCCGAGGATTTCCCGATAGGTAGAATATCCGAAATCCGGAGCTCCCGGATCGCTCTCAGTTCCAGATAGGAGATTGTGTGTTCTGCGCTGGTAGCTGTCTCAACCTTACCTACTCCTAGATCGACTAACTAAAGGCGCCCAAAACTCCACTAGACACTAGTGAAGTCTAACAAGACCATGGTCAATGGTCATGCACGGGCATTATGATTCCTTTTTAACCAAAACAGTAAAGGCCATATTATAGACAGCATTTTTTTAATTAAGCCCCTTACGATGATTTACATTTTTACCTATTTACCTATAACTTAAAGTTTTCTGTCTGTCAACTTTAAAACTTTTAAGTTCATTATAGTTCATGCCTCGATTATAAGTAGGGCGTAAGTAATTATGTAGGTACTCAACGCAACGACAAATAATTTGGAAAATATTGACGTGGAAAAAAAATAAAAACCGACTTAAAAAAATCATAAAATAACCTCGCCTACGTACAGTGCCACCGACTTATCTGTTATGTAATCTGAAGTCGGGCAGATTTACTGGGTTGGTTGAGTAGGATTGTAAGTAGTTTGGCTGCCCGACTTCAGATTACATAACAGATAAGTCGGTGGCACTGTACGTAGGCGAGGTTATTTTATGATTTTTTTAAGTCGGTTTTTAATTTTTTAAATTATTTTTTTATTTCATCCTTTTTAGTATACCTACTTTCAACTACCACTAAAATCATTAAAATTGTATCCATAACTTTAACCATTGAGGAGTTCTGTGATGAGAAGGTGGTTTCAGATGTGGAGACTCTGAAACCATATTCTTATTCATCGGTATCTATTCTTTATGGCCTTATTCCACTGGTGAAAATCAAAAACTGAGCACTTTGCAGCACTCTCGAGGTGCAATCCTGTTCATCACTCCGAAGATCCTCATCCGATCTTCACCATTTTTTTATGGGACCAACTGTATATCTCCTTTCAAACAAAAAAAGAATTATCCAAATCGGTCCAGGCATCTTCGAGTAATCGGGGAACATAGGTAGGTACCTAAAAAAAAAAATATCCCGACGAATTGAGAACCTCCTCCTTTTTTTGGAAGTCGGTTAAAAAGGAAAGTTCGCGCAGCACCTACCTACATGTAACATACTAACATACATGCGACTTCTATAAAAAATCGACTTCTGCGCATCCACCATTTTTTTCAACTTATCTGCCTGTCACTGTACCTAATTAAAGTAACATGTTTTAAGTGTCTCTCTAACTGTGTAGGTTACTATTTCATTACGGAATGAAAATTCAGAAAGAAAAAAGATTCGACGAACGAGTGGGTCATACATATGGCCATTTTGTAAGGTTACAGAGCTACAGTGCGTGTTCAGTTTCAATCACGCCTTTCACTTTCGTGTGAGGTATCTAATCTAATAAATGAAAGATACTAAGAAACAAAAGCTGCTGGCTCAGCAAAATACCTAGTATCATAGAACTGGACTGGTCTCTATTAGAGACTAGTAAGAGAAAGGTCGCTAGATCTATTTCAAACTCGTCTCTGACTGACGAGCTTCACCAGTTCCAAAGTCACACTGTTCGGCAAATTAACTACACACCTTTAAAAAAGATTGATTAAAATTCGAACGTCGTTTCTAGAATACCCGCCATCTAGGTAATCAAAGCCTAGTATCTACAACTCACCTCCATCCTCCTTGGTTCGTCTCGTTACTGCCCTCTTTGAGTTGAGTCGTACTTGCACTCTGCAGGTTTGGCACATTCACTCTGGAAAATATCAGTTTCAATTATATGAGGTACTAGGTGTGGTTTCACCCGCGTAAGTCCCGATCCCGTCGGAATATCGGGATAAAAGTAAAGCCTATGTGTAAATCTAGATCTTCGCGGCTATTTGCATATCAAAATACCAAGTTTCATCGCAATTAATTCAGTTTATTTTGTGCGTGAAGCACTAACAACACTTGTACTAAGTTACTCACACAGAAACTTTCACATTTCATTATATTCGTAGGATTACATAGTAAACTAGCAGTGCCCGCGATTACACCCTCCTGATTTAACAAAAAAAATATATAATAAAAGCCTTATAGCCTTCCTCAATAAATGGACTATCTAACACTGATAGACTTTTTTTTAAATCGAACCAGAGCGGTTCCTGAGAGTTTAAACAAACAAACTATTCAGCTTGATAATATTAGAATAGAAGTATAGATAGGTAGATTCTTATCCACCTAATAGCACAAGTCAAAGTACCTACTAGTAGGTAGAAAGTTTACCTACCGAGTAAAACCGGAGTAGGTAGACACTAGCTAGAGTCAGATATAATACCTAATACCGAGCCAAGAAGGTACTTATTGAAATTTGAAGTTCTGTGAGAAAAACTTGTTTCCTACCCTTAGATTAAAACAAAAAACTAAAGATACGGTACCTAGTCTCGGAAAATGAGACGATAAAACTGCGTCTAGCTGACGCACTAGCCTCAGTCGTATGTCGAACCGTTGCCGCGTGAGCACGTGCTGTCACACTGCGATTATTTTTTTGACATCCATAAGAATGACTTTTTGCTTATTTACAAAGCCTGAATCATTCTTAAAGACAAATGTTTTTAAATAGTACAATAATTTCATGAAAATGCATGAACGTGTTTCTAGCTCATTTTTCGAATACGCAATGTTAGAATATACCGTATCTACTATTTTTGTTTTTATCTAAGTTCCTACCTACCGATTGTTCCCTGATACGATAGCCAGTCATTAAGTAGGTAGGTAGGTAGTAAGGCATCACAACATTTCCACAGCACTTGGAAAATGAGACTGACGACAGTTAGTGGTATCGTTGTTGTGTCTATGGCTTTAATTAAACGATCGCCGCCACTTGGACGCCTGTCTGACAATTTATTCATCAGCTCAGCAAAGTCGAGAAGACCCAACTAAGTAGGTATACCACATGTCACTGAACTATAAGCCTGTAGCACTAGCACTATACCTATACGTATTATAATGCCCTGGACTATTTATCATCTTAGGGTAAAAACCCTCAGGCTAAGTATAAAACTTCTGCTGTCCGGTCTAAGGAAGGCTGTGTGAAGAGATGGAGTAGCCCTATTCTGTAATGCCTGGGCTACACGGCCGAACCGGGGCTACACCTATGGGCACTAGTGGTTTAGGTAGGGTTGCCAACAGTTTTTTCGAAAAATATAGTATTTGTGGCTAAAAAATATAGTAGGTACGACCCAAAAAAATATAGTACAAAAATTAGAGCGGTGTTTTGTAGAATATTTCAAAAAAATACGTATTTTTTGCACTTAACCTTTTTTTCACACTTTCAAAAACTCTTTCTTTCTTGAATATAAAAATAAATGTTCCCGACATTCAATCTTTAAATTATAAGCACCTTTTTTATGGCTTTTCTTTTTTTCCCTCTACAAACTCGTAGAAAACAGTCCTCTGTAAATGCAGAGAGGAGGAATTTATAAAAGAAACAACTTTTTACAAATTATGCCAGAAATATAGTATTTTAGCGTACTATAATATGTGCTTTCAAAAATATATAGTACGCTGAGCTGAAATATAGTACAATACTATATATCATAGTACGGTTGGCAACCCTAGGTTTAGGCTGTGTGCTATTTGATATGTAGGTAAGTGATTTTTGCAATTAGAGATTTTTTTTTTTTTTTTTAGTAATTTCAAAAGTCGTAGCACAAAAATTGACCCTTGGGATGTCAGCCCTGATCCGCTTTCATAATTCGTTTCCAAACATTTAGTATAGTTCAGTCAGTCAGTCATTTAGTCAGCACTTTGAATTTTATATAGGTATAGGTATACAATAAGCGTAAATAATTTTATAATAATGCCTGAAGTTTTTTACATCTCGACCTATAAGCCTATAGCGTCGAGATATAAATACCTTAGAAGCCCCAAGATGTCTAAAGAACTTGCTTGACATGACTATCTCATCTTAATATTAAGTTCCAAAGGATTCCTTCCAACTTCCCAAACTTCCCTGATCAGTCGAGCGACGACGTCGCGCGTCGTCGTGCAGCCCCTGAACAGAACTTTGTTTTGTTTGAACACTGAACTTTGTTTGGCATTTAATACTCGAGGCCATTTTAACAAGTTTAAATTCCGTAAATGAGTTCTTGTGGATACTTTTACGGTTTACGGTTTAATAATATTTATTTCTCATGAGATTACATTAATCACTTACTGAGAAACTATAATTTTATTTAACAATAAGTTAAATTTACAACAATTTAGGTAAGACGTGTCGAAACAAAACATTTTTGAGCAAATCTTTATACAAAGCAAAACACAAACACTATTTTTATTAAGTATACCTAACCTACCTACATGCAAACTGATGGTAATTTTAACATCGAAAGTCAGTAATATCAATATTAGCAGACTTATTAATTAATCATATATCGTTTTTGTAGATTATATATAAATTAATTTAACCTTAAACCGTTTAAAAATGTAGCTTTTAGCTTCATCATTAGACGAGCTCCATGGTACCTAGCTACCCTATTATTGTAACTGGCGTTACGCTCTTTCATTTGAGACCCTATTAGGGTATATTCGTTGGCCTTATAATTTTCTACCCTCCGTTTCACCCCTATCTCCGTAACCGCCCTATAGATTTCGATCAACTTCTAACTTAAAAAAAAAACAATCTATATAGTATATAAAAGCGATAAAAGGATAAAATCATCAGACCAACATACAGTACCACCGACTTATCTGTTACCTATGTAATGTGAAGTCGGGCAGCCAAACTACAACCTGGATCCAGTAAATCTCGGTCGGAGCGCGTGATTACTCGAATATTGTACCTTGTTATTTTAAAAAATACCCTATCGTATGAAAGTAAACTATACTTTTTTGGTAATTATTACTTGCTATTCGGGTTTATACTTGTACTTACGGTTATTGTGCAAATTGTACAATATTACGTTACATTATTTGATGAATCTGTGTATAATGTAAACAATATATATTATTCAATTATTTTTCCTGGGAGGGCTGTTCTAGTTCTAGTGTATGATTTTTTATCAATTTCAAATATTTTTCTAGTTAATTATATACCTTTATTAGTATTAACACTAAGTCACGTGTGTCATTTAAGATTTTTAGGACTTGTAATTTGTTATTGTATGGACATTGTTTTCCAAATTAATAATGTTTGGTGATAATCTCATTATTTATTATCAGAATTCTAGGGGGCTTCGCACAAAGTCACATATTTTTAAGCGTAACGTTAGTCTTAATTCTTATGATGTGATAGTAATAACGGAGTCTTGGTTACTCGATGGTATTTTTGATAGTGAGTACTTTGACGATAGGTATATAGTATATAGACGAGATCGTAATTATGCGGCGACTGGGCAGGTCTACGGCGGGGGTGTTTTGATCGCGATACGCCGTGATTTTGCCGTGGTTCAACAGACTGACTGGTGCTGTTCGGCCGAGGACCTATGGGTTACCGTTTCTATGCGACACAGTGACCGCTCTATTAGCAAAATTCATTTATGTACTTTGTACCTGTGCAGGGAAAATTTAGGTAACTCGTTCGATACTCAGCTTTCAAATTTCACAGACAGCTTATCATTAATTGTGAACTCGCACCCAGATGACACATTCATAGTAATGGGCGATTTCAATTTTCCTTACGTTGACTGGTCTTTTGAGGACGGGTACCTACAACCATCAGGTATTTCGGGTGAGAACCAACACGCTTTTTTCGATACACTTGCGGAGTGTAATTTAAATCAGTATAACAATTGTAGAAACAATACAAAAAATAGAATACTTGATTATATATTGTGTAATGTTGATATATCGGTCTCTCATTGTGTTGACTCATTAGTTAAGGAGGATGAACATCACAAATCGCTCGTTTTAAGATTGAATCTTAACTATAAAACTTTAAAATCATTACCTAGACCTAAATATCAGTACTATCGAGCTGACTTTGACAAAATTAACGCGGTTATGACTGAAACTGATTGGGATTCACTTCTTAGTAATAAGCCTTTAAACGAAGCTGTCGACTGTTTCTATGCTTGTTTGTATGACCTTAGGGATAGGTTTATTCCATTAAAATCATCTAACTCTTCTGTATTCCCACCATGGTTTTCTGCCTCGCTCAAAAAATTACTTAAAGAAAAACAAAAATATTTTTTAAAATTTAAAACATATAACAATATTGCGGATAAATTATCTTATTTATTATTGCGAAAGAGGGCTAAGAGATTAGAGGACGATTGCTACAAGACCTATTTAAGTGATATGGAGACGTCTATAATTAGGAGTCCAAAATTGTTTTGGTCATTTATTAAAAGTAACAAGAAAGGATCAAATGCAATTCCCTCTACGCTTAACCTTGATGGTCAGTCTGCGGATTCGGGAGAAGGGGTTGCTAATTTATTCTCGAGCTATTTCCAATCCAACTTTCTTGCATCTTCTACTTGTACCAACTTGCCTTCGGTCAGCCTCGGGGATACAAACGACTCTCAAATTCTTATTAATAATATTAACATTGAACGTATTGATGTACATAAATTACTTGAAAAAATTGACTTAAGTAAAGGAGCGGGACCGGACCATATTGTACCCGTCTTTATTGTTAGATGCGCTAAGAATTTGTCTGCTCCTTTAACTATTTTATATCAGAGGTCGACTAAGGAAGGGTTGGTACCTGACATTTGGAAGTCAGCTTTTATAACTCCGATACACAAGAGTGGTAATAAGAATGATGTCAGGAATTATAGGCCCATTTCCAAATTGTGCATTTTTGCTAAAATTTTTGAAAAACTGGTACATGCTCAGGTGTATGCGGCGCTCTCGTCAATATTCATTGATGAGCAGCATGGGTTTATAAAAAATCGCTCTACTACTTCCAACTTGCTCACTTTTGTTGATCACGTGACTAGCAATATGGACTCGGGGGGGCAGGTGGACGCGGTATTTACTGACTACAGTAAGGCTTTTGATCGCATTGACCATCGGATGCTATTGAGTAAGCTGTATAGTGCTGGAATCCACGGAAATCTTTTTAGGTGGTTTTCTTCATATATATCGAATCGAAGTCAAGCTGTGGTGGTGAATGGTTTTGCGTCTGCTTGGGCACTTGTCCCTTCCGGGGTACCACAGGGATCCCTTCTCGGTCCTCTCCTCTTTGTCTTATTTATTAATGATATTAATGGTTGTTTCACTAACTCTGAATTTGTTTTATATGCCGATGATATGAAGGTTTACCGAAGCATTAAAACCTTTTATGATTGTGAACTTCTGCAAGAGGATTTACGCCGCTTCGAGGTCTATTGTGTTAATAACAAATTGGATCTTAATGTTTCTAAATGTTTTTCTATAACTTTCACTAGGAAACCCAAACCTGTAAAGTTTAATTACGTCCTTAAAGGCTCATTGCTTAAGTCGGTTAATGAGATTCGGGACCTTGGTGTTATCCAGGATTCTAAACTTTTATATGATAGGCATATCGATAGTATTGTAAAAAGAGCCAATAGGGCTATGGGCTTTGTTATGCGTACTTGTTCTCAATTTTCTAGCATTAAATTAATTAAAATTCTCTACTGTTCTTTTGTGCGAAGCATCTTAGAATACTGTTCTCAGATTTGGAATCCGTGTTATTCGGTATACATTGAAAGGATTGAGTCAATTCAAGCTCGGTTTCTTAGATATCTTCAGTTCAAGTGCAGACAAGTGGACGTAAATTATGACAATAGATGTTTAAGGTTTCATATGTTACCTCTAAGGGAGAGGCGTCGAATTGCGGATATAGTTTTTCTCAGTAAAATAGCTCAAATGGATGTGGACTCTTCCCTACTGTTGTCTAAGATAAATTTACGAGTTCCTTCTCGAATCCAACTAAGACAACCTAATTATCTTGGCACAACTAAATCGTACACTACGTACAGGCAAAATTCTTTCTTTCCCAGAGTGGCAGATGCGTTTAATAAATTGACTGATTTCCCTCAATTAGACTTGTTTGATACTAAGCCGGTTGCGATCAGGAACATTTTGGCACGACACTGGTTCGACGAACATTTATTATTGTAACAATATTATTTATTTATTGTAAATTCTTTTTCTACCCTTCATATAGTATTATTGTTTATTATGTTTACAAATAGGTATATCATCTTTTTTTTTCCTTTTTTACTCAAGACTAGTTTTGTGTGCATAGTCGCTTATATGTGAAAACATTTAATTGGTTTGTAGGTGTATCTTTATATTATTAATTTGTGATGTATAACTGTTTGTTTTCCTGTTAAATAAAAAATAAAATAAATCTGCCAGACTATAAGACTATGTGCGACTACTACGAAATACAGCCATCTGGCTGTTAAAAAAATAGTTTTCCAAAACCCACAATGGTTTCAAAGCAATCTAAGTAGGTAGTAAGTCTTTGTGTTACAGATGATAATGTGCCAGACAGATTGTGCCTGCCGTTAACTATTAGGTAAGGATATATTGTTTGTTCAGCATAATGCAAAAAATAAATAGAGGTCCGCGGTCCTTTTAACCGGTTTCTTATAATATCATTCAAACGGAGGCGAAGGTCAAAAGTTTAAGATGTCGTTAGTCGTTGCCTAGCTAGCATTAGGCCGGGCGCACTTTGGATACGTACGGAGACTTACCAACAATCACACCTTCCAAATACTATGAAAGCGCGCAGACTGCATCCGAATTAGTCGAACCTACGTAGGTATACTGATTCGTATGCAGGCTGCGCGCTTCCATAGTATAGGTACCTTGAAAGAACGGGATTGTTCGTACGTTGGCGCATGAATGATTTCGGAGGAAAACGTAGGTATCCAAACTGCGGCCCGCGAGGATTCATCGTACGCATAATATCATAACTATAATATAATTTGTTCCATAAAAAAATACTCAGAAGCTTAGATTAAAACATTATTTTTGTTTTCATCTAAGCTCAGAAGCACCAAAGTGGCCCACCTACGCAAAGTCAGCCCGCTCTCCGAACTCCGAATAAACTTCGCCTAGCCACGTGGTTGTCAACATTTTTCAATTTGTGAATATGTTACGTTACTTTCGTCACTCAGAACGACCTTAAATTTTCGAAGGATACATTGGAAACACCTACGAGAAAGATCTAAGCGGACGCCCGCCTCTATTGTTCACAGTGGACCTGGACAATGAGTCGTTATTTACAACTGTTACACCAAGCAAACTTTTTATAACGTCCTTCCCTGAAAGCAGGGTAACTTTCAATATTGTTTTGTCGGGAGCATTCACACAAAAACGACCTGTACTAGGTACCTACCTTTTTATGCCGTTTTTTAGTAATTCATGTTATTTAATTATGACAGTGAGTTGTACGTACATACATATTGGGACCTACCTACTAATATTATAAAGAGAAAAGATTTATTTGTACGTTAGTTTGTAACGAATAGGCTTCGTAACTACAGGACCGATTTAAAAAAATCTTTCACCAATAGAAAGCTAAATTATCTAGGAGTAACAAAGGCTACTTTTGATCCCGTTAATCCTACGGGACCGGGACTCAAATACTAGGTAGGTACTTACTCAAATACTAGGTAGGTACTTACTCAAATACTAGGTAGGTACTTACTCAAATACTAGGTAGGTACTTACTCAAATACTAGGTAGGTACTTACTCAAATACTAGGTAGGTACTTACTCAAATACTAGGTAGGTACTTACTCAAATACTAGGTAGGTACTTACTCAAATACTAGGTAGGTACTTACTCAAATACTAGGTAGGTACTTACTCAAATACTAGGTAGGTACTTACTCAAATACTAGGTAGGTACTTACTCAAATACTAGGTAGGTACTTACTCAAATACTAGGTAGGTACTTACTCAAATACTAGGTAGGTACTTACTCAAATACTAGGTAGGTACTTACTCAAATACTAGGTAGGTACTTACTCAAATACTAGGTAGGTACTTACTCAAATACTAGGTAGGTACTTACTCAAATACTAGGTAGGTACTTACTCAAATACTAGGTAGGTACTTACTCAAATACTAGGTAGGTACTTACTCAAATACTAGGTAGGTACTTACTCAAATACTAGGTAGGTACTTACTCAAATACTAGGTAGGTACTTACTCAAATACTAGGTAGGTACTTACTCAAATACTAGGTAGGTACTTACTCAAATACTAGGTAGGTACTTACTCAAATACTAGGTAGGTACTTACTCAAATACTAGGTAGGTACTTACTCAAATACTAGGTAGGTACTTACTCAAATACTAGGTAGGTACTTACTCAAATACTAGGTAGGTACTTACTCAAATACTAGGTAGGTACTTACTCAAATACTAGGTAGGTACTTACTCAAATACTAGGTAGGTACTTACTCAAATACTAGGTAGGTACTTACTCAAATACTAGGTAGGTACTTACTCAAATACTAGGTAGGTACTTATACATAGAATACTTGCTAAAGCTCTTTTTACCCGGCTGCGCGACGCAAAGAAGGATTATGTGTTTATCAGTCTATGTATGTATTTATGTTTGTTTGTTTGTTTTTAGGGTTTCGTATCTAAGTTACGCTTAACGGGCTATTTACATACGTAGGTACTGCTAGGTACCGATTATCATTTTATGATGGTACGATACTTACAATTTCTTGTTCGCCACCGACGGCTCCACTATCAAGGGCAGCCCGCAATAAGAATACCCTGCAAGAGAGTCATTATGTCATTTCACTTGTCATGTATGTATTAAACACTCACCGGCACGGAAAGTGGCCCAAAGATGAGAGTTTAGGAATTTGACCATATTATCGTTTTTTTTCGGGAACTGATCGTGTTAATGTTTGAGACATTTGTAAATTAATATACTGGCTACGTTTTAACATTAATGGTTATCATTTTTTTTTAGTGTAGGGTGGAAACAAAGTTTGTTAGTAAAATTTTCGTAAGAACTCTCAAAAAACGTATGAGGTAAAAGGCAATATTCTAAATGTCATGCAACTAATCCTTATTTCTTTGATTATTATTTATTAACGAAAATCATTTTCGGTTCCCAAAATCGATACACAGTGTCTTAACTACAGTTCAAGTTGCACAAGTTGCGGTGCTTCGAAGTCAAAGGCAAACCCAGCGGGAGATGGCTGAATTTTTAAATGTGCTCAAAACTCTTTGGTATGCCTCAAAACCGACGACCAGACCGGCCTGTACACGAGGAGACCAGGAAGTGGCGGAATTAAGTGTAAGACAGCGCCAGAAGCTCGATTAGTCGTTCTTGCAATTTTGAGAAATCGTTGTGTGAAGTGTGAGGACGAGCATTATTACAAATTGTTCGTAACCGATGAACCCCGAATAAGGTATAAGATGTTCCTGGAGGATCTCTTCAACATATCGAACTCCCAATATATGACTATCAATCACCAACAACTCTATACGTGCGTCGGAAGTAGTCCCTCTCCAAATCATTTTGGTCACTCCTCAAATCATTACGGAGTCACCGTGAAAACTGACAGTTTGCATGCTGGTGATCGGCAGAAAGATCTTTCCCTGTCTTCTCCACACACGTTTCCGGCTAACTGGAGCTCTTAAGACCATACTTCATTCATCAGTCCACAAAACTTAAGTCCACTGCCATTGAGACCAATTTGCATTTTCGCAAGTCTGGTTCCCCGACGGTACCGGAGCAGTTCTGGACCTCGAGCTGGTCTTCGCGCACGCAAGTTCCGTTCCTTCATTATCCCTCTTATTGTACGCTCAATCACATGGACACATCGTACAGTTTGTAGGCGATGCAGTATTTTGACCGCAGTGAGGAACCGATTTCTCAAAATTTCAAGAACTGCTTGCAATTTTGCAATGCTGTCGTTCACTTAATTCCGCCACTTCCTAGTCTCCTCGTGTATAGGCCGGTCTGGTCGTACCGTTTTGAGGCATACAAAAGAGTTTTGGGCACTACATTTCAAAATTCAGCCTTCTCCCGCTGTGTTCGCCTTTGACTTCGAAGCACCACGACTTGAGCAACCTTAACTGCAGTTTGGACACTTTGTTTCGCTTTTGGTGACCGAAAATGATGTCAGTTAATAAAAAATAATCAAAGAAATACCGATTAGTTGCATAACATTTAGAATATCGACTTTTTACCTTATGCGTTTCTTGAGAGTTCTTACGAAAATTTTACTAACAAACTTTGTCTCCGTCTTACTCTTTAAAAATTAAAATTTGAAAACCATTATACTGGCAAAACGTAGCCAGTATAATATTAATTTACAAATGTCCCAAACATTTACACGATCAGTTTTCGAAAAAAATCGATAATATGGCCAAAGTCGCAAATTCTCATCTTTGGGCCACTTTCCGTGCCGGTGAGTGTATCCCTACCTATTACTCTATTTCAGAAACTTAGATAAAAAATGTAAACAAAAAGTAAATAAAGAGCTGTCACTTTCAAGTAAATGTATGGGATTCTGTTTAATTTTTTGATCTAAGTTTCTGAAATAGGGTATAGATATGTAAGTATCTAATAGGTACGAATTTGCCTTCTGTACATACCTACCTACCTACTTTATTAGGTACGCAGTTACCTCCCTAAATAATGAAACTGTAGGTTTGTCCATTAATTTTACACCGACTTTCAAAAAACCGAAAGAGGTTTTCTATTCGTCACCTTTGACGACTTCTGTGATGCGTCGGAAGATTGTCCGACTTGAATGCAGAAGGTTGCGGTTTCGTTTTCTGCCGGGAGCAAGTGTAATTTATGCTTATAAAATATATTTGTTCCTGGTCTGGGTATCTCTCTCTATGTAGGTATAATATGTATGTATTTACAAAAGAAAAATAAATATAGGTAATGTATTTTACATCCGTTGTCTAGTCATCGGACCACAAGCTTAGTAGCTTACCTAACTTACAATACGGAACTGAGTGATGTAGGTACATACATACTTACACAGATTTTTTTTATTACAAAAAAAAACTTTTTTTTTCTTTCTTTTAATTTTTTTAATTTTTAAATAATTTCTTATGTTTGAATTGGCGGATTGAAATGATTCTATTTTTATTTCGAAGCTTTTAGTTGTTCCTGAAAAGTGTGGTGATAATAATATCTCCATATTTTTCCAACTCGAAGCTGATCTTCGGAATGATCAGCAGGATACCTCCTTGAACGCTGTAATTTGCTTACTTTTGATTAAAATATTTAAATACGAACTTCAAAAATAGCGAAATACAAAAAAAATAGTCCTGTGATAAAAACCTGTGAAGTCTAAAACCGGGGAGGTGAACTAAGTACAAACAGAATCTACCTACGAAAGCTAAGCGTCCACCTCTCGGCATCGTACGCATCGGACGCATCGGACGCATCGCATCAAACCGATGAAATATACCTGTTCGGCAGCGATCGCATTTGCCGCCGCGACTACCAGCAATCGGATTGCCTTTTACACGACGCGTCGCAAAAGTTGCCTCTCGAAGCAACAGGCGTCGGCATTGTCGATAAGCAGATTCGAGCGATCCGTACGATGCGGATTGGTGGACGAATTCCTGTGACTTTCTATACAAAGAATATTACGATCCAGGTGGACGCTTAGCTGAAAACTGCACTACTTCAGACTTCAGAGGTTTTAAATAGACTTTTTTATTTTTACTATTTCAGAAGTCTGTTTTTCAATAAATAAAAAATATGGTTTACTGGTCTTTTAGTGCATTTTCTGCTGTCATTGCCACTAATTATAACACCCTCTTTTTCCGTCGGGGGTTGGAAATACACTCGATCGAACAAAAGAATAGACTTTACCCTTCTGTTGATGTTGAAGTCGCTTTATAGTTTTTAGGGTTCCGTTCCCAAAGGGTAAAAACAGAACCCTATTACTGAGACCGCTGTCTGTCCGTCTGTCACCAAGCTGTATCTCATGAACCGTAATAGCTAGACGATTGAAATTTTCCCGATAATTAAATGTATTTCTGTAGCCGCTATAGCAACAAATACTAAAATCAAAATTAAATAAATATTGAAGGGCTTCCATACAAAAAACATGATTTTTAGCCATCTAGGGTGAAATGGTGTGGTGGTAAAATGTTCATTTTAGGGTCAAGTGTTCATTTTAGGGTTGGGTGCGTACCCAAGTCTGATAATGGTACGAACACTTCGTCCGCGAGTCCGACTCGCACTTGGCCGATTTTCAAATTTATTTTTGTATTTTTATTAAACTTATTCTCAAAATATACAAAGCATTTTATAGAAATTGATTGCTTCACAACCTGACCTATCAAGAATGTACACACATGCTCCATGTTTAATACTTCAAGAAGACTGCGAAATTACGATCTTTTACTTTACACACACACACACACACACATACAAACACGTATTAATCTTATTGCAAAGGAAGTAAATACGAGCCACGTACCGTATAAAGCGACTATCGACCTTAGGATGAGCAAATAATGTGGCCTACCGTACCCACTTCTACAGGTTATCTAAATTACTTGCCGTAAAACTCGCTCTTACGGTGAAGGAAAACATCGTGAGGAAACCAACATGTCCTAGGACTCACCACGGTCCGAAGACATGAGATATTCAGTGTTTTCTATGTATCATATGTAGTATATCCGTTGTCTAGTACCCATAGTACAAGCCTAGTGCTTAGTTTGGGGCTAGATTGCGCTGTGTGTAACGTCGTGCATTATTTATTTATTATTTATATTTATTATTATTTATTGACACTTACCATGAAGTTTATCAATCGCGCGATCAGCAGCTGATTGATCTGGAAAGTCTACGAAAGCGTAACCTCCTCTTTTCACCGATATTTCAGCGACAGTCAAATTCTGTTCAGCGAACAGCTGTCTTACAGCTGCTTCGTCAGCTTCTATCGGAAGATTCCCTATGTAAAGTTTATTCATCGCGGATACAGTTTTCAGTTGCTCACTCATAGTTGCGACACAAACACACCGTTTTCTCACAAATTCGATAACCGAGGCTTCAGTCTTTCACAATCAGTAAAGTCGATTCAACGGCGGACTTCTTTTGTCAATTTGTCATTGAAAAATTGATTTTCGAATGTAACTTTACAAAAAGGTGGACAATAACTCTGTGGCCATGACTTAAAAAAGGTCCGTGCGTGAATCGCTTTGTTTCTGGACTATGAAATACAATGCTTACAATCCTTTTTTTTCATTTTATGTATTCTGCGCTAACACCTGTGCGCTGTGCTAATACTTAGAATATAGAATAAACAAATAAATAAAATAACACCCCTCTTTTTCCGTCGGGGGTATATTATGCAACTAGTGAATAAAAGACGGATTTAAAGCGAGGGCCCTAGATGAATCACGAGCAAGTGAAGGATTCTAACGACTGAATCACGACCGTAGGGAGTGATTCAAGTTTTAGAATCCTGAGCGACGCCAGTGTTTCATGGCCCTTAATGTAAATCCGTACTTTATTCAAGGGTTGCGTACTATACTTTATACCATGACTACGAGAAAAATAACCGGTCAAGTGCGAGTCGGACTCGCGTCGCGTACGAAGGTTTCCGTACCACTATCACAATCGGGTACAGAACCTGAAATGAACACTGGACCGGCAACCAGTCCGTGAACGCAACGCGTACGTTAAAATTTATTTTACCACTGGCGCCAGTCTTAATTCATCACTAGATGGTAAAAAGTGCTAGTGGTAAAAATATATCGCGGTATCGTTGCGTTTTTATGTCAAAATCACGTTGTTGAATGGTCCTTAAATGTTTTTTTTTTCATATATTTGTTGTTATAGCGGCTAAAGAAATATATCTACTGTGAAAATTTCAACTGTCTAGCTATCACAATTTATGAGATATAGACTAGCGAAAGACGGACAGACAGACAGCGAAGTCTCAGTAAAAATGTGCCGTTTTTCCCTTTGGGTACGGAACCCTAAAAATAATTTGTATGTCGAGTATTCTTAGCGCAAGAAGTTTGTATCAAGTTTTTTTCCGCGTAAGGAGGTTGTATAAGCATTTAGATAGATGGACGAGACGAGTAAATTGTGTTCTAAATTCAAACACCAAACAGCGTGAGTAAAAGGCCTTTTTGTTCACTGTTTTGCGTGAATAAAATAAGCTTTTAAGAGTGTGAATGGTATAAGGTATATTATGCAACTAGTGAATAAAAGACGGATTTAAAGCGAGGGCCATAGATGAATCACGAGCGTAGCGAGTGTTTAAAGTGTTAGAATCCTGAGCGACGCCAGTGTTTCATGGCCCTCAATGTAAATCCGTACTTTATTCAAGAGTATACTTTATACCATGACTACGAGAAAAAAAACCGGTCAAGTGCGAGTCGGACTCGCGTCGCGTACGAAGGTTTCCGTACCACTATCACAATCGGATACAGAACCCTTAAATGAACACTGGACCGGCAACCAGTCCGTGAACGCAACGCGTACGTTAAAATTTCCACTGGCGCCAGTCTCAATTCATCACTAGATGGTAAAAAGTGCTAGTGGTAAAAATACATCGCGGTATAGTTGCGTTTTTATGTCAAAATCACGTTGTTGAATGGTCCTTAAATGATTTTTTTATCTATTTGTTGTTATAGCGGCTAAAGAAATACATCTACTGTGAAAATTTCAACTGTCTAGCTATCACAGTTTATGAGATAAAGCCTGGTGACAGACGGACAGACAGACGGCAAAGTATCAGTAAAAGTGTTCTGTTTTTATCCTTTGGGTACGAAACCCTAAAAAGAATTTTTATGTCGAGTATTCTTAGCGCAAGGAGTTTGTATCAAGTTTTTTATTTTTTTTCACGCAAGGAGGTTGTATATATGCATTTAGTTAGATGGACGACGAGTCCGCTGGAGCTCGTCGACGTTCCTCCGCAAGGTTTCCGACGAGCTCCGGCAATAGCGGCGAGAAGGACACCGTGGGTTTTTAGTGGGTATACCCTGGCCACCTACCATCTTCGGCCAGGGGGGCCCCCACTCACCGGGCCGCTCTCCCCCGAGAGCGGCCTGATGGTCATAATAAGATTATCCCACGTAAAAAAAAAAAAAAAGATGGACGACGAGTAAATTGTGTTCTAAATTCAAACACCAAACAGCGTGAGTAAAAGGCCTTTTTATTCACTGTTTTGCGTGAATAAAATAAGCTTTTAAGAGTGTGAATGGTATAAAAATATTTATTCTATATTCTAAGTACTTATTAATATTATAAACGGGAAAGTTTGTTTAATATAAAGCTGAAAGTTTGTGAGTATGTATGTGTGTATGTTTGTTACTCAATCACGTAAAAACCTCTGAACCGATTACCATGAAACTCGGTATGCAGATAGCAGGAGACCTGGAATAACACATAGGCTACTTTATATCCCGATATTCCCGCGGGCGGGATCGAGACTTCTGCGGGTGAAACCGCGGGCCGCAGCTAGTTTTAAAATAGTTTAATACTGACTAAGAGATAAAGTGTCAGAGGGGTTTCGTTAAATCCGTTTTGTCCGAGTAAATATTCCAATAGCTAAAGGAACAAGCCAGTAGCTTTTGAGAAATACCTATATTTGATTGTGGCTGTTCCTATTCTATTCCTGTTCCTATTCCGTCTAGGCGTCTGGGTAGGTAAGTTAATTGAATATTCTAGTAACCGCACCTCCTGCAGTTTCTAGCGCGAAAATATTCAGTCGGGCGGATTCTAAGTTTAGAATTCACAATGGTAGCGTTTAGATATTATGCTCTTAGTTAGTCCTTTTAATAATTAGAGTGGGATGGGGTTATTGTTAAACCCTTATCTACACTAATATTAGAAAGAGGAAAGATCTATATTTGTGTGTGTGTCTGTATGTTTGTAATGAATTAACTCAAAAACTACTGAACCGATTTCAAAATTTCTTTCTCTATAGGAAAGCTACATTCACCCTGAGTAACACATTTTAATCCCGATATTCTTACGGGATCGAGACTCACGCGGGTGAAACCACGGGACGCAGCTAGTCATCTATACATGGGTGATACATCTATCCATTGCCAAATTTGGAACCGACTAGTCGGCTAGTCTGCTAGTCGGCAGAACCCCTAGTCGTCCCATCTCTAATAATCAGCAAAACGTCTCTAAAATATGAGATTTTTTACTTATTTTTCTAGTGTATTTTTTTAATAATCGTGTTTTACGTTAATTAATTTATTAAATTCTCGATTTTCAAATTGTTTTACTATAATAGGTATAGGTGTATACCTAGGTCCCATTATTCGCAAGTTTATTATCTGACCAAAATTACTATAACATTATTTTTCTTAACTAAGTTATAATAATTAATAATCTACCGAATTCAACTCGATTAAATTCAATTAACAATCTAATTAGTTAAATAATTAGTCAATAATTTTACTAATTTAGTAAGTAAATAAAATACCTAAGTGTAGATTGTTTGTTAAATCTACCAATTAAAATGCTTGTTCAGAAACAAAAACTCTTGTTACGTGTACGTAGACAAAAACACTTAGAAGTCGTAAAGTACTCTCTAGAATAAATCCCTTTCAGCTTAATACCCTCTCCTCGGAACACCCTGTATTATTTGTATTACCTACCAATTATCAAGTTAGTTGAAAATTATTATTTTTACTAACGCAGCGTCCTACGTGGGCGATCGGCTGCGAACGGGATGCGGCGCGGAAACAAGGAACAGTCAAGAATCGCGCCGCATCGCACTTTACGTGCATTTGGTCACGTAGGACACTTCAATAGCTATCGACTGTTCCTTGTTTCCGCACCGCACCGGATCGGATCGCTTCGCAATCGCGTTCGCATCCAATCGTCCACGTAGTACGCTGCGTAAGACTAACCTTCTCATTCGAGCGGTTGAGAAGTTGAGCATTTTACCGTTCTCATTCCTGGTTGCATCCCTCGGGAGCTCGGGGTCAGATAAACCCCAAATTGTTTTTTAGGGTTCCGTACCCAAAGGGTAAAAACGGGACCCTATTACTGAGACTTCGCTGTCTGTCCGTCTGTCACCAGGCTGTATCTCATGAACCGTATTAGCTAGACGGTTGAAATTTTTACAGAAGATGTATTTCGGTAGCCGCTACAACAACAAATACTATAAACAAAATAAAACATATATTTAATAGGGGCTCCCATACAACAAACGTGTTTCAAAAACAACAAAGGAATTCAAGAGCAATGTGAGGTCGCTTCTGATTGGTCGAATCGAAATCAAATCGAGTAGGTCGTGAAATTCAAAATGGCTGCCCTGCCTGTAAAATATACCAGTCTGCTTTCACTTACCAAAGAGTTTCTTATAAGTTTCAGATTTTCTTTATGCCAAAGTTTTTTTTTTTCATTTTAAGCTATTGCATAGTTTTTATCGCGGGCTTTGAGCTTTGAATGAATAATTTCGTACGTAACGAAAAAACCTAACGCCCCCCACTCCGCCTACCATGTAACTCGGCCGAGCTAAATGGTAACCATGGCAACGTGGTACAAAAATAATAATAATTATGTTATGTCTGTGTTGCATTCATTCAATTTGGCTTCGGCATCGATATGAGTAATCGACGCGCCGATTTGAAATTTTCGAATTTCAGTTCGAGTTTCGGCTGTCAACTGTCAAATGAATCCGATGCCGATTCCGACGGAAGAACCGCGGTAGCTTTCCCGTTTGTGTTTTTGATGTCGATGCGTTCCAAACCTTAATGTATTTTTTTTTCAATATTTTTAGTTAATCTTAGAGCCCTCGCCCACGGCGACTTTTTGTAGCGATACTAACGCGCTTCTGCATCGATACAGTCGCGAAGTCGCGAAGCGGTCGCAAGCTGTGTGCCCTCGCCCACGGGGCGCTCAGATTTAGTAGCGATCGCCATTCGATTCAGTAGCGAGCGATGCTGTAGCGCGTTGCAAACGCGACTACCACGCGTTAGTGGCGATGCAGTCGCGCGTATGCTAAACGCGCGACTGCATCGCTACAAAAAGTCGCCGTGGGCGAGGGGTCTTAGGTGAACAAATGTGTAAAAAATATGAAATATAATGAATGAGATTTAAATTTGAATAATGACGTCTAATTATTAGTTTTATTATATAAGATTGTTATTTCTACACATATTTTTGTTGTATTTTTAATTTGATGTTTTTTTCAGTATAGGACGCAAAGCAGTAGGCCGAGAGAAGAGAAAAAAAGGTAGACATACAGCAGCGGAAACTTTATTTATGGTTTCTATTGGTCTCAAATGGAGCATTCAGCATAAAGACCGTGATTGTTTTGTGTAGTATTTTACCATAATAAAAATCAAAAACATTTTCAATTCTTTTATTTACCTTAATTAGCTTTATTTGTAATTAATCTCTCACAATCGTATACCATGGTTCATTGTATACTGCATGGTTCAATGTATCCAACCCCCCCTGTTCATTGTACCCTCTCAGGTAGTGCACAGTGAACCAAAGCTCATTTATAAAAAAAAGGTTAATAACTTTATTTTGATTCATTTCATAAGAGTTTGTTGTATCAAATTCAGTTAACTGATAAATTTCCTTCACAATACTATAAAAATCATAACCATAGATTGAATGGTTTCAAAGTTATGAGTGTCCAAATTTTTTGTGGTTCATTGTCTACTATCCTGCCCTACAGGATGAACCATCTAAACGGGCCTTCAGGGGGATATCCTAAACTATAAGAGATAGCGAAAAATGCTGAAAGAAGTTGCGTCCCCGATTTTGACAAAAACTAAAATGGCATTGATAGATTTTCGAAAAATTAATTACCCTAGCCAGGAATAGCCTTGTCTTTTTGCAAAAAAATAAACACCCTATATTATTCTACTAATCGATAGCGTTGCTGATAAATATCAAATCCTGGAAACAAACATAGTGTGGTAAATCAAGACAAATGCCTCATTTTTAATAAAAATATTAATTTCCACCAAAAAAGAGGTCTATCAGTTGTGCATTACTGCTTACATCAAACATCAAAGCTCATGATTTGAACTGTGTGAGAAATTTTGAAATCAGAACATGATCTGAAATGATGATAAAATGCTAGTGCAGTCGTTCAAATAGAGTTAGGTCGCTGTAATAGGTACGGGTAACAAACAAGTGTACTTGTACAGAATACTTGGCTATTTCATATTTTTTATTAAAAATTGTCATTTTTCTCGATTTACCACAATATGTTTGTTTCCAGGATTTGATCTCTATCAGCAACACTATCGATCGGTACAATAATAAAGGGTGTTTATTTTTTTGCAAAAAGACAAGGTTCAATTCCTGACTAGGGTACCTAATTAATTTTTCAAAAATCTATTAATGCCATTTTAGTTTTTATCAAAATCGGGGACGCAACTCCTTTCAGCATTTTTCGCTATCTCTTATAGTTCAGGATATCCCCCTGAAGGCCCGTTTAAATGGTTCACCCTGTATACGCCAACGACCTTGAAACTGAAAATCCCTGTCGGGCTCATCGAAAATTGTTGATTATTTCATGACGGAATGTCGTAGAACTTTTTTTTGTGCACAGATTGTAGGTGACATTGTTTCCTACATTTTGGTGTAGTTTTAAGACAAGAACCTCCTATTGGTGCAAAGCCTATCCAAATTTTAGACAAAAAATGTCTGATTTGGCTAAAATGTCGATAGGCTTCAATACGTTTCGACATATTTGTATGGAAACTGCAATAAAATATCGGAAACAAAGTGCGCGCTCTCGTCTCAGGATTGATCCCGATATTCCTACGGGATCGGGACTTATGCGGGTGAATAACTAAACAAAGGAAGTAATGACTGCTTTCGTTTGTACTTTTATTATGTAACTAGCAGCTCCCCGCGGTTTCACCCGCATAAGTCCCGATCCCTTGGGAATATCGGGATCAAAAGCCTATAGCCTTCCTCAATAAATTGACTATCCAACACCGAAAGAATTTTTCAAATCGGACCAGTGGTTCCTGAGATTAGCGCGTTCTAACAAACAAACAAATAAACTCTTCCGCTTTATAATAGTAATAATAGATACAAACAAACAAACAAAAAAAACAAACTCTTCCGCTTTATAATAGAAAAATAGATAGATAGATAGAAATATAAACATTAGTATAGGATAAAATTAACATATTAACATATTAACATAACAGCCGGCCTTTCACTGCGAGCGGAGCGGAGCCATTCATAAGTGTGTCAATAACTAAACTAAACAAAGGAAGTAATGACTGCTTTCGTTTGTACTTTTAGTATGTTTCAAGTTTCAAGTTCAAGTTTCAAGTTCTTTATTGCTTAATCATGAGTAGTACAAAGATGGTTTTACAGATACACAGTAGATTCATCATGACACCCGTTTGGGCTTGGCAATGCGTTTATATAAATCAAAAAATACAAAAATTGTTGACCTTATTCATTCGATTTTTATTCCTTGAACGTGCAGCAGATCAATCAATTTATTATCTTCAACTGAATTTGCTTTTCATTTCATTTTCATTAGTAGTCTTTGTGTTAATTTTTTAGGAGTTAAACAAAAATATTCATGCAGCTGTAGTATAACAATTGTCCATGTTGTGCCAAAATACTAAACGAAAAATTGTAATCCTATCTCTATGTCAAGAAAATTAGCGTGACAAATTATTATATACCTACGTTATGTCAAAATATTAAAATGCAAAATAATATGTCAAAATTATTAAAATGAAATTGTAGTAAAATGTCAATAAAATGTAAAAAATGTCAATGTAACTAGCAGCTCCCCGCGGTTTCACCCGCATAAGTCCCGATCCCGTGGGAATATCGGGATCAAAAGTCTATAGCCTTCCTCAATAAATGGACTATCCAACACCGAAAGAATTTTTCAAATCGGACCAGTAGTTCCTGAGATTAGCGCGTTCAAACAAACAAACAAATAAACTCTTCCGCTTTATAATAGTAATAGATACAAACAAACAAACAAAAAAACAAACTCTTCCGCTTTATAATAGAAAAATAGATAGATAGATAGAAATATAAACATTAGTATAGGATAAAGATCAAGAAGATAAAGAATATAGGATATAGAAATCTTGAGAACATTGTGTATTGGTTTAAGATCCTATGAATTATTATACGTACCTAAAGTCAATACCAACTATAGACAAAATGAGTTCTTATACCGTGCGAGCAATAAGTTTAACAAGCTTTGTGGGGAGATGGATGACGTTGATTTGTTCAATATGAACTTCGTAAAGCTAAGGCGTATGCTCAGTCAGCTGTTCTTTTCTCTTGTTTGATTTTGTTTCTATTGATTTTTAATACGTAAATGTTTCGTGCATTTTTATTTTTTGTTTATTTAGCTATATATGACGATTCTATGTATTTATGTTTTATTAACTAGGTATATATCTAGGTATGTAAAATATTTATTTGATGTACTTCTGTAAGCTGTCTTTTATACTTATTTTGTTTCTATTTGTGACTATCCGTAATTGGCTTTCTGTTTCTACTTCCTGTATGTATCTCGTATTATAGCTGTGGATTGTCCTTAATAAATAAATAAATAAATAAATAAATAAATAAATAAATAAAATTAACATATTATGCCGGCCTTTCACTGCGAGCGGAGCGGAGCCATTCATTAGTGTGTCAATTCAACATACAACGGTTGTTTTCATAGTCATACAACTCTTTCACGCTATAGAAATGATCGTTGTAAGTTAAACTGACACATTTTTAACTCGAGTTAAAGGAGGAGTTAAGGAGTTAGATCGGGGTGACCGCGGGGAGTGGGGTGACCGCGGGCAGCGCGAGGCGGGGTAGGGCGCGCGCGCAGCTCGGTAGGGGAAGCAGGGTAACAGTGAATAACGGGGAACAATGAATAAGTTTAAATAAGTATCTCTGTGTCAGTCGCTCACGCACACAAACTCGACTGAACGGAGCCTAGTGTGTAACTGGTCGTTCAATCCAGTCCGCACCGAGATACGACAGGAGGAAGACGCGCTGTCGCGGTCTGACCAAAAGTGAGTACCGAATATTTTTTTTTATGACCTTTTGAAAAGTGTTTCACACGTTTCTGAATTGTATGTTCATTTTTCTAATAGTTTTCGTAGGATTATTAATGTTTTAGCTTAATGTTTTCCGTTTTACTACTTTCGAGCGTGTCATAGAACTTTGTATTTTTGCATTAGTTTCGTCTAACGGTCGATGGGTAACAATGATTAAACTGCCATTGGGTAACGATGGATAGGCTATTCATTGTTCCCCATGACAAACATGCACGGGGTACAATGAACTTTGACTCGTTCTTGTAATAATTTTATCAACATATTTTTTATTTTTAGGTACCAAAATGCCTCGAAATAACGTTAGAAAAACATCGAAAGGGCTCCACAGTGCGGAAACTATAAAGCAGGCCCTCAAGCTAATTTCCGACGATGGTATGTCAATTTATGCAGCAGCAAAACGCAAAGGTTTACCATATGCAACTTTATATCGTTACCATCAAAAAATGATAGGCTTATACCGAATTATAGTGTTAGGTTGATTCCTATAAGATTTTTTTTTATATGTCCAGTATCACGGGGCTATGGAGCCCCAGACTTTTGGAAGGCGTGCGTGGAGCCGAAGCCAACACGTAGAGGCCCTTTTCAATAACAACTTTACTCGCAAACAATGAAGTAGCCACCAAGCCGGCGATTATCCCTGTCTGCACTATAAAATGCAGCCAAGGACAACCACCGGATCGGATAGAACTATTGAGAAATCTACGGATGAAAACAACATGGGCTATAGTGATGTGATGGTAGTGGATTAGCTACTGGGGGAACTATGGTGACTATGGCGCCTGCCGTAACAATGTCCAATAAACACGTAAAAATGGCAGACGGAGACTCGCCAACTCACAAACTGGGCCCCCTAATCAGCTGAGCAAATTACAGCAAGGGAGCAACAGGGACGTAAGAGGCTGAAGGATGGAGATACCTCCCTAGATTTTAAGTCATCACTGGGATGCCAGAGAGCGGGCCAACTCATCACTGACGTGAGGTGTCCATCCTCCGAGCATTTCTGCTCTCGCGACTCCACTCTGACCAGCCGGTGAAGGCAAGCCAGAGGCGGGGAACCACTTCCTCGTCAATGTTCACTCCGACCAGCCAACTAAGACAAGCCGGAGGTGAGGAACGGTGACTTCTCCCTGGAGCACTCGGGAAGCCGCGGGGTCGCTACTCCCCGACACCTCGCCTCAAGGTGCCCTGTGGGCTTTATTTTATTATTATTAAGTATTATTAAAAAGAGAAAGTACGAGTAATAATAAATATTCAAGATTAAAACAGTTTGTTTTATTTTAAATCCCTTGTAATTCTTTTAAAATTCATTGTAACCCGTATGTTCATTGTCACCCAGCCGATGATTCAAGGTGACCCAGACCTGGGGAACAATGGATAATTTTCCATTTTTTTTATAAATACTTGTGGTGCCCTAATTATTGTAGCTAGCGTCTAAATTATATGCTTAATTTGTACCTTGATAATTTCTGTATAGTGTGAATACAAATTTAACTTCCTAAATACACAAATAGGGGTCATTTATAGCCTTAGAAAAAAAGTTATCCATTGTTACCCTGCTTCCCCTACTGCGGAGCGTGGGCCGCGCCACCCGCCGCCGGTACAGCGACGTTACTGGCGACCCTTGGAAAAGGCATCTGGAATGAATTACGAACAAAACGTCATTGAAGGCATTAAGTTATCAAATCATAGCCGAGCTAGCTAGGGGGTGGCTAACTAGGTAGCTTTTTCTTGAGGTCAAACACAAAAACAAAAATAAATAAGTAAATCCATAATGCACCAAACACATAAAATATAATTTATCGGTGCGGGAGTGTTGCGGCATGGGCAGTGACTTTCTCATGCGAATTGCTACAACTTTGAAGTCTTGAGCTGGGTATCCATTTGAGGCAGCCTCGGGCCGAGCGGCTGCTTCGACCCGAGGCAGATCTTGTGGAGATCGTGCCGCGAGTCAAATTGAACAAATTATGTCGATAAATGGCCTAGCTCAAAGACGCCGCATAGTGAGTAGTACATTGAATACCGTAAAAGGCACCAACTTTGCCAACACCAAAACATTGCCCAAAAAGCAGTATCTAAGCAAATCTGTTAATATTGAAAAATATTTTAGCGTTATGGTTATATTTACTAATTGGCAGAAAAGTAGATTATGTATCTGACAACATGATGCATTGCCTTGGTTCCCAACTTCGTTCAGTCACCTGTCAGGTCTTGTCGAATGTGATGTGTTTTTTGCGGGCAAATTTTTCAGATATTTTAGAGTGAATTTTACGTCACGGCGAAAACGCAGGAAAGTTGATTTTTCTGTATGTTATAGAATACCAATTTCAAAGCATTTTTGATTAGGTTTCAGTATTCTAAGCCTTAAAATACAACAGTAATGGCGGTGGGCAAAGATACCCTGAACTGTTTAGACAAGACCTGTTTAGTCTTGTCAACTTTGCCCTTCATCAAAAAGCACATAGGGTTGCCAAAATTTCATTTTAGCCGACACAAAAAAATGAGGATCTCAATTTATCTTTTTTTTTTGTTTCATTTAAATTGTTTTCTTGAAACAAACTAAACAATCACAAACATCAGTCACTGTATAATTCGCAAAATACAGTGTATTCGTTATAATTTTTAAGAAAACAGTGTTTTTCTTTAAAATTATAACAAATACATACTTAGTTACTTGGTTTGTCAAACTTTGATAATACATTTTTATTTCTAATTTACATAGCATTTCTGATATTCGCAACATTCGAAACTTATAATAGACACGTGACAACCCTAGAGAGTTACAACAGGTTAGGCCTGTTAGGATTTGTATGGAAAAGAGTAATAATCTCTAGGTAATATTGCCCACTGATTTTACTGCAAAACTGCTTATGCTACAAACAAAAATTTAAAGACTAGGCCTAGATTTTATATTTTTCTAGATATTCTGAATTACGTATAAATAGGACTCAAATTAAGTCAAAAAATAGGCGTGGGCAATGTTGGTCACAATTGCGGATTATTTTGCCCGCGATCAAAATCAAGAATAAAATAGTTTTAAAGTGTAATATATTTATTCAAATAGTTATGTAATGCACCATATGATCGTACGTAATACACCTTACAAATAAATAAAAAATGTATGTTCCTATAGAAAAAAAGGAGTTTTTTCGATTTTATAAAAAAAACGGGCAAAGTTGGTGCCTTTTACGGTAGTGATGCTTGTGCGTGTGCTCGAGTGAGTACGTTGCTTCTAGGCAAGCATATTCGACAAGCATAGTCACCGTGCGTGTCGCCATCAGGTTCTCAATAGTTCTCATATTATAAAAACAACAATAAACTTGAATTACTTTTCTAAATCGCTTAGCATTTTATGTTTGGGCGTCGATGTGGCGAAGACGCTCCGGAGCTTGGCTCGCGTGGACTGTAGCATCTGCTGCGTCACCAACGGTTGATGAGTACTGATCGATTTACTGCGAACCTGATTCGGATTGTCCTGTTGACAATAACAAACTTGAAAATGTATAACTGCTAATATAATGGCAAGTGTGAAATCATTTCGTAAAGCTCGGATATGAAAATCAAATCATCCTGAAAATGCATCTATTTGAACTTAGAGAAAGTCTAAGAAAAAGATAGCCATAACAGACAAACTACGTTTTCTAGGTGCTAATATCTAATAAGTAATGTATAAACACGAAACAAAATTGATATAAAACCATAATTTATTCAAAATGTACCTATTTCGTGAATTTTACGTCTTCCGTCACTAGTTTTAAATCATTTGCTTATTATTATTATTTTATTATGCAGTTACCTTAGTTTTTCTCAGTTTTACATTAGCAATATCTTGTGGCGTGATAGCGAGCCGCGGTCTCGAGATCCTCGATGACGCTGATCCACATCTCGGGATTGTATTGGATCGTTTCTCAGAGATTGGACCCGACGGGAGGGGAGGTAGTGGAGGGGGAGGTGGCTTCAGTGTTTGTTGTTGGTTTTGTTGATTGTTGTATTGATTCCTGTAAACGTAAACGTAGGTACCTAACATAAAAAAAATCCTTCATAATATTCACAGAATTCAAACTTTCATGATCTTCATGTTATATACCTAATATAAATTATAATTACAACTAATGATTGCCATTATAATCACATGGCTTAGGTAAGAATCCAAATAATTAAATTGTGGACTAGCTGCGTCCCGCGGTATCACCCACGTAAGTCCCGATCCCGTGGGAATATCGGGATCAAAAGTAGCCTATGTTACTCAGGGTGAATGTAGCTTTCTAATGGAGAAAAGATTTTTTTAAAATCGTTTCACACACAAAAATACAAATCTTTCCTCTTTATAATATTAGAGATTAGGTACATTAATTCTGTTACATTTGAGAAGAGGACAAAACAAAGACATTATCTATAGGATAGGTCGTTAAGAATGGTAATAAATAATATCGATTATACCTATAGTGATTAAGTGTATAGATTTAGTTAGGTAGGTAGGTATTACCTGACTCGACTCTCGAGCTCATCTATTTTGGCCATCATTTTAGCCATATTATTTTTTAGATTTTCATTTTCTTCCTTAAGTTGATCTAGTCTCATATTAATTTCGTTTATGTAAATTCTGAAGTCCTCGGCTGGTTCCTTTTTATGTTCTTTGATGGCATGATTTGCTAGAGGCTCTCTGTGTGCTTCCGAATATAATCCCGTAATTGATTGAAAACACTGAAATGATATCCTACTAATATTATAAAACCGAAAAATGGAGTCGTAATTATTACTCCTTCAGCTTCGCGCAAACGCTGCTAAACTAATTGCGATGAAACTACATCAAATTTCATCGATGTTGCCAATTTATCTATAGTTGTTATAATGAAAACTCTATTTTTACCCGACTGCCGAAGCAGGGTTATTATGTCTATGTTCCGGGATCGGAACTTCAGGGTGCAGCTAATTTAAACTCATACATAACATAGGTAGGTACCTATATAAACGCTATAGAAATTACGTATCAAATCCATCACCCTATCAGAAGTAAATATTCGGATAATCACTGCTTATAGTCAATTTCCTCTGTATAACAAATGTATCTATATCCATTTGTGATTAAAAAGGCTGTCGCCTAAATAGTACCTACCTACAGGCACAGTTCATTAGAGTAGTTGTGCGTGCCGGCCCGTGGTGCCGGCCGACCGCAACGCGACGACGCTATAGTTAGGTAGGGTAATTTCGCCTGTTCGCGTCCATCACCCTATTCGCGTCCATTTTTCGGACCTCCCTACAAAAATTCTCGAAAATAGGTATATTAACACACTAAATCACCGAAAAGTCGTTCCCGCCAATACCTCATCATATAAGAGGCACACACAAATAGACAAAAGTTCTGTGTGCCCAATCAATCATGTGTAGAAAAAAAAGTTAGAGCAAGAGCCCCGGTTTTGGCCAGAGCCCCAGTTTTGGCCACTTGCTCATTTGAAAGTTAATAAATAAGCAATACAAAACATTACTAATTTTTTTCTCTGTGGAAAAAAACATCGTTAAATGGTGTGTTTCGACAAGTGACAGTTGCAGCAGTTATGAAGAAATGTAAACTATTTTTCTAATTTCTGAAGTGCAATAATTTGGTGATTTCTTAAGGAAAACTTTAAGCGACTTGTTCAAAACATCGGTAATTATACTACATACGCTGCATCCGAAGAGATTTTACTAAGGTAGTCCCGCTTCTGTACGTATTAGGGCATCGAAACATATTTAGAGCTATAAATAAAAGAAAAAATAATAACAACGCCACCTACCGGTAGCCGTGAGCGCGCGCGCGCGCACCCTCGCGGCTGTCAACCATCTCATTCGTTTCGAGTGTTTGGGCATCGACGCACTTCGTTCGTGATTTATCCGTTTTTACAGTTTTTAGTTTAAATATCTAAATAATTTTCATAAGACGAGTATAGATTTAAATATGGGAAAGCGAAAATCTAAAGAACGTGATAGAATTAGGAGAAAAATACGCCGGTTAGAGCGGCGGTTATATAGCAGCAGTGATGATGGTAAGTACCTAAATATCTATAATATGGATTGATGATAATATTTTATGAATGTCTAGTAACCTAACAAGTGTTGGTTTTCATAAATTTCTGTTTAATTAAACATTTATGTAACTACAAAAAACAAGGTACGCTTGTCACCTGATTTTCCAGTATTTTTCAAATCTACCCACATTTAGATTTATTTTTTTTGCTAAGTGCAAAAGTGAAGGTTAGTAAACTTAACGATGTTTTTATTGTGAATATACCTAATGAACCCGGTGCATTTGTACATCTGCACCTAATATTTACCTACTTTTCATGTAGAACTACGATGCGATTGTAGTCTATGAAACAATGCCTTTTGTATGAACCGTGATGCGATTACGGTCGGCGTTACTTATTTTTACCCGAATGCGCGACGCAAAGAAGGGTTATTCTACTAACTAAATATGAACCACGATGCGATTGTGGTCTTTATATTAGTGCCCTAAGAGCCGTGATGCGATTACGGCCGGCATTTATACATTTACATGTTCTACATGATCTTTCTCAATATAAGGGTGTTTTTGAGTAGTGATGCGATTACTACCTACACGCTTTGAGATAAGGTTTGTCTCGGTTTTTTCCAGATTACGAGTCGGATAATGATATTCGATCAGTAGTGTCACGGGTGACTATATCGTCTGAACGAGCTGATCCGGAAGAACGTTCTCCTAATGACGTAACGGATAATGAGGAACCACCTAACGATAAAACGTCAGGAGAGGTTATTAGCGAGCCTTTATCCTCAGATATTTTGGATGCCCTTGGGGAGTCCAGAAATAAAACCGAAACATTCGCCCCTAATATTAACCCAGAGATATCTGAACGGTGGGGTAAGATCATAATAGATGGGCTCAGTAAGGAGGCGTTAGATAAGTTGCAGGACATAAAGATACCTGAAAATTTAAAACTGTTAAAGGCCCCTGAATTAAATCTTGAAATCGAGGCTATTCTATCCGATTCCACAAAGAAACGAGATAAGAGAATGGAGCGAATGCAGAATCAATTAGGAAAAGGGATTGCAGCAATTTCCAGCCTTATGTCTACGTTATTAAGCTCTGAATTAGACAGAACTGAAATTATCAAGAAAATATCTGAAGCCGGTCAATTTTTTTTAGATTTACACTGTCAAAATACAGCAGCAAGGCGTAAACTAATCACGTATGGTTTAGATAAGAAGTTTTCGGCTATGGTTCAAGGTGTAAAGCGTGACAGCTTTTTATTTGGAGAGAATTTAACAGAAAAGATTAAGGCCAGTAAATCGGCTGAAAAATCAGGCCTTGAAATAAAGAGAAAGTTTAACCCTCAGCCATCGACATCTTATTATCAGACTCCAATAAACACACAGGAAAACTTGAGAGGCCCACCCAGGACTTCATCTCTGAGAGGCAAGCGTGGGGGGGCCAGGATCCAAGCCTCATCCCACTCGTCCAGGCGACCAGTGACGACTCAACGGTACAACTCAACCAAGACCTACGAGGGTCGCAAAACTCAAGTTCGCTAGAAATAGAGGTATGTTACGAGGGTAGATTAAGTTTTTTGTTGATGTCTGGAGAACTATCACAAAGGACCCAGTTGTTCTTGAATAAGTTTCGGGTTATAAAATACCCTTCGTTATACCAGTCTATCAAAATTATGAACGAGCCGAATCACTTTTTACATCTATTGAGATTAATAACATAAAAACCGAAATTTCAAAACTTCTTACTTCTGGTGCAGTAATAATGTGTGATGAATAGCTGATCAGTTTATATCTCCTATATTTCTTATTCCTAAGAAGATGGTTCTTACAGATTCATTCTGAATCTTAAGAAACCAAGGTAATTTATTAGTAATGTAACTTGACGATTTTTATTTTTTATATTTTTTTTAATATAAATAAATCGTACGAAGACTGTCGCATAAAGATTGGACAAATTGTTAACTTTTTACAAAGTCTGGGATTTTCAGTAAATGTTAATAAAAGTGATCTGTATCCTAGCCGACAAAAAACGTTCTTGGGATTTGAAATAGATTCCACCAACATGTTTACGTAAATTAAAAATTAATTAAATATATTTATGGAAAAAAAAACAAAATCTATAACTATTAGATATTTTGCTAAATTTCTTGGCTTGCTGACATCCATTTGTCCAGCAATAGATTATGGCTGGGTTTACACGAAGCTATTCGAGAGGGAGAAGTATCTCGCCTTACAGCGTTCGAATGACGATTATGATATCAATCTGCATCATAAACTTTTACTATCTTCTTGCAGGAGCAGTCATCCACTATGGGAAAACCTTACCCTGGTGTCTTGCCGCTTATCAGGGAAGCTTTTTCACGACAAGGCTTAAGTTTAGAAACCATTAATATTATGATTACTTCGTTATCCCATAGCACATTAAAGCAATATGACACAGCGTATAAAAAATTATGGGAATATTGTCAGAGAAATATGATTAATGACTGTTATTCCATTTCAAATCCAGTTTCTCTTAATTTTCTATCCCAACAATTTCAAACAGGAGCGGGTTATTCTACTATGAATACAATCCGTTCGGCTCTTTCTCTTATCCTAGGAAAGAATTTTAGCACAGATGTTAATATTAGCAGATTCCTTAAAGGTGTCTTTAGAGCCCGACCTTCCTTTCCAAGGTACCAAAATACCTGGGATACTAATATTGTATTAGATTTCATCAGTCGATGGTATCCAAATGAGAATTTATCTTTGTCAACTATCACAAAGAAAATGGTAACTCTGCTCGCATTGGTGACTGCACAACGAGTACAGACGTTATCCTTAATAAGACTTTCTAATATATTAATTAATACTAATGATATTGATATTACTATTGTCGATTTAATCAAAACTTCGGCACCTGGTCGAACTCAGCCACATTTAATCATACCGTTCTATAACAATAAAGAGGAAATTTGTCCAGCTAAAACATTGTTAAAATACATAGAATTTACTGAATCCTTCAGGGTTAACTCAAATACAGACAAACTGATTTTGACCACTAAAAAACCTTTCCATAATGCAAGCGCTTCTACGATTGGTCGCTGGATCAAGCAAGTTCTACAAGAATGTGGCATTAACACAAACTTGTACTCAGCACATAGCACCCGCCATGCGGCATCATCAGCTGCTAATCGTAGGGGCGTTTCCATCGAAGTAATCAATAAAACCGCAGGTTGGACAGGAAACTCTCTTGTATTCGCAAAATTTTACAACAGGCCTATAGTTAATGATGACAATTATATTTTTGCTAATGCAGTTTTTGATAATGTTGAAGTTTAATAAAAGGTATTTGATTATGTTTACTGACATGTTTTAATGTCTGAAAAGATTTCTCTATTAGCTATACTCTAAACATCTACCTTAGTAAAATCTCTTCGGATGCAGCGTATGTAGTATAATTGAAGGTTAAACAAACTTACCTAAGTGAAGTTTGACCGTAATTATACGAATCGCTGCATCCGAAGAGATTTTCGTTCCCTCCCATCCCGGGACTCATTATGCAGCGAGTCCACCCGAATAGTGAAATCTTAGGTGTGCTCCAAAATGAATGAGATGGTTGACAGCCGCGAGGGTGCGCGCGCGCGCGCTCACGGCTACCGGTAGGTGGCGTTGTTATTATTTTTTCTTTTATTTATAGCTCTAAATATGTTTCGATGCCCTAATACGTACAGAAGCGGGACTACCTTAGTAAAATCTCTTCGGATGCAGCGATTCGTATAATTACGGTCAAACTTCACTTAGGTAAGTTTGTTTAACCTTCAATTATCCACTCTATCCTATTGTATTTTGTTTTAGATTTGATTAAAGGCTAATAAATAAATGTGGAAGAACATAGCTTTGAGGTTGTTTCGGCAACTGATTAATTTTTGCATGCTTTTACCTAGGGTGGTCACAGCTAGTACAACAATCTTAATTAAATTGGGTTTTGGCCACGTACATGGCCATAACTAGTTTTCACGAAACACTAGTTTTGGCCACTTTGCTTTATTGCAAGTTTCATATAAAATTTGGCTGCCAATAGTTTGCTTCAGGTTCGCTTTTATATTGCTTACAGGTAGATTCGACAAAATGGCCCCACATATCAAAAAAAAATCCGATGATATTGATAGGGTACCTAAATAAAAAACATTTTGCTTATTCGCCATCTAAATTGGCTTTGGCTTTAGAAGCTATACGTGGTGGGATGAAAATAGCTACAGCTGGTCGGACGGCTGCTCGGAGCTGATAAGCCTGACTTAAATTTATATCCTGCATTTGATATTAAACAAAAAATTAAAACACCGAATAAGACGAATTCTAAAAGAGATTTTTTTATGTACCTGAAATGGCTCAATATTGGGACTTCACCAATTAGCTAAATTATAATATTGCAGTAGTTTTAAGAGTTAAATTAATAGTTTTATTTGTCATTTAACTTTTTATTTAGTGGCCAAAACTGGAGCACAGACGTGGCCAAAACTAGGTTATAAGTGGCCAAAACTGGTGAATTTGCACCTATTTTAATAAAATAAATATAATAAAATAAGTATTTGTTTTTTATGACATATATTTATAAAACCTTTAAGTTAGATCTATGACCTAAGTCATGAAGTTTAAATATCAGTACTTTATCTATTTTTGTTTTAATGACGATGTTTCAAAACTAAAATTTTCGTTAAGGTGGCCAAAACCGGGACTCTTGCCCTAGTATTCGTTCTTCAACAAAGAAGCGAGGATGCACGGAACGTCGGCAAAAAAATAGTGTGCAGATTCGCGTTCGACGGTAAGTATTTTATTGTTTTATGCGTATTTTAGAATTCACAGCTGTTTTTAGACATAAAGCTTGAAAAAAGGACTAATATTAATTATGTATTTTCTTGTTTTTTATAAAGTTAACAGTTAAAATAAGGTGAACTTATAAAACTTCCACTTTGCGACCACAATGGACGCGAACTCGTCTATTTATGATTTAGTAAGTGTTTATTTTTATGTGATTAAATTCTGGAAGGGAATTTGTTTTTATTTTTTATTTATGTATTAATATCATACAATTGTAATGAGCAATTTGCGTCCACAATATGATTGCAGAAAAAGATACAAATACCGTTTATCACATGTGGACGCAAACTATACCTACAGGGAAATAGTGTTGTACCAAATTGCGTCCATTATATTTTTAAATATTTTTTTTTACTTATTTGTAGAAATGATTTAATAAAATAATTTAATAATAAATAAATCAGAATAATATTTCGTTTTTTAAGTAGTTTTGTTTTAAGTTCTAACAATGTTGAGATAAATAAATAGGTATTCTTATTTTCTTTATAGTGATAATATTATTATGAATGATAATAATGTTGATTTTCAAATAACTATATTCTTGAATAAAGAATCTGTTAAAATACAATTTTTCTTTTTAATATCTTAAAAATATCACCTCTACATTCCTTTTCTTAGCTGGTGGACGCAAAATGGTCTATGGGTGGACGCAATTTAGATTTTTTGGACGCAAAGTGGGTAAAACGCGTATTTTTGAAGTTTGTCTATTTATAAAAAAAACACAAGTAGTTTCGAACAAAAGTGAAAGCGAACCCTATAGTAGACTATGTAATGAACACATTACATAACTTTTTCATTAAAAACTAGTCCTGGAACATTTTTATCTTCTCCTTCAAAGTTGCCAACTGCACTAAATGGACGCGAACTGGCGAAATTACCCTACCCATCCAGCTAAATGTGTACCTTTTTACCAATCCAAGTGCAAAGATCGACGATTCTCCAAGGCTTTGGCCTTACATTGCGCCGATGACTTCGGTCCCTACGCGGAGTCGGTGTCCCACCTGTTAACGTGAACCACTCCACATCAGACAAAAGGGCAGTGTCTATACCGCATTCTTACTCCACTTCTAATTGTATATTTCTCTCTCTTTGTACACTCATACATATATGAAGTTACGAATAGGTACTAAGTCTTGTCCGGTAGTTATCGAAACAAGAAATGACTTGAATGTGCACAGCATCAACGATCGCCAGACGTTCGTCGCGGATCCCGATGATGTCACGCGGCTATAATAACACGCTGACTGGATTCAAAACTGGTTTGAATATAAAAACTATTTATCATGTAGTGATAACGAGGTTCAACTTATTATTGTAATTAATTTCAGCTTCTTTATCAAAGCTGTATTTTCTTACGACTTGTAAGAGTCAGGAGTAGGTACATACAACACAGACACAGAATTGCAAAACCAATTTGTAATTATTGGCGTCTACCTACATTTTTAATGTTCCCGTACCTCAAAGGGTAACAAGCACCCTATTAAAATCACATGGTTGTTCTGCGTCATGCTAAAAAATATCGAGTTCATTTGTTTCCACCATGCTAAAGTTATCGTGATATCTAGTAGTTAATACCTACATCAAATTTAACTACCTCTGTATTGAGTCCTATTCTATTGAAACAAGTAGGTATGTATGTTTTACCCCTTTACGCAAAATCTACGATAGCGCTGAAACTTGACATATTTTAAATACCAACCAAATAACGTGGGCGTGGACAGCTCAACTTTGGAATTTGTTATTTTGGAAATAACACACTTAGGCTACTTTTATTATAAATGTAGGTTAGCTAGATGCTTATAGGCCACTTTTATGGATCGCAAGTGCCATTGGAAGTGCACATTATTATGTCGACATACTAATTTCATGTTAAGAACTAAGTTACCTACATACATATGGGTAGTGGGTACCTACCTGGAGAACTGTTTTCCGAATGATTATTTTTGCTGATATTAGTTTTTTTACTTGTCCTCTGTAAAACATCCCCGAACAAATTAGATTCTGATTGCAACCGTCTCTTTCGTATTTTTAAGGAGTGACTACTGTAGTTCCCTGGTAGCTTCACAAAATTATCAGTTTTCGTAGAATTGCTGGTTTGATTTCCACTGTTATTCAAATCATTTTTGACCATAGTATTGTCAAAAGAAGGCGTCTTACTGAGTTTAGTATCTTTTGGTTCATAAATCCAAGATGAATCTAATTCTTCTGATAGCTTGCATTTCCTTATGAGCTCTATAGAATTACGAAAATGTTCAAAGTCTTCTGTTGACGTATTTGTGTCATCAATAACATTTTCATTTATATTGCTTTTATCGTCAGCCATTGTGTAGAATAGGTAAGAAATGCACTAATACCACCGAACACTTATACTCCTAGACTAATACTCACTTCACTCACTTCTAGGGTCGACAGAACACAAGTCAAAAACAATCGAAAATTTCCGTTAGAGTTTGATAATGGGGTAGTTCATAAAAGAAGTTTTGTTACAGTTGCCTTTATTAATATAAATAATCTTAGTAACATATTATGAATTATAGCAATATGATCATGAATGTTATGAAGTAAAAAAAATCTGAAAAATAAAATTAGGATTTTAAAATGTTCTTGGCAGTAACAGTATGAATAAAAAAATTATGATCACTAACTGTTATGAGCTCCGATTGTAGTAATAAAAATGTTTGAATAAAAAAAGTATGAAAAGTAAAATTATGAAGAGTGATTATTATGAACACAAATCGATAGTAAGACAAAGAATATGACTTAGAATTTTATGTGAGCCAATATGGACCCCCCAAAAAAATATAGTACAAAAATTTGAGCGGTGTTTTTTGTACAATATATCGAAAAAAAAAACACGCATTTCACACACGTAACACGTCTTTATTGTGCCCATATTGTTATTTACTTTTTTTTTTTTATATATGTAGTTGTGTGCTTATCTGAATATATCAATTTCCTTTCTTTCTTTATTTTTTGCACGTTACCCTTTTTTTATTGCAAACCCGCAAATGCATTTTTACGCATTTTTCACACTTTCAACCACTATTTCTTTCTTGAATTAAATTAATCTCAATTTTTATGAGTACCGTTTTTATGGCTTTTCTTTTTTCCTCTACATAGAAAACACTCCTCTGTAAATGCAGAGGGTGGAATTTATAAAAGAAACAATTTTTTACCAATTATGCCAGAAATATAGTATTTTTACTATATGTGCTTTCAAAAGTATATAGTACGCTGAGCTGAAATATAGTACAATACTATATATTTTAGTACGGTTGGCAACCCTACTCACTTTTACCAATCAAACTATCTTTCGCGTGCTGTTCGCGTGTGCTATTTTTAGATAAAATGTTTTTTTTTTACAAATAGCTGAGTTATTAAGTCAAAGAGCGTTATTTATTACCGTAAAAGGCACCAACTTTGCCAACACCAAAACATTGCCCAAAAAGCAGTTTCTAAGCAAATCTTTTAATATTGAAAAATATTTTAGCGTTATGGTTATATTTACTAATTGGAATAAAAGTAGATTATGTATCTGACAACACGATGCATTGCCTTGGTTCCCAACTTCGTTCAGTCACCTGTCAGGTCTTGTCGAATGTGATGTGTTTTTTGCGGGCAAATTTTTCAGATATTTTAGAGTGAATTTTACGTCACGGCGAAAACGCTGGAAAGTTGATTTTACTGTATGTAATAGAATACCAATTTTAAAGCATTTTTAATTTGGTTTCAGTATTCTAAGCCTTGAAATACAACAGTAATGGCGGTGGGCAATGATACTCTGAACTGTTCAGACCTATTCTTGTCAACTTTGCCCTTCATCAAAAAGCACATAGGGTTGCCAAAATTTCATTTTAACCGACACAAAAAAATGAGGATCACAATTTATCGATTTTTTATGTATCATTTAGATTGCTTTCTTGAAACAAACTAAACAATCACAAACATGTCACTGTGTAATTCGTAAATAATAAAATATAGTGGATTCGTTATAATTTTTGAGAAAAATCTGATTTTCTTAAAAAATGTAACAAATACATACTTAGTTACTTAGGTTTGTCAAACGTTAATAATACATTTTTATTTCTAATACTAAATTCTAATTTAAATAGCATTTCTGATATTCTGCAACATTCGAAACTTATAATAAACACGTGACAACCCTAGAGAGTTACAACAGCTTGTTAGGATTTGTATGGAAAAGAGTAATAATCGCTAGGTAATATTGCCCATTGATTTTACTGCAAAACTGCTTATGCTACAAACGAAAATTTAGGGACTATACCTAGATTAAATAAATTACTATTTATTATCTGAATAACGTATATTAATAAGACTCATATTTCGTCAAAAAATAGGCGTGGGCAATGTTGGTAAGAAGTGCGGATAATTTTGCCCGCCATCAAAATCGGGAAAAAAATAGTTTTAAAGTGTAATATATTGATTAAAATCGTTATGTAATGCAGCATATGATCGTAATACACCTAACAAATAAAAATTATTTGTATGTTTCCATAGAAAAAAAATATGTTTTGTTCGATTTTATAAAAAAAACGGGCAAAGTTGGTGCCTTTTACGGTATTGCATAATTTTTTAGGAGTTTTTTTTATCTACCCACAAGTTTAAAAAATCAATGATTTGTACAGTTTTGCCTGAGATGAGTCCTGATGACGATTCTTTGAATAAGTCAACCAGCCAGACTAATATTTTAAAAACTTGGTCATATAAGGTAGGTACCCAAAATGAATTGTGTAATTTCAAATTCCAATGAATTTATGAATGTTTTGGACAAAACTGCGGCGCGACCGCGGAAGGCTCGGATCTTTCAGAACTTTAGGTATTTTATGCCACTAGACTTCGATCATAAATAAACTACTAGAGTTGATTTTATTTTCCGCACCGGAAACGACGCGGTGCGGCGAGCGCTCAGCCGTTTGCCGCGCCGGATCCTGCAGTACCCTTGTGCTAGGTTGTCATAGTTTACCGTCTCGATCAAACTGGCAGTTTACTTCCATACATTTACCATCAGCGCCTCTCAGTTGACGCATCGTAAAAGTTAACGAATAGTATCAAACTCATAGTTTCCTTTCTCACCAAACTTTTTATTGTGAGTGAAAAACTAAATCACGATTTTTTGTTTAAAAATGATGTCTTCCCGTGTGTTTTTTGCTCTACGCATGGTAGCAGAGGCTGCTCAAGTCGCCCGCCGTCGAAATCGACGTCGGCAGCTTGTTTTGCGGAGAAATATGTTGTCGGTGTCGAATATTACAGACACACATTTCATCCAGAGATATCGTCTAAATAAATCGGCTTATTATCATTTGTGTAACATTTTAAGTGAGTTAACAGATCTACGTAGCTCACAAAGAGTATCATTGGAAACAAAGGTGAGTTTAAAACTGACTTAGGTCAAGTGAAATGAGTGAGAGATTAGACTATTGGATTTCAAATATAGATAGGTAACTCTATAATTATATTTTCAGGTTTTGTGTGCCCTTCTATTTTATGCCAATGGTGATTACCAAAGTAGTGATGTGCCGAGTATGGCTTGACTCGAGTCAGACTCGATTCTTTCGGTGGACTCGCTTACTCGAGTCCAAATTTATTTTGACTCGAGTCCGCAGACTCGAGTACCGGACTCGATTCTGGGACTCGAGTCCGGGACTCGAGTCCGGGACTCGATTCTGGGACTCGAGTCCGGGACTCGATTCTGGGACTCGAGTCCGGGACTCGATTCTGGGACTCGAGTCCGGGACTCGATTCTGGGACTCGAGTCCGGGACTCGATTCCGTACTGCTTACTCGATTCTATTATGCGATTCCAACTGACTTGAGTAAGTTGACTCGCTCGTTCTCGATCTCAGTTCCACTCACTCCACGCAATGTTTCGTTTTCCATAGATAGATACATACATTTACTTGGAAAAAATAGCTCCCGCCAAACCGTCAAACTTCGACTGTCCGTCCGTACGAATGACGCGGGATTTTTTATTCAGGAATAATATTGTCTGTGGTAGTCCAATCAATCAATATTATTGTTTGTGGCAGTTCAATTCAGTTAAACTTTGAATAAAACCATAAATGTTGTAAAACAATAATAAATCTTGGGGATTAAGGAATAACAGTCGCTTGACACACATTGGTGATTCGAGTCCGGAATTCGAGTCTGGGATTCGAGTCTGGGATTCGAGTCCGGGATTCGAGTCCGGACTCGAGTCTGGGATTCGAACCCGGACTCGAGTCCGGACTCGAGTCTGGGATTCGAGTCCGGACTCGAGTCCGGGATTCGAGTCTGGGATTCGAGCCCGGACTCGAGTCCGTATAAACCGACTCGAGTCGACTCGAGTCACAAAAACAGCGACTCGGCACATCACTATACCAAAGAGTAATAGGTTTAGCTAATTGTTTTTCTCAAGAGGCAATTAGTAGATATGTGAATGAAGTTACCCGGGCACTAAACCATCCAAATGTTATGCGTAGATATATAAGCTTCCCCAGTACATCTGAAGCCAGGGAACAAGTAAAGCAAAGGTCAGTATTTTACTCACTAAAATGAACCAATTTGTTTGATTTCTATGAACAAATTATTGACTGACACTTATTTTTAGATACTATGACAAATATGGAATCCCTGGAGTACTAGGGTCTATTGATGGGTCACATTTTCCCATATTTACTCCACCTAAAAACATGGAGCATCATTTTTACTGCAGAAAGCATTACCATTCCATAAATGGACAAATGGTAAGGATTTGTAACTTTCATTTTCAAATAAATATGCAAGTATTATATACATACATACATATACATGGCATTGAAATTTATTCTGCTATAAATAAATGTTATATTGCAGGTTTGTGATCATGACACCCGTATCTTAAATGTTAACCCCAAATTTGGTGGAGCGGCTCATGATGCATTTGTATGGTAGAACAGCGATCTGAATGATTACATGCAAATGTTGCATAGAAACGGAGAATGTTGCTGGCTCCTAGGTAGGTACTCAAATTAAATCATAATGATTAAAATCTATGCATTATTAATACATCAGTTACATAGTTATACAACTTGAAGTAAATACAATTACCTACTAGTATTTATTTAAAGATATTGTTTTGTTATTATCAGGTGACTCTGGATATCCACAAAGGCCATGGTTAATGACACCTTACAACAATCCAACCCCGGGTACTTCACAAGAGACATACAACAAGAGTCATTATTGAAAATACCTTTGAGAGAATGAAGAACCGATGGCGATGTCTTTGTAAGCAACGTGTCTTACATTATAAACCCAAGAAATGTGCACAAATAATAACGGCCTGTGCAGTATTGCACAATCTCACTTTGGACTTCAATGTGCCAGCTCCAAGAGATATTGTAGGTATGTATCTATGCATTGAATTCATTAAAAGAAATCTCTTATTTCATTTCAGCTACAGGCTATGGCATCCAATTTAACATGAACTATGTGGTCTATATGATATAACCCATATAGACCACAATCTATTGCAGACAATGCATTTAATAATATTATTCAACTTTGTCTTATTCTTACAATTTTATTCTTGTTTCCAGTTGATCCAGAGTTTCATCGGCTAGAAGTTCCTGAGCAGGGACAGGGAGAGCCTTCCTTCCTTATACTGGGTCGCGCAACACGTGACACTTTAGCTCAGAGACTTCATGGTGCCAGAGATTTATGAAATTACTAGCATCGCCCCGCAGTTTCACTCGCCTAAATCTCTTGGAAAAATCGGGATAAAAGAATCCTATGTATTCTAGGTCTCCAGCAATCTATATTCGAAGTTTCATTGCAAATTGTTCAGTAGTTGAGTGAAAGTGTAACAATGCATCCATATTTTATATACCTACTTACTTGCAACCATTCCTGTTTATAATATTAATAGGAATTTTTGTTCAATTCTATACCCTATTACATAGTTTGGAAATGATGTAATGTTGTTTTATTAATGAAAAAATGCAATGTTAACACACAGTATTTAAATCAATCACTTTATTACTTATTCATAATTAATTACATAACAGAATACCAGACATGTTTTAAATTCTTTAATCATAACAATATAAAACTAGGTCCACCTAATCCTACACAACATAAGGCAACAAGCACATGATCTTATAAGGATCTTTCTATAAAAACGATCCTGAGTGACAGATGATTAGGTTTGAAAGGAAAATGAAGAAGTTGTTAACAAGTAGGTAAATTGGTAAAAAAACCCAAAAAGTAACACTTGCTTTAAATTTTTTACCACTTTATAATATACAAATTGCATCAAAGTAGTGGATAAATTACATAATAACTAGATATACACATAGGTACTATTTACTATGAAATTTTTCCATTATTTTGGTGCAATTTTCAAATAAAACTTGCCACCGAGCTTGGACCTCGCGCTCTGCTTGGCGATTACGTAGCTCTTCTTCTCTTAGTCTTAAAGACTCGGTGGCAAATCTTGATTTGTTTTATGAGTCATTAATCTTCTCCATCAAACCTCGCCATCTGTCATCACTTTGAAGAAAGTGTGTGGCGGCGTCATCTTGTTCCACAGCAGCCCGTCGCCGGTTGCGCCGTGGTGTTAATTGGCGTTGCCGAATCGCGCGGCGGGTCTGTGATGTGATGTGATGCAATAGCTTTACCGCGACCGACAGTCCCCGAGTGCCACATGTTTTTTTTTGATATATGGGGTCGTATGATGGGAGTAACGCAGCGTAGGTACTACGTGGACGGTTGGATGCAAACGCGATTGCGAAGCGATCCGATCCGGTGCGGTGCGGAAACAACAAACAGTCGATAGCTATTGAAGTGTCCTACGTGACCAAATGCACGTAAAGTGCGATGCGGTGCGATTCTCGACTGTTCCTTGTTTCCGCACCGCACCGGATCGGATCGCGTTCGCATCCGATCGCCCACGTAGGACGCTGCGTAAGAATCGAAGCTAAATATTTCACTTTTTCCTATTAAATTTTAATATTGGTTTTTGTAAACCATTTTAGGGTTCTGTACACAATTGTGATAGTGGTACGGAACCCTTTGTGTGCGAGTGTCGCACTTAGCTGGTTTTTATTTGGGGTCGACGCAGTCGGTAAGTCATATCATTGACCATACCTTCTGCAATTAGATTAGGCAATTTTTTTACGGCCGGCCGCCGTAAAAAAATTGCCTAATCAGCAGTGTTTGTGTGAGTGTGCGGCAGCACTCACACAAACACTCTTATGGATCAAGCAGTTTATCCGCCACCGCGCGGGTAGAACTTAAAGTTTGCTTATCTCCTTCAGATCCCGACACCCATGGGAAGACATGGGGTAACCCTATTCTATGCTGGGGATTAGTGGGGATACGCGGCACATTTACTAAGATTAACAGAATAGAAATTTAACAATTATCACATGTTTACTTGTAGTTTTTTAGATATCCTACTTCCTACTAATATTATTAAACGCGAAAGTTTGTAAGTATGTATGTATGTCTGTATGTGACTTTGTTACTCCTTCACGCAAAAACTACTGCACCGATTGCGATGAAACTTGGTATATAGATCCATCCCGACCTAGAACCAAGGGCGTAGCTAGGATTCTATATAGGGGGGGGGGGGGCAGACAAAGAAAATTTAAGACTATTTTGTTTTAATCGCGGTTTTTTACATATGAGTAGAGGAGATTGGTAGTGGAGAAAAGTAAAAATAAAAACACCTTTATTAGTTGACTAGTAATCTGCGCGGTTCTTCACAAAATCTATTTAAAACTTCTCTTACAATTTTTTTTTGGACAATTTTCCGGTGTACCTTTGTTATGCAAGGCTGCAAAGTTGGTTTTTGCAGCGAGTACTTGTATTGAAACCTATGAGCTAGCAAAGCATTCTAGGATTGAACCACGAGCGCAGCGAGAGGTTTAAATATATAATGCTGAGCGTTGTAAGGATTTCAAAGGTACAAAATGCAAAAAACTTTGCTGCCAAGTGAAACACACAATTTTGCACCTCACTACAGCGAGGAAAACGCTAGGTGCATTTTTCCGGTAAAAAACTCAATTCGGCACTAACTCTGCAGTTGTTAAATTAATATCTTCGTCGCGGCTGGCCAGTGCAATTATTCAAAAAAATGAGGTATATATTTTACCTCAACCTATACTATTATTTTCTTTTGTAAAGTGGGTAGTTATATTTTTGTACGCTATACACGATGTTCCGAGATGGGGGTATTAAGCCGAAATGGGTTTGTTCTAGACGTCTAGGCGAACAACTTTTGGAAATATGAAGTAGTTTTCGAAAATGTTGAGTTTAAAGTTTGCATGAAAATCAGCTGTTTTGTAGAGTTTTAAGTCATTGGCCTTAATCTGCCCTTTTATTTAGTTTGGACTACTACAATCTTAACATTAATTGCCTTTATTTACAAAAACAGCTGTTATTTTTTTTCAGTGATACAACCTCAAATTTTCGAAAAAATAAAGTATGAATTTCCAAAAGTCGTAGAACAAAAGTTGTTCGCCTAGACCTCTAGAACAAACCCCTTTCGGCTTAATACCCCCTCCTCGGAACAGCCTGTATATAGCGTAAAAATCATAAAATATATGATTGCTCGTTTTTGTAAATAAATAAGCAAACAATCTCTAAATCGAATAATTCACGAAAAAAACCTGCTTGATACTAATAATAATAAACAATAAATACGACATTGGCCGATGAGCAACAAGACTTCGTGGTTCGATGCCATGAACAAAAAAAAAAGGAATGAGGTTGGCGCTTTTTCAAAGGACTTGCTTTAGAGAAAAGTTTGGATAAGACAGATTCGAATTTTGAAAAGTCTTTGCACGGTAAGAAATCTGCGCGCAAAACAGATCCTTTCCGAGGTTGTGCGGTGAAAAAGACCTGCAAAATTACATTTTTCGCGCTACCGTGCAAAGACTTTTCAAAATTCGAATCTGTCTTTTCCAAACTTTTCTCTAAAGCAAGTCCTTTCAAAATGCGCCAACCTCATTTCTCGTGGGGACACTATACCCCGAATATAGATTTTTTTTTTTCAGTTTATGAAAAATATATCTAACTTACAAAACGGAATATAACTTCATTTTATAATCTGCGCAAATTGAACATTGTTTCATAACATAACTAATACTAGCTTAGTTGATTGACCTTTGCAACTCTTTAGGATTCTAGTTATCCAATCTTTTAAACTCGGTAGAGATCGTGTACTGCAGACCGCGTGGTTTATTATGCCCTAAACTGGTGGCCGACCGCTCTTCTAGGGGGGGGCAGCTGCCCCCCCCTGCCCGTACCTCGCTACGCCCAAGCCTAGAACCTAGACTTCTGGACTTCTGGAGACCTAGAATAAAACACATAGGCTTTTCACTTTTTATCCCGATATGCCCGCGGGAACAGGACTAACGAAGGTGAAACCGTGCTTCTAGTGAGTTAAAAATCCCGCACTCAAAAGAGGTCCTTTCCTAAAATAATATTTTTTCTGTGTAGGTACGTCTATTAACTTCGCTCTTACGGCGAAGGAAAACATTGCGATGAATCTCACGGCCTTTGCCCTTTGACCAATAAAATGTTTAACGCATGCGAGTTATTGTCCCTTATGATTCATTCAGCCATTACTCTCAGATTGAATAATTGAAAATGAGTCACAATCACAGGTCACCGTATAAATGGCTGGCATATCTAAAATCTGCAAACATGGAAGTGCAAAATTGTTTGTGAAGCTTGTCACCAACACCTGCAAACAAGGACAATTGTGAAAATCCCGGAGTTTTTTTTAATTCCTCGGTTAAAAACTTAGCCACTAATCCAACACAGCTCTATTGATAATAGATATCTAATAATAAAAGTAGGTAATGTAGTAAGTAATTTGGTTGAAAATATTTGAAAATTACAAATATTTGTGACGACCTTAGTGGCTCGTCAGCAATGCAGGAGGTTGCCGGTTCGATTCCCGCCGGGTGCTTATTTATGCTTAAAAATAAATATTTGTATCTGGTCTGGATGTTTTCTAAGTATAGATGTATGTACTTTATTACAAAAAAATAAAGTAAAACATGTTGTATATCCGTTGTTTAGTCTCATAGTACAAGCCTAGTGCTTAGTTTGGGGCTAGATTGCGCTATGTGTAACATCGGCAATATTTATTTATTTTATTATTTGGGGAACAAAATCAGATTTTTTAGAAAATCAGAACATTTGGATAGCCCAGGATATGAGGATTTTTTAAACGTGATCTGTCAAGGTCTGCATCAATAAATAACATACACCAACATTTAATAGTGAACATATTATTCTATGTATATATGTATTTATATGTAGTTTATGTATTATTTATATTTGCTCCGTTCATTTTTCTATCACGTTAATAATTAACCCACCCATCCCCTACAACATTTCTTTTCCCAAAGGTTGCCTGGAAGAGATCGCTTTTAGCGATAAGGCCGCCCATTGTACCTATATAATTGTTAGTTTTAAGTTTAATTTGTGACAAAAATGTGTCCATTCTGATTTTTCTGTCTTATTTTTAAAATTTTAATTTTATCTTTCTGTTTCTTTTGTACATTTTTTTTTAATATGTTATATTTATATGTATTATTTGGTACAATAAAGCATTAATCAATCAATCAATCAATCAAAACACATTTTAAAACGTTTATTTGAAAACATTTATACCAGCAACTTATAAACTTATAGTACTCATAGAACAAAATTCCTACACCTACATAAACAGACATATTAATCTAATAAAACACAAAGGAGGTATTATATACTTATAATAAAAAAATATAATAACAATTAATAAAAGTCTGAATTAAATTAACAAAAAAATTAAAGCGATTATGGGAATTAACGTTTCATAAATAATCATTTCATAATGCTTAATTAAATGCTAACTCAATTAGTAATACACGGTACAATCACATGGAACCAGGTACCTATTTTATTTAACAGAATAAAATAATAATAAGCTACCTTTAGTAGACTGTATTCTAACACATGTTGCTGCCAGCCATATGATTTGTGGTTTTTTTTAATTATTAATGAGCGTTTCACCACTAAAGTTTAGGTATCACGTGCGATGGTAGTGTCACAGTTATGACGAAAAACTATTGATCTTGTTGTAAATTCTGACAAACGTCTAGACTGTATAGGGATTGTCATATTACTTTTATTGGTGCGCTAGCACCAAGAAACCCCCTTTAAAAAAAACAGAACTGAGGCATAGTTAAGAGGACATTCTCTATTCTCTTTCTCCATACAAACGTAGTCGACGTTTTCCTCCGTGGAAAAGACATTAGAGCAAATATGTTTATGCCATAAAACCTATAGGTATCTGTCATGACTATACATCTTTTTTTTTTATTATTCTAATTAGAAAATGAAAAAAAATCAAAAGGTTCAAAAGGCATAGTAATGACAGATATAGGTTTTATGGCATACACATATTTGCTCTAATGTCTTTATCCAGGGAGGAAAACGTCGACTACGTTTGTATGGAGAAAGAGAATGGAGACTGTCCTCTTAAGAATTGTTATTGGTTTATTTCTCTCTCCCTCTTATCTCCCTCTCGCTCTCTGTCTGATTCAAATGTAATTGGTTCAGACATTCAGAGAGTTAGAATAGGTGCCCAAGGGTCGTACTTCCCGCTCTAAATTGCAGCAGCCAACTCGTGCAAGCTCCTTTAGAATTTTATTTCATTTATTCAAATCTTTTTCTATATGAATAAATAACATTTCAAACAACAAAAATCGTTATGATTATTTGGTGTATTAGTCTGTGGTGCATTTTATAACAATAAACAATTTAACAAGCTAAACAATTAAAATGCAGGACCAAATCAGACCTGCTTAAGAACTTCACGAGTTATTTAGAGCTGAGAGTACAGCTCCAAGTATAATAGTGGCCAAACGCTGACCTAAACACAACAAATATAATAAGTGTTAAAGCAAAACGGAATTAGTAATTCGGCAAACAGTAAACCACGCAAGCACTTAGCCCCCTTAGTGGGCGAAACCCCCCCCCCAATCAAAAATCCCCCACGAATATAAAATCTATAATTTCAAAGTAAATATACAGGATGTTTGGTGGAGGGTTAGACTAACTTGGCGGGCGTGTAGGTGGACCTATTTGTAAAATACAATTTGAACTCTTCACATTTTTTTATATTATTATTTTTGTGATTTTCTCCAAAATTTACCTCTTTACCCTGACAACGTTTTTTCGTACATGTTTTCGCTTAAACTTTTTATTTGATTTTGGTCCCAGATGTATCCTTGATCTATTGAAGACATTGTTAATCCAAAATAATTAGTTATGGGCTCTCAAACGGTGTTATGCTACATGGAATACACCGTTGTAATAAGGGATGTCAAGAGCAGTTTTTAAGATTATTTGAACTCCTCGATCACTATAAGTTAGAATTTAGAAAGATGTTTAGTTGACCTTTCGGACAACATTTTTTTATTTTCTAAACTTTGAGAGCCCATAACTTATTACTTTCTCATTATTTTGGATTAACAATGCCTTCGATAGATCAAGGATACATCTGGGACCAAAATCAAATAAAAAGTTTAAGCAAAACATAATACAAAATAAAGTTGTAAGGGTAAAGAGGTAACATTTGGGGAAAGAATAAAAAGAATAAAATAGCAACAAAAATAATAATTTAAAAAAAATGTGAAGAGTTTCAGTCAAATTAAATTTTACAAATAGGTCCACCTATACGCCCACCAAGTTTGTATAACCCTCCACCAAACATCCTGTATACCAAGTTCGTGAAGATCGATTGAGAAATACTACCTGTAGAGAAGCAACAATGACTGAAGAACATTTTGCCCGAGTTGCAGCAGTGAAGTTATATGTGCAAAGGTTTTCTCATAATTGAACTAAATAATTTGTACAATACAATTCATATCACATCGAACCATGCTTTCCACTGATTCACATCGATGTGAAAATGCACCCTATGTCTATTGGCAAGCATTTTGCTAAAACTTATAAGCAACCTTAATCAACAAAAACACTTAGGTAGTATAAAATGACTTAATAACTTAAATAAAATTAAAATAACATTAATAAAATTTGTATTACTTTCTTTAACAAAAAGGAACAGTGATTTTTAAAATGCTTTAACTTCGATTAAAAATAATTCCTATTTTTTCGTTCGTATGAACACCACATAAATTTTAAATCTATGGTTTCTAGACATTAAAGGTAGAAACACACTGAGCCCACGTACGCAACGTACAATTTGTATGAAAACCGTGGGACGCGTGTGATAACGTTGCTTATGATAAGTATGTTTCTAATTCAAAGGTTTTCGTACAAAATCGAGAACTCAGATGTCTTAATGCGTTGCACACGTTGCGTACGTGGGCTCAGTATGTTTAGGCTCCCCTCCACTTACTCATAAAAATGTGTTAAACCCATTTCAGTTAAATAAAAATATAGCTAAGAATTGGAAACATCCTCCTTCGGTTTTTGGGAAGTCGTTAAAAAAAATCATAAACGTCCGACTGAAGCAAAATCATATTTTGACGAAAAAGGGTTTTTAAAAACGTTTATAAATAAGCGAATTATGATATATAGTTTTAATACAACTAACAAAGACCTACGTATAGTGTATAAATTCGATAAATATTATTACAACATGAGTGATTATGATGGATAAACAACTACAGTAAATTCTACTAGTTAAATATTTAGTTTGATAGTATCCTAATTCCTAACACCAACTGATTACATTCACATGGGCGTAGCGATACAGGGTCACAGAGGAACACGAGGAGTAAACATTTTCGAATACATTTGAGTATGAATTTGACAACCTTCTTCAAGATAAACGGGAAATGTTCAGGGCACGTATTCTTTAATTAAATCGTCTCAACAACGCTTCAGAATTGTTAGAATATTCTCAAAAACGGTTAATAAAATTTTGAAAATATTGTTTCCAAATACAAAGTGTCGCTAAATCTTTTTTTTTGAGTTTTCGAAGTGTTTGTAATAAATAAATACAAGCCCGTTGATTTGTCCCACTGTAGGGCAAGCGCACGCTGATGTTCTGCCAACAGCTACCTACTTATCTCTAGTAATATCTTACAAAATATCCAAATATAGTTGAAGAGTTTTTACAAAAATGTTACAACGCCGAAGCGATATTAAGACGATTTAGTTATAGAATACGTACCCTGCTCGACAAATAGTTACATGCGAGCAGCAGTTGGCTAAATTATGTGGAAATCCATACCTACCAGGCGACTATGTTAAATAATTTGGTAAGTACTGTGAAAATTTGCAAAATGCAACTCTTTACTTCAAAACATTACGATCATGGAGATAACCGATGACAGGTTTGTCTTAGGTTTTATTTCATAAAGAAAGCAGAAGATAAAACGCCCATGCAGATCCTTATTCGTACAAAATTGATCTAAAATTGTTTACTCATTTTACTTGATTATTATATAAGACTACATACCAAGATATATTCTGTGATTAAATATAGACGGTTAATTTATGAACAGTTAACACCAATACAGGAAGTTAAAAGAAAATGGTAACAGTAATATTGTAAGTGTAAAACAGCAAAAGGCTTATCAGCTCTAACCTAACCTAACCACGCTATAGATCGCAGTTAGGCGCTCTGTTTTTCTATCGAAACCTTTAATAAAGACCTTCATATAATATCTTTTTATAAAATAAACTGAATACGAAAACAATATTGGTTCTTCATTATAAAAATCCAGAAATAAAATGAATGTTCCTTGTTTTATTGGACCAATGCCTTTTGAAGGCCTAGGACCGTTCTGCAGTTTGCAGGTCAAAGTAATTTTCTCATAACAAACACAATTTAAGTTTACGTTAACGTGTAATTTATTGCCCGTAGTACAAGTTCTAGTTGCTAAGTTTGGGGCTGGATTGCGTTGTGTGCAACGTCCTTTATTATTTATTTTTTAGTTTATTACATCCACTATATTGTAAAATACTATTTGACACAAATTCTTGAAGAAAAAAATGTCAAATACAAGAGCCAAAACGTCACATTATAGTCTGATATTAAAAAAACGTACTTTAGGAGCACTTTGCAACTTTACAAACAATATAAATAACTACTATGGTACTAAAGCTCAAAATTCATGATAACATACAGCACACATGCACGAATTTCTTTATATGTGTGCTGAAGGTGTGGGCTGTTTTAGGTAAAGTGTCAGTGCAAGTGTCATCGTATAGTTTAAGCATAACATACATATCGGATCCATACAATTACAGAAACTTACAGAAAGACGAATAATATCGCTGTAGGAGTAATAAACTCGAGAGAGTAAGAGCCTCTCGAGTCTTTCTACACGTAGCAGTCAAGGTTTTACTTAACAGGAGCAGGGTTTAGAGGATTATAGATCGTATAACATTCATAATAAGGTTGTAAGTTAGTATGTATCGTTTAGAGCGGTGTGACAAGTCTTGCGTTACCAACGATGTTACGCACCATCTGTATGCGCGCGTGAACACGGAAGTGTAGCCGCGACTCCAATGAATAATTGGAATACTTCTTCCTGTAAACAACATTTAGAAAACATCCACGTTAATAGGAAAGTCTAGGCACAGTACAAATAAGAAACAGTACGGAAACTACTTACAAATGTTTGAAACGGCACACACACGAATGCTCATCGACACGAAAACCGCTTAGGGGTCACGTCAATACGCATGTTTGTGGGTGTGCCGTTTCAATCGTTTGTTGGTCGTTTCCGTACTATTCCTTATTTGTACTGTGGTCTAGGTCTACCTACTCCTTCGCCATACAAACCTATACGACTGTTTCCTCCCTGGATAAAGACATACCAGCAAATATGTTTATGCCATTTAACCTATATCAGCCATGACTATGCCCCTACGTTTTAATTTCTTTTTACTAATCAGAATAGAAATAGAATTTTGAAAAATTAGAAAAATAATATGTATAAATATGAAAAATATCAAAACGTAAGGGCTTGGTCATGATGACAGATATAGGTTTTACGGCATAAATCCTCTCCTCTAAGGAATATCCAGGAAGGAAACAGTCGACTAGGTTTGTATGGCGAAGGAGTAGGTAGATTTAGACTACGTAAGTTAAGTTTGTATGAAAAAGGTCGCATCCAAGTAGCGCTGTTTCCATACAAATACATACTTACTATGTATATAAAAACTCGTTTATTTTTTTACTTTCAAATTTTAAGTAACTAACCGACTTATTTTGTTGATACAAAAATATATGTTACTAACACTACACCGCGGTTCCACCCGCGATCCCGATCCCGTAGGAATACCGGGATAAAAGTAGTCAATGTGTTGTTCTAGGTCTCCAGCAAATTACATATCGAGTTTCATCGCAATCGGTTAAGCGGTTTTTGGGCACTGTGTCTATATATGTAATACACAAACTTTCACCCTTAAATGACTCAGATTTTAGATGGTAAGTATTCTAACAACGACGTTCGAATTTTGATCCATCCTTTTAAAGGTGTGTGAGTAATTTCCCGAACAGTTTGACGTTTGGAACTGGTGAAGCTCGTCCGTCAGAGACGAGTTTGACATGGATCACTATCTAGTCTCGAATAAAAACTAGTCCAGTTCTTTGCATTTATCTATATAATTTTATAGCCAGGTTAGGCTAGGACTTACTTTGCCTCGTTGAGCAAATTGAGCGTAGTGTCCATATCGCCGAGTTGGTAGTAACACATTGCCATCTCGCAAACCGAGTAGGGAAGTAAGAAAACGTCCTCTTTTATTCCCTTTTTTAATCTGAAAACAAAAAAAAAACGTAAAATACGTGAGCAAGATGTCTGTAAAGACCTCGAAACGTCGGTCGGGCGTTGAAAAATGTTTAATAGGTACTTATAATAAAAGCAACGCGATTAAAACCGAAATACTCACGCTAAGTTACAGCTTCTTAGTACTAAGCACCTATGAGCTAAGCCGCGGACAGACATACACACTATTTAGAGTTTAGAGAGACACCCATACCAGAAAGAAATATTATATTTTTAAGCAAATACAAGCTTCCGGCGGAAATCGAACCCGCAATCTTCTGCTTTAATAGCTTAGCATGGGGCTGAATGGCACTGTGAGAAGTTAACAAAATTTATTTATTACTAGTTCCGTACATCGAGTGTTGTGATTTAAGTAACTAACATAGTGATATTAGCCAGTGAAATGGCCCGGTGAGTACTACAATGGCCACCGCTTAAGTGTGGAATTTTGCACAGTGGAAGGTAACGCGGTACGCGCGCTTCTTAACTATACTAATATTATAAAGAGGTACATACTTGATTACGCTTCGGAACTTGTCAACGGCGAGTCGCGGGAGCTTCATAGCGGAATAGCAGCATCCCTGTAGGAAGAGCAAGAGGGCTGCGTTATCGGCCTCGTATTCGCACATCCAATCACGAGGGCACGATTCCATTATCTCCGCTGTTTTCTCTATTATCTATGGAGAAACTTTACATATTAGATTCCCGAAAAAACATTTTATGCAACACCTATTAACTTGATCTTGCGAAACGAACAGTTGTACGCTTTGGTCCTGAAGAATGATTCTACCCTATTTAATTAGTGGTGTTTATACTTTTATACATTTTTAGTGACCACATACATTCAGGGCAAAATGCGTTCAAATTTTTGATTTTGAAGTATTGCTTGCTGGCGAGATGTGCTTATATATTTTTAAGTTAGAGCGTAAAAACAGACATTACATAAAAAAGAAAAGGATCGTATTAAATACCATACACAGATTTCTAACAGAGGTTGTTAACAACAAATAAAAGTACTATCGGCATATACTATTGACCATTTTTGTATCTGTAAATATTAAAATAAAATTAAAGACGTTTTTTTGGTTTTAATCGCGTGGTTTTTATTACTTTTAGCATTGTTTCAACGCTCAACGTTGCTAAAAGTAATAAACACCACGCGATTAAAACCGAAAAATGTCCTTAATTTCAATACAACATCGCGAAAACAGAAGAAAAATCTAATATTATAATACTTGACACTAGCTACTTTCCAAATGGCCATACTTTCCTTTCCTACTTTCCGAATGTTTCATATCATAACCGTATGCAATAAAAAAAATCTATTAAGAAATTTAAAAAAAAAATTGGGATATATTTTTGTGGCTTACCTTGTGTATATTTTGTAAAAGCGGCTTCTGGTCTGAGAGAATAGGTAGCATATTCCAGAGACACAGGAGCTCTAGCCCGGGCAGCACGAGCCGGCCTCCTTGCGCCTGATAACGCGCGCAACGCTTTAGCACAAACTTCTCCATGGGCAGCGACTTGCCCGCTATACGAGTCTTGAACGACGCAGCATTCCTGTTAAAATTTACCAGTTATAGTATGTTTCTTTATTTCAGACTATAGTCTGACCTTTTCGTTCTTTGTATTTGACAATTTCTCTTCAGGAAGATGTGTCATTTTAAAGTCTACAAATAAAAAACGAAGTAACTATAGGTACATTTTCCCGCGATTTTCCCATTATGATTTATTTTCTTACCTCGACGTTTCAAAGTTTCAACCATGTTACTATGGTCTGTGCTACTGTGTTACAAGCATTAAAACATGGTTGAAACGTCGCTATTTTTTATCTCGACATTCCAGAATCAATTCGCAAGTGAAACCGCGGGGCGCTGCTATTGGAAATATAAATAAAATAAATATAGCAGGACATTGCTCACATAGCCATCTAGCCCCAAACTAAGCAACAAGGCTTGTACTATGGGTACTAGACAACGGATATACTACATATTATCTACATCTACACTAAAATTATAAAGAGGAAAGATTTCTATTTTTGTGTGAATGTGTTGTCTGTATGTTTGTAATGAATAAACTCAAAAACAATCAGTTGTTTTTGCCGATTTAAAAAAATCTTTCACCATTAGAAAGCTACATTCATCCTGAGTAACATAGGCTACTTTTGATCCCGATATTCCCACGGGATCAGGACTTACGCGGGTGAAACCGCGGAAGCAGCTAGTTTATTATATATTTATGCACATAAAATATGATACAGAAACAAACATCTATGGTCAGCATAAATACTTTTCCCCGGCGGGAGTTGAAGGCGCAACCTTCTGCGTTGAACCCGCAACCATCACCCGACACGATGCCATCAATTACTTATTTATTAGGCCGTATTAGTAGCCGTTGACTATGCAATACTACTTACCGAAAGAGATCATTAATCATGACGATTTCAGCGCGTTGCAAGTCTCCCCCAGTCTGCAACAACATGGCTCCTTTCACGTAGGAGTGAGTTGTCTTTGACCACGAACTGCCTTCGAGGAGATGGTTTGCGTACACCGCTGACTGCCGGAAGTCCAGTTTCAGCCTGGAATATTACCAATACAGCATTATAAATAAATAAGTTCCCTGAGTGATGTTCAGCGCCGTCTAGCCCCGTGGTAAGCTACTAAGCTTGTGTTACGGTGACTAGACAATGGCTATAATACTTATTTTAATTGGAACGAAGTTCCTTATCGCGCGTTGCGATAGGGGGCTAGACGGAAAAAATTAAGACCAAAAGTTGTAACGACACTTTTTGCTATAGTTGTAAGGAACTTCGTTCCATCCGGGTGTCCCTTGACACCTCTCAAGTTTTTTATTCTTTTGTAAATACAAACATATTATACATAGAGAGACACCCAGACCATAAACAAATATTTATTTTGAAGCATAAATACTTACATCTGGCGGGAATTGAACCCCCAACCTTCTGCATTGCAGGCGCCACAGAGGTCGTCAAAATAGAAAGGAAGTTTCATCGGAATACAAAAAGAACGGACCAAATTCCGGTAAAATCTATACTATTATTATAAAGAGGTAGGTAACGTTGGTAACATGTGTGAATGTATTTTCCGGGTAAGCTCTGAAACCACTGAACCGATTTTAAAAATTATTTTACTAATAAAATTCTACATTATCGAGGAGTAACATAGGCTATAATTTATGCGGGTGAAACCGTGGGACACAGCTAGCATGTAATAAGAGAACCACTTGAGATGGTTTCAGCAATGTATCAATTCGCTTATCATATTTGCATGCAACATTGTTTGGTAGTCCGCGACTGTTTCTGAACTTAGAACATATTGTTTGCCCAATTATCTATTGTCCGAAAAAAAAAACAGGAAAAAATATTTTTTTACATTCAACACCAAAACACAGTAATAAGCATATTGTTCTCTAATTCCACAAAGTAAAGTGCAATGCACTTATTTATTTTCCAACATTCAGTTTACTTTATATAAGAAATATTTTGGCCCGTGCTTCACCTTACTAATCAATCATAAACCAAGTTCCTTCATTGACGACCAAGCTGATCGACCGATTTAGGAAAAAAAAATTGAAATTAAAAAACGATCAGCAAAGCATGAACAATAACATAGGATACTTTTGATAATTGTATTGTCACTCACATACAAACAAACTCCCGTCTAATATAATCTTATAAATAAAATTTTCATGTCACAGTGTTAGTTACCGTACTCCTCCGAAACGGCTTCACCGATCTTCACCAAACTTCACATACGCATTCAGTAGGTCTGAGAATCGGCTACTATCTATAATTTATAAGGCAAAACAACGTTTGCCGGGTCAGCTAGTAATAATATACGCGCAATTAGCCCATGCACTTTCGCATACAAAGCAGAGACAAATTGGTGCAATATCTATTAACCATTCGCTTTTTTAAACTTTGCTGCCACCTAGAATATGCTACATTCGTTTCCAGATTTGATCGATATTTTAACATTTGCACTCGCATTTGCTTAATTTATTAAGATAAAAATATAGAATGAGCAGAGCACGATTGACGACATGGTAAGCGAAAATGCCGCGGTACTCCTTAGCGTATGTTCTGTGTAACAGTAACGTGATGTGTAAGTGTAGTATTAATGAAGTACTTACCCGTAAACCCACATAAGTTCCCAATAGCAGAGATGCCGGAACTGCTCGAATGTGTCCTGGCAATGGATGGTACGATTGTAGGTGACGACGGCGGTGTCCAGCTGGCCTTGAAGGAACTCCAGCCGCGCTTTGAACACCATGAACCATACGCTCTCCGGATACTCCTGGGATATACAAAAATTGGTACGTTACTGCAGTGGCCGGAAAAGGGCATTAGAGGAAAGCAATGTAGGCTTCTTCTCATCCGAGTGATGTTCCCAGTTGCGGGAGCCCGGGGTCCGCTAAACCCCAAATTAATTTGGGGTCGGCGCAGTAGGTAAGTCATCATTGACCATACCTTCTGCAAATAGATTTGGCAATATTTTTACGGCCGGCCGCCTGCCCTCCTAGGGATCAAGCAGTTTAAGTCCTCTCCGCCACCGCGCGGAGAGGACTTAAGGTTTGCTAGTCTCCCTCAGATCCTTTAGTCGCCTTTTACGACACCCACGGAAGGAAATGAGGTAGCCCTATTCTATGCCGGGGCTACACGGCTGTGAAAGAAATGTTGGCTAAAGCGTAATCAAGCCACGAGTTGGTATTAATATCTTGTTGTAAACACAGGTTTTTTAAGTCCGGTTGACACCAAACGCTTAGTGCGTGTGTATTGCCCTGATTTACCCTCTCTCCTTAACATTGTATGAAACAGAAAGAGATATGCAATACACAATGCGTAACGTATACGCGCGTGTGCACGCGCAGATTAAAATCTTGAGTAATGAGCATGCCTGCGTGACGTGTATTCATCATGTGGTTTTAGGGTTCGGTTTTCAAATGGTAAAAACGGGATTACTCTTTTACTGAAACTCCGCTGTCTGTCTGTCTGTGCTTCTGTCACCAGGCTGTATCTCCTATAGCTAGACAATTGTAATTTTTACAGATGTATTTCTGTAGCCACTATAACAATAAGTAAAAATAAAATAAAACAAGTATTTAAGGGTCGCTCCCATACAACAAACGTGATTTTTAACATATAAATGCCATTGACATATAACCGCGAAGTATTTTAACCATTGGCGCTATCTAGTGATGGAGAGACTGGCGCCAGTCTATACTATCTATACTAATATTATAAAGAGGTAACGTTGGTAACATGTATGTATGTATGTATATTGGGGGTAATCTCCGAAACTACTGGACCGATTTCAAAAATTTTCAAGATTAGAAAGCTACATTCACCCTCAGTAACATAGGCTACTTTTGATCCCGATATTCCCACGGGATCGGTACTTACGCGGGTGAAACCGCGGGAATCTGCTAGTGGTTAAATTAATTTAATTAATTAAACAAAACAATAAAAACAAATTAAAACAAATATTTAAGGGGAGCTCCCATACCAGTCTGCCTTCACTTACCAAAGAGTTTCTTAATTATAAGTTTCAGATTGTCTTTGTGCCAAAGTTTTTTTTTTCTTTTTTTTTTTCGTGGTGTGGTCGTATGATGGAAGTGAGAATCGAAGCTAAATATGTCACATTTACCTATCAAATTTTAAAATTGGTAAACGATTTTAGGGTTCGGTACCCAATTGTGATAGTGGTACGGAACTCTTCGTGCGCGAGTTTCGCACTTGCCGGGTTTTTTATAAGTACTTACCCTAAGTGATTTCTGCAGTACTTTCTCGGCGACCTTCAAATCTCCTTCGCCGCCGATGAACGGACAGATGACGAGATGGTACGCGAGCAACATCAGATCGCAGAGCACTGCGCGCATGCCGTCCGAGTTGGATCCCTTCTCCAACTCCAATAGCCCGTAGTACTGTCACACCAACATTATTATATTAATGGACCATTCGTTTGAAATTCAGAAAACATTAATAACTTCCAAGGCTCAGTTTATTGTGGTAATTGTACTATGTAGCTATGCGAATGTGTTTATGAAGATTAGCAGCTTTTGGGTCGGTCTGACAGCTCAAGCACACGAGTTAAGCGCAGAAAACACATAGCGGTAAGCGTTCGGGAAGCCGCCGAGGTTACCCCGGCCGGTCTATGTGTCACTGCCTGCATAGAAACTTGTACATTACAAAAATTTCTTCCGTCCCTTGCTGATATAACTAGGTGGATTTTGCGCTTAGTGTTCGAGCTTTTTAGAGCTAGAAAAATGAGTGTGTTTTGTGTTAGTATGTAATGTTTGTACTTTTGCAAAACTACTGAAGCGATGCAGGATCTTCCGCGGATGAAAAGTGTAAATTGTTGGCGAATGGATCGAAAGTTTGTATTTGTGCGGTTGCCTAGAAATTAAGGTATACATTTTATCTATCTAAATCTATAAAATGCTTTGTCCTGACTGACTGAACAATGCACAGCCTAACCACTGACAGTAGAGAGCTATAATTTGGACAATGTTTTCTATAAATGATGTAGACATCGGGTAAGAAAGGAGTTTTTAAAATTCCCACGAAATCGAGTATGACGTGAAACGAGCTGGTAGAATATAAAACTAACATTAGGTTACTAGTTATAGTTAAAAATTTATTAAGTAAGGTGCCCAGTGCCCACCATACTTAATAAATTTTTAACTCTAAACTGAGTCAAATGTCGTTACGTGCAAAACTAACTCTGACTGACGCAAGTTAGGCTAACTATGGTATTAGTAACTATAAACACATAAAAATGATATAGCCCAATTCGAACAGGATGACCACGACTTGAGTTGTTTAAAATAAAATATTAATTAAAGTGCATCTAGTGACTACAAATAAGTAGATAAGTAATATGGAACAATTGATTTTTAATGATCTTAAATAGAGGTCGCATCGAGTAGCAAGAACCAAGATAACAGTACAGCCGTAGACGGAGCAATATGATATAGAATGGCTTCTAGAAGAGTTGAAAGTCAAATAACTTGAGAAAGACGAAGTATAACGCAGCGTACTACGTGGGCGATCGGATGCGAACGCGAAGCGGCGCGGTGCGGCGCGGAAACAAGGAACAGTCGATAGCTATTGAAGTGTCCTACGTGATAAAATGCACGTAAAGTGCGATGCGGCGCGACTGTCGACTGTTCCTTGTTCCCGCGCCGCACCGCGCCGCTTCGCGTTCGCATCTGATCGCCCACGTAGTACGCTGCGTAAGTCTTTTGTTTCTAATTGTCTATCGTTATCACTGAGCTCCATAATACACGCTGGACGCTCACTGAAATTTGTGCCAGTTTGATCTGCGCCATGTTGCGCTGTCTTTTATTTAAATGGCGCAAATCAAATAGGAACAAAGATCTAATGTCATTTTGTATGGTATAGCAATTCCAGCGTACTTGTATATATATAGAGTTCAGTGATCGTTTTTCTTGTTGAGATCCATTGCATTGCACTGTCATTGGTGTCAGCCAAGCGTGAGGTATTGACAACGTGATTTTGGTAATAAAACCATTTGTACTTGCTCACCTATTTTTGTTTCACAGAATTTAGTAAGCAGTTGAGCAGAGCATTTGCTGAAAAGCCAAATAACGCGTACCATCGCTATCTGCCCTGTATAGGTTGATGATCAGGAGCCGTATTTTTGAACCAATGGAATTAAATTCGTATACAAAAATCCAAATTCTTCATGCTTGGTCTCGCTCGTTGTGTATGTGCGTGAGGGAGACCACGCATTTTTTGATTAGCCTTTCGCAAACAAAAGAGTTTTCTACCGGTTCAAATATACAACTCCAGTCCATTTCTATATTCTGCCAACGAGTACTACTGCTACTAAATAAATTACATGTACAAGTATATTGTACACGCAGTACTGTCATCTTGTTCAGATGTTGTAAACTGCACAATAAGCAGTTTACGTCATAATGAACGATGAACGTAACAATAATTGTATTATGACAGCTATTATTTCTACTGACAAAAAGATAACACTAGGTACTACTTGGGTTAATTTAGTATCATACATGTAAATAGGAGTTTATTAGCTCAAGTGTAAGTAAATGAATCAATAATATTTATTTGTATTAATATTTAATAATTCTTTTCACTATCAAGGTTTGAATATGACATAACAATGTAAACGTACCTACTGTACTTTGGTACTACGTATATGTACAAAATAAAGTGAATTAAAAAAATGAATTACCCGACTGCGGTACAAAAAGGTGCGGTGGCAATAATCACTGTTATCCCTAATAGATTTAATAAAAGATAACAAACCCCAAAAATTTCAAAAATGCGATGCACAAATGCGTAAGCGTTCAATGAAACGGGTAGGTTTCATGAAAACACTGCAGTCGAGTAAAAAAAACCTAATAACTGTTTACAAGCACACAGGTGAATATTACCTTTAACCTTGCCGACAATATGAAATCATTCATTACGGTATCATTTCCTTGTGGCTCACAGTTCCGCTATAATAATAAATAAAAAATACAGTCGAATAGAAAACCTTCTTTTTTGTTGAAGTCAGTATATCTTAATTTATATTTTAGAAAACTTCTCCCTTATGTCAACGGCGGTAATCAGGAACAATTTTCATTTTACTTGATAACAGCTACTGAACTGTCTGTGACCCTGTTTAAATGGGCTAACAAGGCACAAGGAGCAGACAATCAGTTATACGCTATTGTTTGGGTAGCTCTTCTACTCTCAAACAGAGGCCCGATTCCAGTATTAGATTTGTTTAAAATTTCATTTGGATAACCAGACCATTGCGTTTTAAATGTAAATAACTTGCAACTGAACTGAAATCGAATCTTCATCTTTGGTTTTCCATACACTTAAGAGTCAAAGAAGTTAGATTGCAGTTCAGTTGCAAATCGAAATGCAATCGTAACTTCATTGACTCTTGCATGAGAATAACAAAGATGAAGTTTCGATTTCAGTTCAGTCAGTTCAGGCCACCTGCCTGACACCATATTTGGGACCTAGTAGCTAGTTTACACGCCGCCGCACAAGGAGAACTCAAGGTTCGCTATAATGCCTCCAGATCCCTTACTCGGCTTTTACAACACCCACGGGAATAAACGAGGAAGCCAGGGGCTTAGAATAGGGTTTCCTCGTTTTCCCCGGCTACACGGCTAAACTATAAACACCTATTAATTTATATCAATACGATTTGGGCATACAGCGAGTATTAAGTTAAGTTTTATTCTGTGTACGTGTTTTTATCTTTAAAAGATTGGCAACTCTGTCGCAGTCCTTTCAATATTTATTCATTGTTTTGTAAATGAAAGTCGAGGTTAACGAACGTATTAAAAAGCACGCGATTAAGACCTGGGTGTACCTACTGTAAAGAATACCTGTGAATACAAATCGTGTGAGTTTAAAAACATTGTATACTTGCCTACTACAGTATATTTTGTAGGTATACTATTCATAATTATACGCATATTATGCGTAATATAACTTACCTAAACATTTTAATACGCTATGTAAGGAGGCTTATAACGGGGAGAGTCACGATTTTTAGGGCGCAAATGCAGCTCGTTTAACGAGATTAAATCGATCTTTCTTAATTTTTCGTGTGGTGTGATTCAACTAGTGTAAGAGTTTTCAGGTCGCCCTAAAAGCCTGTAACTTGACCTAATGGATGCTATCAGAGATAACAACCAGAACCACCTGCTTAACGTGCCTTCCGAAGCACGGAGGAGTTCTATAAAATGAATAATATCTCATATTGCCTAAGGTTTAAAACACCTATTACACAAAATGCCTGAATGGCAATATACTTTAAACACAGTTTACCTAAGTTGTAGAGAATCTAAAACGTATGTTTGGAAGGTATAATAAACATTAGTAATAAATTATAAGTTTTGGATTCTTCTAAAAATTAAATAAAAGACACATTACAGGTGTAATGATCAAAGACTGAAATAAAAAAAAAACGAAGTATAGATGGAGTTGTGTGCAATGTGTTTTTTTACCTTGTTTCCAGAAAATCCAACGATTTCTAGAAGAGTGACTATTCGCGGCGGCAGCAATGAGATCATCAAGTTAAAGGCGGCGGTACCGAGTCTTACGCCGCTCTTGAAATGCATTTTCGACTCCTGACTATCCCAAGTCTTCGCCTCTTTAATATCCCAACATTCTCTGTAATATAAAATTTTATTATTAGTATACGTTTTACAGTTCGATAATAATCCTGTGGAATCTTTAATACACTCGCACTCGTAATACTCTAGCTAGCTTGATAGAAATTGTTTTAGAAGAATTACTATCTCTAGATCCATGTAACTTAAGCTGTATTTCGCCTGTTGGCCTATCGGTTAACGAAGTGATGTGTTAAAATTAGACAAGTGATTTGAAATAACAAAAACGTAGTATCTAAATATTATGGAGATTATTTTTTTGCTTTTAGTTTATAACTATAACTATAGGTATACGAATTAAGCGGCTTGGGCAACTTCAATGGAGATAAGTTAATTATAATTAATTATAGTAGGTAGGTACGTACTTATTACGTACGTTAGTGTTTCGTACTGACTTGATAACAAGGCGAAGATTAGCTTGTAAGTTATTTCGAGAAGCCATTCTAATGTCGCCTGTAAGGTTCACTGTGTCAACTAATTAGATAGATAGGTACATATACGTGGAGCAGCTGATAACTAATCGGCCTAAGGTACTTCTAATTATTCTACCTGCTCATGGTTTGTGTCAGCAACATCTAGGATAATAACAGCGAAATAGCTCGGATACATTTGGAGTTAATTAACTTTAACGGTGATCGCGTCGGATTATAATGCGTGTTTGCAAAATTTTGAAAAACCAATAAGAGATAAAATTTCGCACAAAAAGCAATAAACACCTAAATTATTTTTTGATGAATAGCATTTATAAGTTATGAGTTTTCTTGTCTTTTTTATATACCTATGGTCAAACGATGAAAGCAATATTCCGACAAAAGGAAGAGTTCACCGAAGACCGTTGAGATCGTTCGGTAAAATGAAAACATCGAAAAACTTGAATTTAATCCAAAATGGAGTAAAGATGGAGGCTAGATGGCTCTGTGTGATGTTCACAGAATTTATTTATTTGTATGTATTTATCAGCTGCCCCTCGTATCGTCTATTACTAACCGCCCGAGGTTTTACTGTCGTAATTCCGGAGTCAGGCTCAAGATATGAACAAATTGTTTTCAAAATCGGTTCAGCTTCACCCAAAGAAACAAAAACTGCTGCATTTACCACAGCATTTACATAGTATGTATCGATCATGATTCATGATATTTTAAAGGCAAAAATAATGTCACGTCACAGAACAACTGAAAATTTACATCAAATAAGAATTTGAGCCAATAAGCTTAAACGTAACTTCATACATTGATAGATAAAAACTTCTGTAAAGATTGCTTACAATGTTGTTAATCTTTATTAATTAATTTACGTGGAGTTATCAGATATCGAAAGATAATGGGCGAAGAAAGGGATAATCTGTTCGGAGAGTCATGTATATACAAATCGTGATAAAAGATTTGTTGTTAATCTGCACATACATAGTAGTATGTGTACCTAGTATGTCGTAATTTAAAGCATAAAACGGGGTGTTTTTTAGGCAATTTTTTTCAAAATTGTATTCTCCATTAGGATACGATATAGGTAAGACAAATAAATCTATGATATGTCGTTTCAAAGTAATATGAAACTTTTCAGTCAAAAAATTACTAAGTGATAATTTAGTAGGTATAGAAGTTAAAAAACCGGCCAAGTGCGACTAGGAATCGTGCAAGCGTTAAAAAAATTACGTTTGTTGTATGGGAGCCCGACTTAAATAATTATTCGATTATTGGTGATTGTTCGTATTTTTGTTACAGTAGCAAGACAAATTCATCATCAGTGAAATTTTCAACTGTGTAGCTATCACGGTTTATGAGTCAGCCTGGTGACAGATAAACAGCTCTCCGTCTATCTGTCACCAGGCTGACTCATAAATGACAGTGGAGTCTTAGTAAAAGGGTACCCTTACGGCGTACGGTTCGGAACCCTAATAAGTAAGAACAATTAATATTATCTGTGCAATAAACTGATTACAGATTAATTGAACTCTTAAAACTCGAAACGAGTATTCTGCCTTTTTTATTTTATGTTGAAATTCATCTCAATGAAGTACAAAATTGGGTCAACCGACCGGCTTTATGTCTTAATATGAAGACAACGATTTTTCGAAGTTGGCGCAAGCAGCTGGTTTTGTTAATTTTATTACATGAAGAGTTGTTGATTTTAGAGTTCTGTACCCAAAGGGTAAAAACGGGAATCTTTTAGTTAGAATCCACTGTCTGTCTGTCTGTCACCAGGATATATGAACCGTAACAGCTAGACAGATAAAATTTTCACGGATGATGTTGTCGCTATAACAACAAATACTAAAAACGGGGCAAGTGCGACACTCGCGCATAAAGGGTTCCGTACCACTATAACAATTGGATACGGAACCCTATTCGACATTTCGATTCTTACTCCCATCAAACGACCGAATCACTCAAAAAAAAAAACCTTGGCACAAAGAAAATCTGAAACATAAAAGAAACTCTTTGGTAAGTAAGGCAGACTGGTATATTTGACAGATAGGGCAGCCATTTTGAATTCCATGACCAACTCGATTTGTCCTGACCAAGTCCTGTCCTTGTTCCTGTCCTGACTCCTTGTTATTTTTGAAACACGTTTGTTGTATGGGAGCCCCTTTTAAATAATTGTTTTATTTTGTTTTTAGTATTTGTTGTTGTAGCGGCAACCGAAATACATCTTCTGTGAAAATTTCAACCTTCTAGCTATTACGGTTCATGAGATACAGCCTGGTGACAGACGGACAGACGGACAGACGGACAGACGGACAGACGGACAGACGGACAGACGGACAGACGGACAGACGGACAGACGGACAGACGGACAGACGGACAGACAGACAGACAGACAGCGAAGTCTCAGTAATAGGGTCCCGTTTTTACCTTTAGGTACGGAACCCTAAAAAAGGAATACTTAAAATAAACATTTAAGTGGGGATCCCATAGAACAAAAGCATTGTCGGGATATTCGTTTTTCATATGGGCGTTAAAGATGTAGACAGAGTAGGTAGGAGTAGGTACTTCTGCTCTAATGTTTCAATATCAACATCATGAAAAGAGTAAGGAACACGTAATCACCAAACTATACAGACATTAAATCGTCTGAAGCGAAAGTTACATTTACCAATTTTTGTTCGTTTTGTGTTACAGCATTGCAATTAAATAGATCTCTAGTCTAGACATCTAGATTATTTTAAAATCATTAGAGAGCAAGAGAACTGTACTGTAAGTCAGTGCTTTCAAATCGTTTACATATACAGGGTGTCCCAGAAACGAGTGTCAAGCGAAAGTCCAGAAGTAGAGGACCTTAAGGGGTACCCGAATCACCCCCATGTATGTTCCGCAATTTTTCGTAGTTTAGAAGTTATGGCCTTTTTTCAAATATTTCTGCTAAAATGCGACCACTGATACCTATTTGCTCATACTGCCTGCAATAATTGAGATAATTGGCTGATTTCTTTTCAAATGTGGAGCTGCATAATAAGGTCATGTTACCTGTTACAAAAAAAAGGCATGACACTAACCAAACTGTTACAAATTAAAAAATAATTTCATAAAGTGAGCGTTGACAAAACGCTATAAACACTTTAAAGAGCAATTAAAAGAAAAACTCGCTTAATTTTTTTTTTTCAAACCAACTTCAAAAACTTCCTTACTTCATTAGCTATCTACCCTATTAATTTTATTGGTCTATCATTAGAGGATCATAGCAAAAATTTTATTAAAAATTCTTTGGTCGAAAATTCTCTTACTGATTCCTATTACTAAGACTTCGCTGTCTGACCGTCTGTTACCGGGCTGTATCTCATAAACCGTGATAGCTAGACAGTTGAAATTTTTACAGAGGATGTATGACTGTAGCCGCAAATATTTAAGGGAGCTCCCATACAACAAACGTGATTTTTGACATAAAAACGCAACGATACCACGATGTATTTTACCACTAGCGCCATCTAGTGATGGTTTTTGTCTTCCGCAATAAAACTTCCGCACAAATCTTAATTAAGATTTGTACAAATAAATGTATTAAATAAAATAAGAACAAATATGTTTGTTATATTATTAGATTAGGCCGGGAGTTTCCCTTCAGGTTTAAGTAAGATGTTTGACAGAATTTTCGACCAAAGAATTATTAAATAAAATTTTTGCTATGATCCTTTTATGATAGACCAATAAAATTAATAGGGTAGATAGCTGATGAAGTAAGGAAGTTTTGGAAGTTGGTTTGGAAAAAAAATATTAGGCGAGTTTTTCTTTTAATTGCTCTTTAAAGTGTTTATAGCGTTTTGTCCACGCTCACTTTGTGAAATACTTTTTTGATGTGTAACAGTTTGGTTAGTGTTACGCGTTTTTTTTGTAACAGGTAACATGACCCAATTATTCAGCTCCACATTTGAAAAGAAATCAGCCAATTATCTCAATTATTGCAGTCAGTATGAGCAAATAGGTGTCAGTGGTCGCATTTTAGTAGAAAATGAGAAAAAAGGCCATAACTTCTAAACTACGAAAAATCGCGGAACTTACATGGGGGTGATTCGGGTACCCCTTGAGGTCCTCTACCTCTGGACTTTCGCTTGACACTCGTTTCTGGGACACCCTGTATATGTTCTGCATAATGTACACGTATCTTTTAAGAGGACGAATTGAAGAATTTTTAGATTTGGATGTCAAAATATTATCTAATTAGTAATTACTAATTACATAAAATACGGAAACCATCTATTGGTATTTAATTAATCCTTCTTTTACCATCATTTTAGTAGTTTTGTTTACACTAATTAGTTAACTTTTACATCAATAAGAAAACATTGGTTTTTCCTGTATTGATTGGTTAGTAATCTGCACTTCATATTGGTAATAACAGTTTTACCTAATTAGCAATATAATAATAAATTGGTTAAAGTGTGACGAAAATTGAAAAATATTTGTCTTAAACATTTTGTACCTACCAAACGAACTGGGTTAGATGTTCAAACATTAATATTATGATGCAAGCACCAAAAAGTTTTTTTTTCTTCAATATGCAACGAGGGTATTTTGTACGAAGTGGTGCCAGGTCAGTTAATATTTGATGTAGGTAACAAAAAAATACATAAATAATAAAATACTGGTTGCATAATGAAATAGTCAAGTAGGAAACTTACTGGTAAGTGTTGTAACAGTTTTTCACTTTGAGTGTCCCCTTAATGAGACCGGTCAGATCTTCGCCTTCGATGATCGTCAAAGCAGCCTGAAGCAACAGCGCTTCAGCGTAGCAAAGCTCCGCGTGAGCTTCCAAGTCAGAATACAGCGCGTAGTTTGGCTGCAAACAGTATGTCAAATTGTAGTTTTATTGCCATAGAAATAGCTCAGAAATTTCTTTAGAACGCCTCAAGCATGCTAGCTCGCTTCTCAAATTATTGTTTTTGACAAGTTATGTGTCAATGAAGTGTCAAATTAAGCGACAGGCTTGCCGACTTAATGTTTTTTACCCGACTACGGCAAATGGAGGGGTTATGATTATGAAAAAAGTGGACTATGAACCTCAATAAATGGACTATCCAACACAAATCGGATCAGTGGTTCCTGAGATTAGCGCGTTCAAACATCATCATCATCCGAGCGTTGTTCCCGGTTGCATCTCTCTCGAGAGCCCGGGGTCCGCTTTCCTACTTTTACGTCTCCACTTCGCACGATCTTCGGCATCCCGTGTGGTGAGGCCATTTGCACGCATATCCGATCTTACAACGTCAAGCCAGCACTTCTTGGGTCTTCCCAATCTGCCGCGGCCGGGCGGAGGCGCCATAGCAAGACATTTGTTTCCCACGTAACTAGCCGGTTTTCGTAGAACGTGGCCGTACCACCGTAGGCGGCATTCTTGCAGTTTGTCTGCAATGTCTCGGACATGAAGGCTGCCCCTGATGCGGGAGTTTCTGACGCGGTCTATTCGCGTAACTCCACACATCCAGCGCAGCATTTTCATCTCCGTGACACGCAGCTCCTGCTTATGTCGCTCAAGCAATGGCCACGCCTCACTACCATACATAAGGACAGGTCTAATGATCGTTTTATAGACCTGTCCCTTCAGTTTAACCGGCCTTTTCGGGTCACAGATGACACCAGTTACCTCCCGCCACTTGGCCCAAGCTGCCGAAATGCGGGACTTGACGTCACAATCGATGTCGCCGGACTCGTGAAGTACAGATCCCAAGTACTTAAGCTGGTCTGTCCGCTCGACCATGTGACCGTCTACGCAGACAGGTGTGGGATCTGTGGTATTGCTAGCCAAGTATTCGGTCTTCGCTACGTTGAGTTGCAAACCGCCGTTCTCAAGTGACTCTTTCCACGCATTTACACGCCTTCCAAGCCGTCCCTTATCCGAGTCCGCTAGCGCAATATCATCAGCATACATGAGCATCCACGGGGGCTGCTCGTGTGCGTCTCGGATGACTACGGACAGTTCGTCCAGTATTACGCTAAACAGAAACGGACTTAGGACGGATCCTTGGTGGACTCCGACTGTAATGGGGAAAGATTTAGTGTTCGCACAACAGAATCGGAATTTCGGTACATGTCCCTGATGGTTTCAATATAAGTTTCTGGCACCCCTTTGGACCGCAGCGCCCACCAGATCATCACGCGAGGAACACAGTCGAAGGCCTTCTGCAAGTCCAGGAACAGAAAATGCAGAGGCGTATTCTTCGTTCTGTATTTCTCCATAACGATCCTTAGGGCGAAAACAGGGTCCATGGTACCATGACCGGGGCGGAAACCATACTGGCCCTCTGAGACAGTGCACTCCTGCCGGATCCGAGAGTCAACTATACGCTCGTAGAGCTTCATGGTGTGGGACATGACCTTTATACCACGATAACTTCCACACTCCTGCACAGATCCCTTGCCCTTGAACACTGGAGTGATAACACTCAGTCTCCATTGGGCGGTCCATTGGGGGATTCTGCCGGTCTCGAGTATGCGGTTAAAAAGGTTGGTTAAGATGCCCACACCACGAGAACCCATAGCCTTCCATACTTCGATGGGGACTCCATCGGCCCCGACAGCTTTCCGATTTTTCATGCAGGGAAGGGCCTTGCGCACCTCCTCAGGCGTTATCAGTGGCACAAGTCCTAGATTCGGAGGGAGTTCTGGTGGCTGCACCTCTTTATACTGCTTATTGAGCAGCTCGTGGAAATAAGAGCGCCACCTCTCCTTCACCGCGAGGTCCTCGCATAGCAGGTTTCCATTAGGATCTTTTACACAGCGGCACTTGGTTATATCCTGTGCCGCTTTGATCCTAGAACGTGCCAACTTATAAATGAGCTTCTGCCCCTCAGACGTTTCCAACTTATCGTACAATGGCTGTAAGTGGTCCCGTCTGGCTCTGGCTACTGCTCTCTTTGTGGCACGTTTGGCAGACCTGTACGCGTCGCGATCTTCAGGCGAGTTGGACGCTTGCCACTTTTTAAAGAGGGCTTTCTTCACCCTAGTCTCCCTCTGGACTGTGTCGTTCCACCACCAAGTTTCCTTGTCACACTTGCGTCCTCCCTTAGACATACCGAGGACCGACCGCGCCGAATCAGCGAATGACACCTGAATCCTGTCCCAGTGTTCCTGTACCGATTCGCCTTCAGCATTAGCACATTTGTCGCCGATTGCTGAGGCGAGCATCTGGGACTTGACTTCATCAAGCATCCACCATCTGACTCGGCGCTGGCATGGTTCCGGTCGTTTGTCTTTGGTCTTTACACAGAGATCCATGACATGGATACGGTGTTGGGCAGTATGACTTTGCAGTTGGCCACGTTGCCGATATGGTGTCTCCTAGTGATTAGAAAATCGATTTGGGTAGCGCACCCCCCGCTCCTGTAGGTGATCAAGTGGTCGGGCTTCTTTTTGAAATATGTGTGTAAACACGAGTGCCAGGTCGGCAGTGGCACACGTACGCAGAATTTCTTCCCCTTCCGCATTCCGACTGCCATACCCGTAGCCTCCATGAACACGTTCAAATTCCACCCCCATCTCACCCACATGACCGTTCAGATCACCACCCAAAACGATTCCCTGTGACAACGGGATAGCCCCAAGGACCTCGCCGAGTTTATCCCAAAACGACCTCTTATCAGCGTCGCTACAACCGACCTGTGGCGCGTAAGCACTTACTAAGTGGGTAGGAACCCCCTCAATAAGCACCTCCACGCACATAAGTCGGTCGCTAAAGCGATTCACCTCCAAGATATCGTCATGCAACCACTCAGCGAGCACCACGGCCACCCCGTTTTCTCCACCAGGTGCACCCGTGTAGATCAGCTTGTAGCCATTCCCAATGAGCCGGGATCTGCTGCCTTTCCATCGAGTCTCCTGCAGGAACGCCACGGCCACCTTCCGCCTGGAAAGTACGTCGGCTAGCTCCCTCGCGCGTCCGGTCAGCGTGCCAATGTTCCACGTTGCGAAGCGGAGTTTCACATTGTGTTTAGGGGCTCGCGTCTTTGGCCGTGCCCGCCCGTGGCACGGTAGCCCTAATCCACTTACCACAGGAGTCGGGCGAAACTCCTGCGCGCCGTTATGCGGCGGCGCCCTATCCGTGTGGCAATTTACATTTACGCGACTTTCCATTAAGATTTGGCTAAATGTCGACTTTTACGGGAGCGACTGCCGTCTGACCTCCCAACCCCGAGGGGAAAATCCGCACCAGAGCCTCGTCCGTTTTTCAGCAGGTGCGCCGGCTAGCAGGTGAGGTTGGCTTGGGGCCAACGATCTTAGAGGGCCCCATACACACCCAAACGCGCGCGCGTTAGCGCGTTCAAACAAACAAACAAAAAAACAAACTCTTCCGCTTTATAATATTAGTATAGATATAACCACGGGCCATGGTATTATGCGTTAATAAAAAGATTAGTGTTAAAAATTTAAAAATCATACAAAACATTGGCCGCCTAATGGGTTCCAAAGATGACTCAAACTACGTTTATTCATTCAGATATTAGCAAGATATCTCTTAAAAATGTCAGTTTTTATAGCTATAAAAACTGACATTTCTAAGAGATATCTAATCGAGATTAGCTAATCTACTGTGTCTTCGGAACGTGACCTCCTATGAGATGAAGACACAAGAAACTCATGGGTTTTTTTTTGTATATTTTTTGCAGTAATCATGTGATTTACATTGTCGCAATTATATTATTAAAGTGCAACTGGAGCAATAATCTATACCATAATAATCCTTACTAGCATTACGAGAGCGAAAGTAACTCTATCTGTCTGTCTATAAAATGACTTTATGGCTATTCCAAACTTCTACTGACATAAGCAAAACATGCAGAAACGGGACCTTCTTTGGCCCCAATATACTAGCTTTCCTCTCAGGGATTAGGACTTTTATGTATATCTTCCAACTAGTCCAAACAAAACCCAAAATAAAAAAAATGGTTTCGACGTTTCCATCCACACCCATTTTTGAGTGCTAATTTATTAACATAATAAAACTGGAGCGTCGACTTTTACCGCGCCCGCGTTCCGAGGTACGCCTTTTGTATAGAAGCCAGCCAACAGTAACAGCGCCGAGGCGCGTTAACTCTTAGGTAAACTGTGCCCCAAGTAAAAGTGAGGTAAGACACCGAACGTTTGTCAAATTGTTAAGGCAACAATGACAACTATATTTAAGACATAAGATTAAAAAAATTAAAGCTAAATTGTTCACGGACCTTGCATATATCCGTCGGACAGACCTGAATGGCAGAAAAAACGAAAAAAATCAAACACCAAAAAATAATTGTGTGTCCTTGTCTAACAATATTACCAGCTCTGTCATTAAATATTTAGTTGTGATTATTTATAGACACGTTGCAGTTTTTCCCTCGTTGCACCCCCAATCATAAGTAGTAAGGGTAAGGATAGAGCGGTGAGCATGTTGCAATATCCTTACCGCTTATCGATAGCAAAAATGCGCAGCACTGGGCCTGTTTCTAAGACCAGCGAAATACTATCTGCACCGCTCCCAAGTTCTACGACTCGGTGTGCAACGAGTGAAAAATTCAAGTGTGATGGAAGCAATAGTTGACGTCTAAGACACGAGTGTTTCAAAATGGGCATTTACCCGACTGCGAGAGGGTTATGTTTTTGGGGCGTGTTTATATGTAGGTTGTATGTATGTGACCAAAACTTTGTGACCTCATAGGGTTGACACGAGACACATTCTCTATCAAAATAGTAGATTGTATAACAAGGGAGCAAAATAGTATTTTTACGGCGAGGGCGTTACTTTGAATCACGAGCAAAGCGAAGAATTCTAGAATAGAATCCCGAGCGTAGCGAGGGATTCTAACGTAGAATTCTGAGCGCAGCAAGGGATTCAAAGTATACATCTCCCGAGGCAAAAATAATTTGCTCTCGAGTCATATACTCTACTTTTCATCCCCTTTCTATGAGAAAATAAATAAGATATGGTGTTACGTAATTCGTGAATATACCTATTTAATTTACTTAAACAAAAATGTTGGGTATAAAATTTTAATATCACGTTACACATACACGTTACGTATACGTTATAGGTACAGAAGCCCTCTATAAATATTTGTTGATTGTTATAGCGGCTACAGAAATACATCATCTGTTAAAATTTCATATAAATACTAAAAAAAATAAGCAAAATAAATAAAACAAATGAAACAAACGAAACAAATGAAACAAACGAAACAAACGAAACTAACGAAACTAACGAAACTAACGAAACTAAAGAAACTAACGAAACTAACGAAACTAACGAATCTAACGAAACTAACGAAACACACGAAACTAATGAAACAAATGACACTAATGAAACTAATAAAATTAATAAATTCTGTAAACAACACACAGCGCCATCTAGCCCCGTGGTAAGCGACTAAGCTTGTGTTACGGTGACTCAACACATATCCAGGCCAGTAATTCATATAATTTACGTTTGATTTATGAATGATACATATGTTCCAAATTCAAATTTACTTTGCTCCCGGCTGTTTTATTTTGCTCCCGGCTGTTTTACTTTGCTCCCGGCTGTTTATCTTAACAGAAAAGAGCTCCTTTGATCCAACTTATATAGGACCAAAGCGACACTTTTTGAATAGAAGGGATGAAAATACATTTGTAGATAAGCTTTTCCAAAATTTAATGTAAGTGTTTTTCTCCGTATGAAGTATGAAGTAGCTAACATTTGAGTAAATTACATTTACCTACCTACCTACTTACCTACTCAATAGAAATTGCAAATTATATTAGTATCGTGCAAAGAGGTGCATAATAATAACTTTGAAAATGTGAGAATAATAAAAAGATTATTGCACCTATATCCTAAACGAACATTTCACTGTTGCATCAAAACGATAACTGTAAATAAAGACACGATTACGTCATAAACATTTCTGATTTCATATTTTATATTACCTTTTTAATGATAGATCCGAGGCTTTCAACAAAAGTGTATTGTTTCTTGTTTTTGTTGCAAATAGTGATGCAAGTCTTGATTGCGGCCAGAGCACTTCGGATCTGGTCGTGGTCGAATGTGAGAACGGCGGGTATGAATTCAAAGATGGCCGTCCCCAGGCTGTGGTACAGGGAGCTGCTGGACCTGGGTACATCAATATTTGTGGGTTTACAAAACTATATTGGGGGTTTTTCTGACGTTGAGGAGATGAGTTCCTAAATTTTCAATTTCGTGAAACCTAGTTAAGGGGTCGTAGTAGGCCAGAAATGATTTTTCTCGAACGGTTAAGAGGACAGTCTCCATTCTCTTTCTCCATACAAACGTAGTCGACGTTTTCCTCCCTGGATAAAGACATTAGAGCAAATATGTTTATGCCATAAAACCTATATCTGTCATGTCATTTTCTAATAAGAATAAAAATGAAAAAAATCAAAAGGTAGATGCATAGTCATGATAAATATAGGTTTTATGGCATAAACATATTTGCTCTAATGTCTTTATTCAGGGAGGAAAACGTCGACTACGTTTGTATGGAGAAAGAGAATGGAGACTGTCCTCTTAATTATAAAATTTATTTGAACCATCAGTTTTGAAAACAATACTTATTAAAGTTGAGGATATTTTCTAGGTCCTGATTGTTGTAAAAACACAATTACAGAAAATTTTATCGATAGAATATCGATAGATAAAATTTAGAGGAAAGTTTATGATTTTATATCATAAACTTTCCTCTAAATTTTACAAATAAATAGTTTTTATCAGTCAATATTTAACTTATAGTACGGTCATTCTATGTTTTTTAGACAAACAAATTTATAAAGTTTTGAAACTTTAGTGACATATACCTTTGGATGTGGTCTTCAAGATCCACCACTCTCCCCCCTTTTCCACTGGCCGCTACACCCCCCCTCACCGTCAAGTTAGTCCAAGGTAACAGTTTTTTCACTTTTTTGGGAAAACTATAATAGATATGAAAGAAGTGCCAAAAGATAAAATGATCCTCATTAAATCCTGAACCATAATGTCCTATGTCTTGCTTTGATAGGCCTGATGGTTTTCAAGCTGTAGCCTGTTAAGTTTTGGAAAACTTGACAATTTATACATGTAATAAAATTGTAACTGACCGATGTCTGTTTTGGAAGATATTAAAATAAATAATTTTCATGGGTACCTATTGAAGCAATACAACTTATTTTTATGTTTTTCTGGTTGCCTGTTTGTTTGTTTGTCTGTTCATCTGTTTTTCGTTTTTCTATATGTCCTTGGCTATGTCGACGTGAATCTCAAAAACGGCTAATCCGATTGCAACTAAATTTAGTTTGAACATAACTTTAGACTTGGATTAACATAAACGCTACTTTTATCCGGATATCAAGTCCGGTTATCCGGAAATCAAATCCGGTTATGCGTAAATTATATTTTTTTCTTCTTTTTCATAATTAATCTGAATTTTGTAACGAAGAAGTATGACAACACATGATTTCCGGATATCAGAAAATTTGAAAAATTACGGATGAATATAGCTTCGGAGTTCGATTATACTTCGAACATATAGACTTTTCGTTATCCGGATACCATGTCCAATTATCCGGATTTTTATGTCCGGTTATTCGGAAATTATGTATTTTTTCTGCTTTATCATAAATAATTTGAATTTTGTTCTAAACTAATATGTCAAAACATGGTTTTCGGATATACAAAACTATGAAAAGTTTCGTACTGTTTGTTGCCCATACATTGATTACATATAATTATCGTATATTATATGTTTTACAGACAAACAAATTTATAAAGTTTTGAAACTAAGGTGACTTATACCTTTGGGTGTGATGTTCAAAACCCACTACTCTCCCCCTCCCTTCACCTGCTGCTACACTAGCCTTTACCATCAAGTTTGTCCAAGTTAACGGTTTAATAACTTTTTTGGTAAAACTATAATAGATACGAAAAAAGTATTAGTATAAAAAATGATGCGCATTAAATTTTGAACAAAAATGTCCTACGTCTTATTTTGATAGGCTTGATTGTTTTCGAGCTGTAGCCTGTTTGGTTTTTGTGGTAAAATTGGCTACAGCTCGAAAACGATCAAGCCTATCAAAATAAGACGTAGGACTTTTTTGTTCAAAATTTAATGGGGATCATTTTTTATTATGATACTTTTTTCGTATCTATTATAGTTTTACCAAAAAAGTTATTGAAAAAAAAAAACATAATTTCCGGATAACCGGACATAAAATCCGGATAATCGGACATGGTATCCGGATAAAGAAAATTCTATATGTTTGAAGTATAATCGAACTCCAAAGTTATATTCATCCGTAATTTTTCAAATTTTCTGATATCCGGAAATCATGTGTTGTCATACTTCTTCGTTACAAAATTCAGATTAATTCTGAAAAAGAAGAAAAAAATATAATTTGCGGATCACCGGATTTAATTTTCGGATAACCGGACTTAATGTCCGGATAAAAAGTAGCATATACGTTAATCGAAGTCTAAAGCTATCTTAAAACTAAATTTGGTTGCATTCGGATGAGCCGTTTTTCAGATTCACGTAGACAGCCACAGACCTATAGACAAACTAAAAACAGATAAACAGACAAACAAACAAACGGACAAGTAGAAAAACATGAAAATAAGTTCTATTGCTTCAATAGGTACCCATAAAATTTATTTATTTTAATATATTCTACAACAGACATCGCTCAGTCACAATTTTATTACATGTATAGATTGTCATGTTTTCCAAAATCAAACAGGCCACAGCGCGAAAACCATCAAGCCTATCAAGACAAGACATAGGACATAATTGTTCAGGATTTAATGAGGATCATTTTATCTTTTGACACTTCTTTCATATCTATTATAGTTTTCCCAAAAAAGTGAAAAAACTGTTACCTTGGACTAACTTGACGGTGAGGGGGGGTGTAGCGGCCAGTGGAAAAGGGGGGAGAGTAGTGGATCTTGAAGACCACATCCAAAGGTATATGTCACCAAAGTTTCAAAACTTTATAAATTTATTTCATTTCCCCATACATTGAAAACATAGAATTACCGGGCTATTATACTAATAAAACTTTATAGATGAACTGATCAATGCAGGGCTTCGTTTATTAGAAATTAAAAAAATATGTTTTATTATCGCGTAATTACCAATGGTTTGATTTGACGCTCTAAAATTTTACGTACTAGCATCTTACGTCCTTCATTAACGCATCTGAAATTCGCAAGCGCTATCCCTGTCACGCAATTGGGGTTATATGGGTCCTTAAAATGCGAGTAAATTGTTTAATTTCGTGAGCATAGCCAAATGGCCATAATCGATTCATAACCATAAGAAATAATTAAACGATATTGTATAGTAACAGACATAAATATGGGGCCATGTATTTGCGTCAAATGGAATTAGCTTGATGGCTTGATGTGAGTTTAATTATCTCACAGTTCTCATAAGGTGCAAACATAAACGACAAGTATAGGTTTTGCGGTCCCAGTGCGTTAGTACGGGCCAGCATACTGATAAATATCGATCAAACCACTTAATAAAGAAACAGCTAAATCGGTTGTTAGTGACTATCGGCCGTTATGTTTTCGAGTTTGTCGGGCATTGAGTTTTTTTTCCTCGAATGTGTTTATTATAGAAGTAACAAAAGACTGTACTATTCTTACTGTTACAAACAGTAAAAGAAAGAAATGTCGATCGTATTTTCAATTTTTTCAACAAGATTAAAGTTAGATCAAATGACAATACTGTTGTTGTATTTGCCATTTGATCTAGAAGTTGCTGGAGTCTACCTTTTTTTATTTATTTTCTAATTAAAATAATAATAAAAAAATAAAAAGGTAAATACAATACAATACAATATATACAATTTTTGTTCCCGTAGCCGTGGAAACGTCGGTGGGTTGGGGACATAAAGGCTTGGCCTTCATTAGGGAGGTCGGTGGCCGGTTAAGGGAAAGAGGGCATGATGTCCGTTCCGGAGCGTTCCTGCTGCAAAGGTTGTCTATTGCGGTTCAACGCGGGAATGCTGCTAGCATTTTGGGCAGCTTTGCATCGGGAACGCTTGGGGATGGTTTATTTTAGGTTAAGTGTATTTTTTTTTGTTTGGTTATGATAAGTTTGATTGTTTTAATTAATTGTATTTTCTTATGTTTAAATTGTAATAAGTTTTATAAAGATAAATATAGATAGATACAATACAATACAATAATATTTATTTATTATTATGAAACTTATTAAACATTTCTCAAATTACATAATAAATCAGTTCAGATGTATAGTCATGACAGATATAAGTATTATGGAATAAACATATTTGCTCTAATGTCTTTATCCAGGGAGGAAAATGTAAACTACGTTTGTATGGAGAAAGAGAATGGAGACTATCCTCTTAACTTCTGACAAAACTTTGTCACGTCAGTCACGAACCAGAAAAAGTAGACGTGATTGCGGTAAAAACGGAAAGTTTCCGAAGACCGGGAAAGTTATTAAAGTGTGTTTCCTAAGTGTATTCACTTAGGAAAAAGTTATTTATTTTTGAAGTGTCATTTTTTTTGCCTCAGCTGGCAACTGCAAGAGTTCATCTTATTTCTAGTTTTTTAATAATCAATTTAACAAACGCAACAGCGTTTGGTATTTTATAGCAAGTAATTAATAAAATTCTATAAATATTATAAAAGCGAATGTTTGCAAGTATGAATGTGCCTTTATTACTCCTACACGTAGAAACTACTGAACTAATTGCGATGAAACTTGGAATATAGATAGCTGGAGATCTAGAATAACACATAAGTTTTTATCCCGAGGGATCGGGACTTACGCAGGTGATAAATAAATATTCTGATTCTCTGCATTACAACATGCACTAGGTATATAAAAAATGTTCACTATACGCTTGGAGATCTGTAGCCCAGTTCTTAGAATTAAACAAGTCTTAATTGTTTACTCATTATTGCAGCTTATTGTGATAATTCACGTGTTGGAGGAAGTTCGTCTAACTAAATTATATCGAAAAAGAAAACCGCTGAAAGTGCATAATAATATACATATTACTCATTTTACATAAAAATTAATAAGAGGTAGAAAAGAATGAGAAACAACGGATATTGTGTAAGATCAATTAAAGTTTAACGGATTTAGTTAAAATTCTTGATTGTATACAGATTACAGATACATAGTAGCCGGAAATATTAGAATTCGGACTACGACCTGCAATTATATCTCAAACATGATATCTATGAATACCGTAGGTATATGCATTTTAAGATTGTGCTATTTAGGTAAGTACTATCTATACGTTGGCGGACAGGGATACTCGAGCGAAAATATTAAATTTATAGGCAATAGTGCTTTTCGGGTTCTCACACAAAAAAAGAAAATTTAGACTCTGTTTTAGAACGAATTATAATGAATACCTTACCAAGGTTTCATAATGTCCATTGCACCAGTGAGATCATTGTTAAAGAATTTCTTCATAGCAGACTCGCAGTCTTCGAAAGCTTGTTGGAGATCGATTGAACTAAAACGGTAACCGTACATTACACACTGTCTGGTCGAACACAAAATGCATCTATTTTATGATAGTTAAGCTTTGAACTTACGCAACGATTTGATCATTGTCTTTGGCATCTTCAAAGATTTCCTGTAAATAAGGTGTATGATTAAAACATTTAGCAATTGGCAAGAAGGTATGCCAAAGGGTGAGGAGTACAGACCAGAGCATTTTATCGAGCAGTTCTATGTAATGTAACGTTCTTAAGAATGGTACAATACATGTAAAAGCTCAGTTGCAAAAGCATTTCTATGTAATGTAACATTCTTGCGAATGCTCGGCAGCCCAGTGTGCATTTACCCATTTTCATGTTTTTTGTTGTATCTATCTTGCGTTCACTCTTTCTTCAATTGTCCCGGTAGTGAAACGAAATGATACACCAAGCCGCACTCGTACGCTCGTTCGTTTTTAAAATCAGGTTGTAACAAAACGTCGAGCATTAATGTTCGAGATTCGGCTCGAGTGAATTTGAAAACAGCGAATGCTCGAGGTTCGGCTTCTTCTGCTGAAGTCTGTGTCCAACCCTTAAAGGAAAAAAAGCTTACATCGTCATCGAAGTCTTCGGAAGCTATAGGAGCATTGCTGTTTAAGAGCATTGTCGCAGCCTCTTTAGCCCGCGACGAGTGGGCGGCTTCTTCCTGGACATCTTTTGGTGAATCCATTGCTCCTGTTTGAGGTGTGCTAGACCTATTGGAGACCAGAAAATGACATTATATTTCTACATTAAACATCTTGCATCTTTATGACTTTGTTTGGCAGAGCAACATATAGCAAATACTCAGAATATAAAAGAATCATAAAAGTTCCAGAATCATGTACCTAAATATTATACGTATTTTATAAAAACAAAATACCGCGATATTTTTTTAAGAAGTTGTTTATTTATTATGTTAATTTACGCCCATCGTTTACCCTTCAAATAAAAAAAACATTATGTTATTATTTATTCAAATAAAATAGGTTTTGTTTTAAATGGTCTGACAATGGAACCGGTTTTGGTTACCTTGCATTTTCGTCATGAAAAAACAAATTAATTGGCTTCTCAATTATGGGTCGTCAAACATCAGATAAATCTAACCATAGAAGTGACTTGCTTTGTTAAATAGTGAGCGTACTTCTCGCTTTTGTATCAAACTCTAGGTTATTTACCTTTTTGTAACCATGAAAAAATCAAAAAAGGCGGATCTAAACATACTTCTTTTATGAAACATCCCCGTCCAATATTCTAGTGCCTAAAGTCAGTAAATACTTTGTGTTTTTGGTCAGCGCACCGTACACTTTTTCCTATAATAATAAACTAGCTGCAGCCCGAAACCCTGGACCACTGGACCCTGGACCCTAGATCACTGGACCAAGGATCCCGATGGAGTTGAGAATAATCGAAACCGATGGGTTCCGGGTTATTTACAGCTTTTCTAAGCTATAAAGAGGATAAGTTTGTATCATAAAATATTTAGTAAAATATAATATAATATATGCATGAGGCTGATTTATTAATTTTGACGGTTATTTTTTTTTCGATAGCAAGAAAAGCAAAGTAAGTATGCACTTATTAATGGAATAAAACAATATGTATTTTATGTGCAGTATCATTTTCGACATACTTTTGAACTCAGTATCTAATATTATATGTACGTCTTGGTCACGCTCACGCAATAATAGAAACCCGAATACTTATTGTATAGTATAACTCTATTGTATTTACGTAGGTATATCTAAAGGCCTAAAACGGTTATGTTGGACACATTGGATCTTGAAATCGAGATTCTATTCGATTTTAGGGTGCACGCGCAATTTGATGGATCACATCACATCACTACACACACACGCCAGGTCCAAGTATATCATAAAACTTGCACCTGGCAGGAATCGAACCCACAACCGTTGCGTTGCGACGCGCCAGCAGAAGCTGTCAAAGCCTATAGATGGTTCAAGTGTATTAGCCAACCAACGACAATTTAGACTATGACTGACTGATGGATCAACGCACACCCTAAACCGCCGACAGTAAAGAGATGTTTGGAGAGTGTGTTCTTTTTATGATGTAGGTATTATGGGAAAAGAAAGCATTCAAACCGCGGGATACAGCTAGTAAATAAAATATGGGAAAAACAAGATTTGTTATTCTAAAAATAAGATGTTAGGAAAGTTTTTCACGATGTTCTCGATAAGTACTTATGCTATTACTTGGGAAGTTAGTTATCGATCAGGGAACGCGCTTGCGCCCCTTACTTGTTTACGAAGACCACCTACAGGTTAATCTAAAAATAAAGCTAGTACCTAGATAGGCTTAGTCCTTAGACTAATGCTATGTCTGCTTTCACCACAATCTCTATGTTCAGTTTGTTTTGGCCAGTTTAGGTGTAATACCTGTAGCCAACGACAACGTTAAAACGACTACGTTTTAACGATGACGACCAACGACTAAAACAAAGAAACCGCAGAAAAATATTAGTATTATAAGAAAGTTGTTTACCAAACCATCTCCGCAAGTATTTTTCCTATGGAAAGTATCGTTATCGATCAAGGAATGCGCTAGCGTGCTTTATTTACAAGGACACCTACATATTAATCTAAACATAGACTGAATCCTTAGATCAACGTAATGTGTACGTCTTGTTATAAAATGTCTCATTATCGTCATAAAACCTTCGTTAAGTCCACATATAGGACCTCTTTGCAGCACATTTTATCTGGCCATTGACTGCGAGGTGAAAGTAGTCGGCCGCTAAGGTCTGCTATAACACTTTCACTATACATAATATACCTAAATTATGTACATCTCACTCACTCAAAGACGCTTGTTTACTTGATCCGTACTCATACGTAGGCCAAACTTATTAACCGTGAATAGATAAGTGGGTTAAATTAACTTAATGAACGAATTAAACAGTGAATAAAGATTTTTTTTTTATTAAGTACTACTTAAATTGGATAAAACGTCAATAGAGATGTGAAAAGTAATTTGGAAATTACGCGTATGTGTGCCTCGTTGAGAAGCTCATTGGCCTAGCTGTACCTGCCGATCTTAAATGGTCAAGCGGGTTAAGTAACGCTTGGCTTAAAAAATAAATGAAACTCATTTTTCGGTTTTATTCGTGTGGTGTTTATTACTTTTAGCATTGTTTCAACGCTCAACGTTTCGAGACCTTTACAGCTCTCTTCTTTAGGTTTTGACTGCGCGGCGCGCGCGATTAACACCGAAAAATGAGTTTAATTTCAATCAAACATCGCTAAAACAGAAAAAAAGTCTATAAGATTTTTTATTTTATCAATATTTGAACAATGTGTAGTTTATAACGGTTTTCTGGGGCGTTAACAAGATTTTTGGAAACAATTTTAGGTTACGGTAATGAAGACCAGAGCGTCTTAAAAGGTAATAGGTAGCTACAACAGATTTTGCAAGCTATTCTGCATTTTGACACGGTCACAATAATTGTGCACAGAATGAATGTGTACAATAAGCAAAATAAAGTAGGTATTATCATTTTGTACTTTGTAATTACAACAGAATTTATTGTAGTAAAAAGTGTTTTTAGTTTCTATTTAGTTAATAAGAACAAGACTGTTTAACTTTGTGGCTGGTTTTACATTTTAGGGTTCCATACCGAAAGAGTGAAAACGGGATCCTATTAATGAGACTTTGCTGTCTGTCTGTCTTTCAAAAGGGCGGTACCTATCTCATAAACCATGATAGCTAGACAGTTGAAATTTTCACAGATGATGTTCTTCTGTAGCCTCTATAACAACAAATACTAAAAAGATAATAAAACAAATATTTAATTCCCATATGACAAACGTGATTTTTCACAGTAAAACGCAACATAAGCGCGATTTATTTTTACCACTGGCGCCATCTAGTGATAAACTAGCGTTAATGGTAAGGATAAATGCAAACGGGCGTCGTTGTTGCGTGCACTGATTTTGCGTGGTCCATTGTTTATTTATTGTAGGTTTCCATACACAATAAATTGTGATAATGATATGGAAACCAACATGCGCAAGTCCAACTTGCACTTAGTTGATTTTTTTAAAACATTAGATGAGCATTAGATGAGCACCTCATAAGTTCTAAATTACCTAGTGTGCATACATAAAACATTATATTTTAATTAGTAGTAGTAGTAAAAAAAAAAAAAAACTAAATGCTATGTTTTATAATTCCGTCGATGGATGTTTTGTCCCATAATATTTTTTTTGTACATCTGTTTATAAACTTTTTGTCAGGCTCCTGCGAGACAAGCTTAGCTTAGTGCAGGAGTCGCTGTAACTTATACATAGGTACCTACCAAAAATCTTATTTTTAACTACATTACCTATCTGTAAACATACCATCTCATTTAGTTTGTATAAGTTCTTTTTGTATTACCTTTATGGCAAATAAATTTCATTTATTTATTATTTATAGCATTTGACCACTAGCTTATCTTAATGGTAAGTATGTCCTAGGGTAGCACGGTCATCTAGAAAAAGGGAGATGGGAGGTAACAAGCTGCAGCCAAAGCTAAGAAAAAATGTTCTTACAATAAGTTATGGAAAATTATTAACATAGGTACCTACTTTACTCTTCTTACTTAATAAAATAAAACATGATTACTATTAAGAAATTGACTCTTTTTATGAAATTGTAAATACCTGGGTATTTGAAAATATTATACCCAACAGTATTAAAAACAGTTGGGTATGCGAAAATCCTAGTAGACATCCAGGGCATAAAACTAGTCTTCCTCCTTTAGCTGAGCTTTTGTCAACTATCTGGGAAGATAGCCATCTCAATCTGACTATCTCAACAGTGAGATGTAGCACTCTTACCTAAGATTGGAAGATGGCTAGCAGTGCAACATGTTTCAAATTATCTTACTTTGTGGTTGAACCATCTACAAGGAACATGAGCAAGTTCACATTGTGAATTAATTTGGTGACAGACTGTGGCCAAACCCTCCCCCAGTGGTGAGACCACTAAATACTAAATCCAACAAATGCAAGCAATCACCACATATTATAACACAAGGTTGCTTCCCACTGTTTGTCTGTCTGTCTCTATGTATGATAAAATCTTTAAAACTACACAACAGATTTTATCACTGTTTTAAATAGATACAGTGATTCAAGAGGAAGGTTTATATTATGTATTATACACAACCTTGTGAAGCCAGGGCGGGCAGCTAGTATGAAATAAAATTACCCTGAAATAATAACTGTTTTAAAACTTACAAATTCTTGGAATAAATCACTGTAACTACTTAATATGGGTCATTGCCCACTAAGGTAGGTACTAAATACATACCAAGGGGATGTTTAACCTGGCCCTTGTTACTCTCCAAGGTAAGTTATGCCATCTATATTCTAAAATTAGACTGCCTGGGATCTAGGTCATTCAGTGTTCCAGCTAGGCTGACAAGCAAGTGATAAATCAATAATTGCACCTATAACTGTAGGTAGCAACTAACACCTACACTACACTTACCTACCTACTTGAACTATAAGTAATTTTACATATTAAGTAAAATTGTAATTAAAGAGGCCGTTTTTAAGTAAAAACAAGGTAAAGTTTAAGTTATGTAGGTATGTAAAATAAGCTGTGAGAAAGAGGTACGTACCGAGGTTGCCGAATCCATCCAATAAATATCCAGAAAAATAAATTCAATAAAACTTGTGTTGAAAATAGATTGTAATTCAAAATAAAACTTGTGAAAAAATATTTATATTATATGGAATGCACTTGCAAGCTGTAGCAATTCAATTAAAAAGCACGTATAGCCAACCACTAATGAATGCACACTGCACAGAACTTGGTTTACAAATAAAATAAAAATGAAAAGCTCAACCAACGATTCACAAAAGTATGTCAGCAAAGACGTTGACATTGACAGTGAAAGTTATGATATTTTTGACATCTAAAAAGGCCACATCTGTGGACCATAAATCAACCACAGCCCACAACCCACAACTGGCCACGAAACCGAAATCAAAGGATTTCTTTACCTGTCGTTTTAGCGTAATAAAAACGGTATGACGCTCAAAATACATGACGATGACGACACTTTTTTAAAACACAGTTTTACACAGTCTTCACGTAGTCAATAATAGTAATAATAGTTGTTTTGTTCATTCTTCATTAAATTCTCTTTGTTGTAGTCTTCTTTGCTTTGACACTGGCAAGCCATCAAGCAAGCTAAAAAAAATAAAAATCGCTAGTGAGTGACGTCAGAGGTTTGTTTGCAAAACGCTGGTTGTTGATTTTTGTTGGATACTTTTTCTTTCCGTTAATTTTGTAAACGAACAACGAGTGACGAGGCAAGTGCAGTACAAGACTAGGACCCTGGTCAAAAAGAGCAAAAGCCATGACGGCATCTCATACCCAAATCGAAATAAAAATTGAAAAGTTATGCCGGACGTGCCTGTCAAAGGACAATGAACTAAATTCGTTATTTGATGCCGTCGGAGCAGTTTCTCTAGACCACATAGTCACGGCTATCACCGGGTTGAAGGTAATCAATGCTAATTTAATAAACTAACTGGATGATGCGGTGCCATCTGTGTACATGTCGATCTCGTAGGAATTTCTTGAAATTCCATAAGAATGCTGGCAAGTAATTCCCGTGCTTTGATAAATTCATTCTATTTTATTTAACTGAGTGTTGATCATCAATCAGAAGTTACTTAACTATAACTTTATCTTATGCCCGATGCTATGCTATAACACATATTGCATAGAATGCAGATTGCAAACCATCTATTTGAGTCTTCATTTTTATTAATTGACCCATTTCTAAGCTAAAGGATTATCATGATTTGATATCATTCTGCTTTGCAATATAAACTAATTTGAAGTACATTTTTTTGAATAATAATTAGTTGACAATGTTTTACAAAGTATAGTGAGTTTTATTAATTTAACATGTTAGCAACTGGACTCCAAATGACGAAACTTGTCATATGCGGCTTAAATCCAGAGTGTGTTTGTTTAGCATAGCAGTTACATTAAAAAAAATAAGGGGTGCACTTTAGAATCCTACGTCACGAATTTGTATAAAAAAAGACTTGTTGGAGATAGAGGAGAAAGAGGACTAACCATTATTGCTAGTTTTATATTGAGCAATGAAATAAATGTGTTCCCTGTGGTCGGAAGAAAACACGCCACATTGGTGCACTGGTGCAGTTAATGAAACACACATGTTTGTGTTTTCAGCAGTCAAAGAGTAAGAGCTTAGAAGGGTTGTGCATTTTCCCCATTAAACATATTCCCCTGTTTTCTTCCCGGAAATTGTCGCTGTAGCCATTTTTGTTGTTATATTATTATGTTCTTAGTTATTCAAATGTTATTTTATATATAGATTCGGAAAGGCGATGGGTTACCCACCACAATATGTCGCGAATGTAAGGATAAAGCGGAGAAGGCGTATGATTTCAAAAAGAAGTCACATGAGGCAAATAATTCTTTGAAATCACTCTTCAAAAAAGACAAAAATATTTTTATATCTCTGGACATTCGCAGTAACCAAGTAAGTACTGAAAAATATTAAGTAAGCAGTTACAGTGAATATTATTCAGAGATGTCACTGAATAGTGTTGATTCTAAAACATATAACTTTAGACTAGAGTTTACAAAGGGTTTGCAATCTATCTTCAAAATGAAACCTTATTAACCAAAGTTACCAACCCTTGCAGAATAAGTCGGCTGTTAAAACTGAAGACAGCAACTCCAACCAGGATAACCAGGATGACTTCTCGGATAATGACTACACCATACCATTGAGCAATGGACCAGATGAAGAATCTAACTTAGATATTGGTAAAAATAATTCATATAATATTACACTTTATGTATCTTCTACCTATCTATCTTCTTCTATCTTCTATTATTATAAAGCGGAAGAGTTTGTTTGATTGTTTGTTTGAACGCACATCTCAGGAACCGCTGGTCCGATTTGAAAAATTGTTTCAGTGTTGAATAGTCCATTTATTGAGGAAGGCTATAGGCTACTTTTAATCCCGATATTCCCACGGGATCGGGACTTACGCGGGTGAAACCGCGGGACGCAGGTAGTGATATTATATGTGTCTTAGATTCAGATAACATTAATCTGATTCTAAGACACATGGTAACATTAAGTCTAAGGCTAAATGATGATTCCTAAACATGTTTAAGCTCTAAATCGTGATTAAGAACTGACAGTATAATATAAAAAAAATTAAACGATACATGACAACATAATAGCCATCGAAATAGAGTCCAATTAATTTTACGTAAATATCTTTAAATAGATTTAGCAAAATACATTCTCTCTCTCTCATACATTTATTTGAAAGTAACAGCTATTTATTTACGTTATCCTTTGATATTGACATTACTATGTTAACATTTTTGATCTAATATTCTGAGACAGAGTATAGCTAAATCAATTTAAAAATGTTTTATGGAAATTGAATATTTTATTTTATTTCCTTAGGTAGATAGAAAATTGCTACTATGGTCTGTCCTATAGTACTGACAGTTTTTTAAACTTGAGATTTGAGAGCAAAAACAAGTAACAGAAATCGTTATGCATGCCAACCTAAATATATTTATGTAAAAATAAAAAATAAATATTATTAAACTTCAGATGGTGTCAAAAGTGAAAAGGCGGAACAAGAAAATTCAGCATTTCTTGAGTGTAAACGGTGTTGTCTTATCTTTAACAATAATGCCAAGTATGACGAACATATGAAAAACAAGTGTATTAAAGGTAACTTAAAAGTGTTTAATGAAATTGTATGTTTTACGGTACCTCAAAACCCTTGCACGCCGAACTTGTACTCCCATTTAGCAAGCTATATTATTATTTTATTGTGTAATTAATAAATAATAATTTGTAAAAACATATTTCAGTTGAATTTGAAGACCTAAGTGGAAGCTACTGTCCAATTTGTGGAACATGTTATGAAGGGGCAAACACTTTATCTAAACACATGTGGGAGTTTCATGCAGATCTAATGGGCTCAAAAAAACGAGGTAGACCTAAGAAAATGATGACGTCAGTAAGTATCTATCACTTGTTATTTATCTTTCTAATATTATAATGTAAAAGTTTGGGTGTAAATATGTAACTAAACAAGTATGTTTGTTGCTACTTTGTGCTATAACTACTGAACCAATTGCGATGAAACTTCATTCTTTGTAACTAGGAACATCTCTTGAAGAAGTTGAAGATTTAATTGTAGTAGTATTGTATAATATTAATTAAATTACTACATTTTCAGACAATATTGAATAAGTTATCAGAAAATGGCTTCTTTATATCTTCAAATCAAGGAAAAAGTTTCAAATGTCCATTATGTAGGAAACAATTTCAAACCAAAGAAGATTTATGTAATCACACGCTGGAACACAAAGGTAAGAAAAGAGATAACATTTTTAAATCAATATTATAAATAGACGAAAACGACCTTATTTCAATAAAAAACTAACCATGTACCTATTAATTATTTATCATTTTGTCAGATACAAAAGTACTGTACTGCATACTTTGCAAAAAAATGTTTTTGAAGAAAAAGTACTTTGAGAATCATAATTGTCCTGATAATTCTCATGGGCCTAAACAATTTGAAAATGTAAGTATCGGTTACTATGTACTTTCACAGAAATACCATGTATCTTTCTTATAGGATTATATTAAACAATTGCAGGATACAACCTCTGAAAATCTACCCAAAAAAGGGAAAAAGTTAGCATTCTCCACTGAAATGTTCTTACAAGACCTAATGGACCCAAATAGTGATCAGGTTTGTATGCTTATTTCTAGCTGTGCACAGTCTTCTTCTTATCGTGTAGTGGTGTGGCTCACCTATCCCCTTACTTATAAACGAAAACTGAGTTTATGTGACATTTGTCTCTGTCTGTTACCTTGAAATTTCAAGGTAACAGACAGATTTCATGTCACATTTAAAGACAAACGTTACATAAAGTAAGTCATCGTTTACAAGTAAGGGGGCTAGTTGTCAGGTCACCGGTCTCCAATTTGACCTAACGACTGCTATCTACACGGTCACCCATCCAAGTAATGACCGCGCCAAACGTTGCTTAACCCGCACGATTATACAAGATTATGCAGTGATTATTACTTATAGCAGAAGCAAAACCAACTATTATAGTTTTTCTGTGTTAAAAAATGTTTGTGCGTAAGTATGAAAGGGCGTTTTTATTATCACGCGTGTTTGCGCCCGCGTGCGGGCTAGGCCCGCATGCGTGCTGCGGGCCGTACGCTGAGCAAAATTTTTGCACCATGCCGCAGTATAGTGCGTGTCGCTAAGAAGAGAACTTGTTTTAAAACGAATGTAAAGTAAATAAGCGTGCGACCTGCTTGACAGTAACTGTCAACTGACTGTCAAGGTTCGCTACATGCGCAAGGGTGATACGTTAATGGGGTGCCACACGCAAAGCTGTAAGTAGATGGCGCTGGCATCAGATGATCTTTTTTTTTTCGATGATGGTCCTCCACCAATGGAAACGCAGACTTTTTTTTTATTCTTTCGGTCTCAGATCGATATGGCCAACTTGGCGCCGAGAGTTGTAAAAAACACCTGTTTGACAGTTCTTAATTCAAACCTAAGATTAGTCGACAAACGCCCTTTGCCGGGATAAAAAGTTAGTGTTCCTCCTCATTACCGGTTGGCGCGTATGCGGACTGACACGCATGACAATAAGACACCCCGCGCACTGGTCAGCCAGACTGCGGCAGCCAGAATTTAGCTGCGATTTCATGGCTCCTTAGTGCACGGGCTCCCATACCACGTCATATGTTTTACTGGCTGCCTCAGCCAGGCTGCCTAGTGCGCGGGGTACCTAAAAACGCCATTACTCCATCATGCAAAAACTTCCCAACGAATTGCGATGAGACTTGGTATGCAAATAGCTGGATTAACACACATTGGACTTATGCGGGTGTAACCGCGGGGTGCAGTTAGTTTACAATAATAAAGGAGAATGTTTTTTCTGTTAGAGTGCCAACTCAATACAAGTATGCAGCTCATGCAGCGGTGTGTTCCTCTCGGAAGGGGACCTGATAAATCATCACGATGGGGAGCATCCTGAACTTTCCTTGAGATGTAACCACTGTTCAAAGGTAATTTTATAGAGAACCGAACACATTAGCGTTTGGGGACACGATCTGTCTATAACTGCCAATGCGGTCTCCATACAAACGTAGTCGACTGTTTCTTTCCTGGTTAAAGACATTAGATCTTTGTTAATGCCATAATACCAATATCTGCCGTGACCATTTGTTTTGTTTTGTTCTTACCTCTTGTTTTTGTTTTCATTTTCAAATTAGAATTGAAATAACATTTTAGAACAAAAAAAATGCGTAAAAAATCAAAAGTAGGGCCGATATAGGTTGTATGGCAAAAACACATTTTCTCTAATGTCTTTATCCTGGTAGGAAACAGTCGATTACGTTTGTATCGAGAAACGAGTATGTACTGCCTACTAGTTAGACGTTCCCCATACATAACAGAAATCCGTTTGTTTCAGGTGTTTGCGTCTGTAAAAACGGCAGCCCGTCATAGAAAAGTTTGTAAAAAAATAGAAAGGATACATAAGTGTACGACTTGCGGTCTCAAGTTCGCATACGAAATATCACTCAACAAACACATTTTGCAATATCACAGGGGCCAGAGTGTCTCAGTGGCGTTTATGAGCAGGAAGAAAGCAGTCGCTGAAAATACGCAATATCAGTGTGATACATGCAGTAAAATATTTCAAAGGTGAGTATTGGAGAATTTGAAAGAAAAACCGGCCAAGTGCAAGTGGGATTCGCGCATGAAGGGTTCCGTACCATTATCTATACAAAAAATCCTTGACAACGTCGACAGCGCCACTAAATAGCACCAGTGTTAAAAAGAAGTCGCGATATCATTATGCTAAAAAATTTAAAATCACGTTTATTGTATGGGAGCACCCTAATATATTTGTTTTATTTTGTATATTTTGTTACAGCGGCTACAAAAGTACTTTTTCTGTGAATTTTTAACTGTATAGCTGTAACGGTTCATTAGACTGACAGCCTTGACAGACAGACAGTGAAGTCTCAGTAATAGAGTCCCGTTTTAACCCTTTCGGTACGGAACCCTAAAAACGTAAATATTTTAGTTTGAAACAGATTCTGCTACAAATACTGTGAAAAAAGTTTACACACGTAATGCGTATAGATCTTGCACTTCATAATAATGATTTTCGCCTAAATTTGTAATTAAAAATGATTTTTTTTTGGTTACAGGAAAGAATCTTTGGCTAAACATACCAAGTTGCATATGCCAAACCAAAAGTTGTATGAGTGTGAAGTTTGTCAGAGGAAATTCAATCGCAGTGATAATTTACGGTAAGGATACCTCATATTACTAATTAACCGAATACTTCATTTAAATAACAAACGAAAATCAACTATTATAAATAAACGGGCGGTACTGTAAAGTCCTTGGAACGTGGGGCGATGAAAAATAATAAAAAAAATTAAAGCAACACAGTTGAAACCTATTAATATGTTTAATTCGAATCAGCACTGCGAAATGTTATTTTTATCATTTCACAAATAAAGCTTTTGCGAAGTACTTTACCACAAAAAGTTAGACCGAGTTTCCTTTCTTCCTTTTCTGACATTAGAAAAAATATGTTTATGCCATAAAACCTATACCTGAACCTTAAAACTATATCAGCCATGGCCATGTTCCTACGTTCTGATTTTTCTATATTTTATGTCTATTCTAATTAGAAATGTAAAAAACCCGGCCAAGTGCGAAAATCGCGCCCGAAGGGTTCCGTACCACTATCACAATTGGGTACCGAACCCTAAAATCGTTTACCACTATTAAAATTTGATAGGAAAATGTGACATATTTAGCTTCGATTCTTCATACGACCACACCACTAAAAAAAAAAAAACTTTGGCACAAAGACAATCTGAAACTCTTTGGTAAGTGAAGGCAGACTGGTATTTGACAGATAGGGCAGCCATTTTGAATTTCATGACCTACTCGATTCGATGTTTTTGAAACACGTTTGTTGTATGGGAGCCCCTCTTAAATATTTGTTTTAATTTGTTTTTAGTATTTGTTGTTGTAGCGGCAACCGAAATACATCTTCTGTGAAAATTTCAACCGTCTAGCTATTGCGGTTCATGAGATACAGCCTGGTGACAGACGGACGGACGGACGGACAGACGGACAGACAGACAGACAGACAGACAGACAGACAGACATACAGACAGACAGACAGACAGACAGACAGACAGACAGACAGACAGACAGCGAAGTCTCAGTAATAGGGTCCCGTTTTTACCTTTAGGTACGGAACCCTAAAAAAAACAAAATGTAGGGGCGTGGTCATGGCAGATATAGGTTTTATAGCATAAACATATTTGCTCTAATGTCCAGTAAATCCTGGGAGGAAACAGTCGACTACGTTTGTATGGAGAACGAGTAGGTATCCCTTGCTCAAACAATCGATAATGCGTTTTTGGCGTTAAGCGATTAGCAGTAATGCATTAAGCAATAAAATTGTTTATTTATGCGGTGCCCATTGAGATATTATGTACTAGTACTAAAGGTGATGTCTCAAACATACCCCATGTTCCTTTTACGCGAAATCAATATAAAAAGCGGCTGCAGTACTCACGATCTTGTAACGTCTTTCGTAAAAATAAAACGATTGTCAGGAACGCACGCGCCGCACTCGCCGCATTTTAGACTTCATTATATTAAATGATGTGAAACCTCGTACGTTTTACCCGCACCGCACTTTACGAAATGCGGCGCGTACGGTGCGGATGAAACATGATTACATGCGGCGAGTGCGGGGCGTGCGTTGCTGATAAATGTGATATCACCTTAAAACGTCAAAAGCATCATTGAGTTACGGTAACTTTACCGCAGTGATTGTTAACAACTGTCTTCCTTCTGATGTCATATCTACTGTTAAGGTTGGGATCAATGTCGTTGCTTGACTTTTTGTGGTTAGACCTCTAACGACTTGGAAAATAATCCTACTTCCTATTTAATATTATAACGCGAAAGTTTGCAATTATATATATGTATGGATGTATGTATGTGACTTTGTTACTCCTTTACGCAAAAATTACTGAACCGATTGCCATGAAACTTAGAATATAGTTATATTAGCTGAAGACCTAGAAAAACACAAAGGCTTTTTTATCACGATATTCCCACGGGATCGGGACTTACGGGGCTGAAACCGCGGGGCGCTGCTAGTGTATTAATATGTCTGGAACCCTGTGTGCTAGTTCAAATTTATACCAGTAGTTATAAAAAAATCTTAATCGCTTTTGCCATTTGTTTACCTCAAATGTTTAACTCATAGCACAGCCAATGAAATGCATACACGTATAATATATGTTTATTTTCATAAATATTTAACTTGCGTTTAACCTATGTCTATAATATGTCTTTTCTGGGAGGTTATTTCTGTATTAGAACTATATTCTAATATCAATAGCTATCCAAATAGCTTTGGAGAATCTAATCCCACTAATAAAGAGGAATGATTTGTATTTTTGTGTGTGCGTCGTATATTTGTAATGAATAAACTCAAAAACCACTGGAGGGATTTCAAAAATTCTTCCCTCAAAAGAAAGCTACATTATCGAGGAGTGAAATAGTGACATAGACATATACTTCTGATCCCGATATTCCCACGGGATCGGGACTTACGCGGGTGAAACCGCGGGACTTATATATTGTTACTTACATACTTGTTACTTACTTATCACGGTAGTAACTTATATATTGTTTTAGCACCCACAAGAGGACGCATGACGTGGACAGAGCCAAGCCGGCGGCGAACAACTGCCTCTGCTTGTACTGTGGGAGAGGATTCTCTAACTCTTCGAACCTTATCGTTCACATGCGGAGACATACTGGAGAGAAACCTTACAAGTGTGATTTTTGTGCAAAAGGTGAACTTTGATCACATTTATCCTACTTAATATTATAAACGCGAAAGTTTGTATGTATGTGACTTTGTTACTACTTCACGCAAAAACTACTCTTAAAACTACTCTTTTTATCCCGAATTCCTGCGGGATCGGGACTTACGCGGGTGAAACCGCGGGGCACAGTTAGTTATATATAAAAATAAAGTCTTGTTGGTTACACTATTTATAACTCAAGAAAGACTGACCCGATTGGGCAGAAAATAAGTTGGGAGGTAGCTTAAAACCAGGAGACGGACAAAGTATACAAGCCCAGTTGTTTATTTAGGGCTATAGATGGCGTTAGCAACGTTCTGCAATATTTATTTACTATTAATGACCAGAAACATTTTTAAGAAAAAATAAATATTTAAAAATTCACTCGCGACGAGGCTCGAGCACGCGTCTCTGGGTTTGGTTTCACTTTCTTATAAAATAGTTACAAGAGTTTTGATAGATGATAAGATGACACAGTGAAATTCTATAGATTTTTAAGTGAAATACTGTCAAAGTAAACGGTAGATAAAAATTCTCGAGACACCGAGGGTTAAAAGTAATTTTACTATTTTGTCAAAGTGTATTATTTTAACAGCACAATATTTTTCATAATTGGTTATAGGATTTCCTCGGTCGTCAGATCTGATGGTTCATCGAAGGTCCCATACCGGGGAGAAACCGTGCGTTTGCAGAATTTGCGGGAAAGGTTAGTATCGCTACCCAAAGCCTGCCTTTCAGAGGCTTCGATTCCCACGTCATTTTTTTGAAAGTATTTAAAAATAAATATTTGTTTATGGTCTGGGTGTCTGTATATACATACATATTATCTATACTTATTATAAAGGAAGAGAGGATTTTTGTCCTTGGACTGTACTTTGATGCAAATTAAAAAATATTGTCAAGGTCACTTAGGATAGGCAGTCTAAATTTTTCACTGAATTAAGACTAACACGGGTGAAACCGAGGGGCGCAGCAGCTGTATATTATACTAGCAGAGTCCCTCGGTCGCGTGGCCTGGGTGTTTTCCATGTATCATGTATGTGTATTTATAAAAAAAAGTATAATATGTAGTATATCCGTTGCCTTGTATCCAGTACAAGCCTAGCGCTTAGTTTGGGGCTAGATTGCGCTGTGTGTAACGCCGTGCAATATTAAGAAGACAGTCTACCTACTCTTTCTCCATACAAACGTAGTCGACTGTTTGCTCCCTGTATAAATACATTAGGGCAAATATGTTAATACCACATTATCTATATCTGCCATGACTATGCCCCTACGTGTTGTTTTTTTTCATTTTCTAATTAGAATAGAAATAAAATTCAGAAAAATAAGAAAAAGGGCATGGTCATCTATACTAATATTATAAAGCGGAAGAGTTTGTTTGTTTGTTTGTTTGAACGCGCTAATCTCAGGAACCGCTGGTCCGATTTGAAAAATTCTTTCAGTGTTGGATAGTCCATTTATTGAGGAAGGCTACTTTTGATCCCGATATTCCCACGGGATATCCGTACGGGACAAAAGAGTAGGTACTGTCCCCTTAATCTATTATTTAAGTCGAACATCCTGCAATAATGACAAGCTCCCGTGTTGTATTTCAGCGTTTTCTCGTAGCAACAAGTTGTCACGTCACATGCGCGTGCACACCGGCCAGCGGCCTTACAAATGCACGTACTGCGATAAGGCATTCTCGCAAAGCAACGACCTCACGCTCCACATCCGTCGACACACCGGCGATCGCCCCTACATTTGTGAGATTTGCGGCGACCGATTTATACAGGTAGGTTACAACTAGGTTTATGATCCAATTGTTTCAGTACGTAATTAAACCCAAGTTTTTCTCTGCAACTACGTACTGAAACGTTACATAATACCTAACGTTAGATAATACGTTAGATTCATGACCAGTCATGGATCTAACGTATTATGTTACACGGAAATACAATGATTGCATTTTATTTTGGGTGGAGTTTTCAATCTACAGATAAATAGTAGATTGTTAGCCAAGGGTTGGAAGTGATACATTTCACCTGAGATATTTCTGGCGCTTGAACGAAGTGAGAACGCTAATAGTTCGAAGGTGAAATGGGTCACTTCACTCGAGCTAAACGCTGTACTTTTCATTTCGGATCAGATTGTAATGTTCAAGTGCTTACACTGTACGAGTAGCATCCTAGTAACCATCTGAGCGCACTCAGTCCGAGACCACTCGTAGTCAAAACCCGGCTTGCTTACTAGAGATAAAGAAAAGTTGGCTTATATGTTATTACAGAACTACAGTTCCATCGGCATCGGTTCCATAGGTTTTTGCATCCATACATTCTCACCTTTCGTGTTTATAATGTTAGTAGATGGTATGTTGTGGTGGTAAGGTATGTGTTTGTTGCAGGGCACGGCATTGCATAACCATCGTCGTGCTCACGGGCATTTCCCCACGTCGATGCCCGATATGCAGAACCAGGTTCCACTCACATATTCCGTATCAAATATAACTCACGGGCCTCACTTGCCCAATTAGAAGTAATTAGATGTATAATGTACCTAGACTATATCTATATATATATGTAATATAGCGCCTTTATAATCTATATTTTATTATTAATCAAGTATATTTATGTCGTATTTACTTGGTGAATGAACATTTGGCATAATAAGAATAAGGCATAAGTTCGTAAATCTTTTTTTTAAATTTGTACTACCGATAAATGTCGTACTCCATGATCACTATACCATGACCGGCAGATAAGTTGAAACATTTTGTCGTGGAAGGGGAAAGTTCGCGCAGTACATTTTACATGCACCTTCTATGAAAAATCGACTTCTGCGCATCCGCCATTTTGTTTCAACTAATCTGCCGCCTACTGTACCTACCCATGAAGTACGGCATTCATCGGTTGTACATATTTAGGAAAAAAATACGAACTTTATGTGGATGACATGTGTGAAGTGTTCACGTTACTGATAAACTGTGCATAATCCTAGCATACTCTGGCACTTGACTGGCAGCACCACAATGTCCCCGCTACATACCGAAGATAAAAAACAAAACTCCTTTATACCCTGCCCGGTTTTTTAATCCTTTTGGAAAATTTCCCTTTGGTTTACAACGAAATAAATCAGAAAATTAATCATCTTCTTAAAAAAAATCCCGTTGTTTTCCCCAAATTATTATGGATTTTATCCTAGTCTGGGCGGACACGAATTTAACAAATCAAACATAAAATTCGGTCCAGCCATTTTCGAAATTTTCCATTTCTACGTTGTTGTACAGATTACTCTATGTTATTATATCTATTTAAAAAATGTATGCTGTACGTAAAAATTAGATAAAATGTATGTACTTTAGTTGTAGTAGGTATTTTATTTCTTTATGTAAGTATAAATAAATTATTTTTTTTGTATAACCTGGTTATAATTATTTTAGTCTCTGTTTCCAAACTTACAACTAAACTGATTATGAAAACGAATTTACACTGCCGATGAAGTAGGGTGTACTCCTGAACTTCGACAATTGTTTACTTCGAAAACATATAAATCGACAAGACATTGTTTCGACTGTATATAATTCGACAACTTTTAGTTCGACAACACAAACCTTCGAAGATCAATAATTCGACAGATCTTACTTCGACATCCACTTGTTTGATAAATGATTATTTCGACCTTCGACATAATACTGCTCTGAAAATATAAAATAATTAAATTTCATGTTATTATTTTAGATCCCAATAAAAACAACAATAACAATCAAAAATATGTTTATTTATAATTAATTAATTCGTATTATTTTAAAATTTAATACAAAATTAAAATCTAATCATGTTTTAAATTTTAAAATAATACTAAGAGGTAAGACAATTTTACTTCTTAGAACATGTAAGTAATATAAGCTAGTCCGCTTAGAAATGAAATTATGTCCATTGTCCATGTCCTCTTTCAATCATATTTTTTTAGAGTCTTTCATTGTATTATTATCTGGATGTCGTTCTCAGTATTTTTTATTTCTTTTTGATGTGAAACATCTATAGGCGAGGGTTAACCTAAAATTTGTCGTGGCGATACAGGCCGTGGCGACGCCTCGCCACACTATATGATGGAATATATATTATACATGTAGCGAGTCGATGTTTCACATCTGCCAGGCGTCCTGTGACGGCTCACATTTTTTTTATTTCGTCCAATGTTTTGAAAATGTTCATTTCTTTCCTGTTCAACAGAGTATTCCATTTCCTATGTCAGCTTTCTATTGGGTTTTGAGTCGATGGCATACCACATTCAATAGAACCTGCGACCGACCACAGTTCTGGTTGAAAAGTTGCTGGTACTTTCTCATAAGTAACTTTGAGGGGACTTGTTTAGTTTAGTTTTTTTTGTATGTTTTTGTTTTGTTATATATGTTTTCGAAAACCAATCGGTTTAGCATCAATAGTCAATTAGCCAGCTTCCTAATGAGTTTTGAGTCGATGGGATACCATATTCAATAGATTCTGCGATCGACCACAGTTCTGATTGGAAGGTTGTTGGTACTTCTCACATGAAACTTTGAGGGGACTTGTTTGGTTTTCTTTTTTATGTATGCTTACATATGTTTAGAAATCCAATCGGTAATTGGTTTAGCATCAATAGGCAAAACTTTTTCTTTAATTTTCTCGAAGGCAGATGGCATTTCTGATGCTGATATTAATCAAAAATGTATTTTCATCTAGTCCAGCCCCCTCAATATGTCGCCAAATAATTTGTACAATATGAAATAAGCGACATTTTGTGCTTTGTGGTGGAAAATACACGTTTGCTTGCATTTATTGCTGCCTAAAACTAAGTCAGTTATTATGACTTGTGGTTCTAATTGTGTGCTAAATTTGGCAAATACATAGCGTTGTACGATTTTTACAAAAATAAGGATATTACTCCTAATTGAAAATTATTATTGTTACGTTTGTAAAAAAATATATAACTATTTTGATGTGGTTGGCTGATAACAGGTTTATTTGCATACACCTATGAGTTGTTGAATGCTTATTTTTATTTTGTATTTCAAAGCAGTATTATCTCGAGGGGATGTTCTGACAAAATAATTATATTTTCTATTGAACAAGCGGATGTCGAAGTAAGATCTGTCGAGTTATTGATCTTCGAAGGTTTGTGTTATCGAAGTATACTATGTCAACTAAAACTTGTCGAATAATTGATCTTCGAAGGTTTGTGTTGTCGAAGTATGCTTTGTCGAAGTAAAACTTGTCGAATTATTTATCTTTGAAGGTCTGTGTTGTCGAAGTATGCTTTGGCGAACTAAAACTTTTCGAATTATATACAGTCGAAACACTGTCTCGTCGATTTATATATGTTCGAAGTAAATATCGTGTCGAAGTAAACAACTATCGAAGTTCAGGAGTACACCCGATGAAGTAATACTAAATTCAAGTAGTTTTTATTTTATTCAGAGATATTTCTCGTCAATCACTTCGGCAGCGGTTCCTTATTTTTCTTAACATTGCAAAGTCTCCCATGACACTGTAACAATTTAAATTATTAGATGCCACCCGCGGGTTCACTCCCGTTAGTCCCGATCCTGTGAGAATATCGGGAATAGCCTGTGTTAATTCAGGTCTTTGCATCCCAAGTTTTATAGCAAACAACCATATTTCCAAACACACAAACATTCACATATAATATTAGAAAGATTACAATTTGTAATCTTCTCTTTAGTTCTCCTTTTTATCTTTAGTTCTTTAGTTGCGCCTTGCATTCACCAAATTCGTGCTTCCTTGGAAATGTAGAAATAAAAGTATCCGTGTCACACCGGGAATTCAGTTTGATTTATTAGCATTTTCTATACTTTCGCCAAATTTATACTGCTGTAACATTCCATACATTTGTAGTGGTCTAGTAGTCACAATGATACTCTTGAGTAAATTGGACCATACTCTGTCTCAGAATCTTAAATAAAAAATGTAAACATAGAACTGTCAATATCAAAAGAAAAAGTAAATAAAGAGCTGCCGCTTTCAAATAAATGTATAAATATTTTGTTTACATTTTTGATCTAAGACAAAGTATAGTACACAGTTCTGTGTTTAGAAATCTACTAGCATTTTTTGAACGATATAATTGTTTGAATACTATTTGGAGCAGTTCTGTACATGGCGTCTAAAGGCCCTACAGAGAAGCCAAACTTATCAGGTAATTCTGTTCAGTCCAGACGGTCAGCTAAATGTGATTGAATTTCATCGCGAGTCCTTCGTCCATTTATTATGATAAAATAAGTATTTAAATTTACGCTTTTGAAAAAGCTTCGCATTTACGAACCCGTTTGCTACATGTAAGTATTTATTTTAGTTTTGTTTCAATTATTGAAAAGCTGAAATATTTGTCTTACTTTTGCATCACAATTATTCCCGGAGCACTGAAAATAAAAGTGTTAATTAGCATTTTTCAAAATTTGCACGATTTTCATACATAATAATTAAAGGCTTGTTTCAGACATGAATTGCAAACCGAAAAAAGTTTTTTGTTTTTAATGATCAAAGAAGATAGAGGGTGTCGCCAATACCACCTGTATTGGGATAACTAGTATTGCCTGGGTTGCTTACTAAGCGTAATATTGATGACTAGAGAAATATCTTGAACTCTATCATTTAGATCAGGGGTTCTCAGGGGCGCAGAGGCATTTACAGGGGGCGCGGGTCACCTGTGTAGTTAACAAATTAAAACCTGATTTAATTTTTTTTTCCTTAGTCGGCCAATGTTATCTTAATCATGTTAAGAACTTATCAGCCTCTACCTCCTCCTCACAGGCGCTATCAAAGGTATTTGGTACAACTTGCCAAATACCTTTTGTATGACTTTGAAAACTATAATGAGCAATAAAAATACTTATTTCGAACACTCACTTATTCTGGCCTGATAATCTGGACTGGACGGGGGGGGGGCGGATTTTTTTTATGGTCGAAAGGGGGACGCGCCTCAAATAAGTTAGGAAACCCCTGATTTAGATCATATTTAATATTATCGTCTATCAGTGTGTGTGAGCTATAACTGATGTCTTACTGCATCAGTAATGTTTTGGGGTAACCCCAAGAATGGTCTCCTCCACCCCTTCTAACTATCCGTTCCTCGCCTGTTCTGAACACTGATACTGTGTAAGCCCGCAGGCTGCTAATATATTCTACATTGACTGAATCCAACCTACAGGCACCTTAGTCCTGTAGGAGCTTGATACGCCTCGCAAGCGTTACTGATTGTATGCGTTCTAATCTGACCTACAGGCGCTTTCGTCCTGCTTGAATCGCCTCGCAAGCGTCACTGATTGTATGCGGTCTAATCTGACCTACAGGCGCTTTCGTCCTGCTTGAATCGCCTCGCAAGCGTCACTGATTGTATGCGGTCTAATCTGACCTACAGGCGCTTTCGTCCTCCTTGAATCGCCTCGCAAGCGTCACTGATTGTATGCGGTCTAATCTGACCTACAGGCGCTTTCGTCCTGCTTGAATCGCCTCGCAAGCGTCACTGATTGTATGCGGTCTAATCTGACCTACAGGCGCTTTCGTCCTCCTTGAATCGCCTCGCAAGCGTCACTGATTGTATGCGGTCTAATCTGACCTACAGGCGCTTTCGTCCTGCTTGAATCGCCTCGCAAGCGTCACTGATTGTATGCGGTCTAATCTGACCCACAGGCGCTTTCGTCCTGCTTGAATCGCCTCGCAAGCGTCACTGATTGTATGCGGTCTAATCTGACCTACAGGGTCTTTCGTCCTGCTTGAATCGCCTCGCAAGCGTCACTGATTGTATGCGGTCTAATCTGACCTACAGGTGCTTTCGTCCTGCTTGAATCGCCTCGCAAGCGTCACTGATTGTATGCGGTCTAATCTGACCCACAGGCGCTTTCGTCCTGCTTGAATCGCCTCGCAAGCGTCACTGATTGTATGCGGTCTAATCTGACCTACAGGCGCTTTCGTCCTGCTTGAATCGCCTCGCAAGCGTCACTGATTGTATGCGGTCTAATCTGACCTACAGGCGCTTTCGTCCTGCTTGAATCGCCTCGCAAGCGTCACTGATTGTATGCGGTCTAATCTGACCTACAGGTGCTTTCGTCCTGCTTGAATCGCCTCGCAAGCGTCACTGATTGTATGCGGTCTAATCTGACCCACAGGCGCTTTCGTCCTGCTTGAATCGCTTCGCAAGCGTCACTGATTGTATGCGGTCTAATCTGACCCACAGGCGCTTTCGTCCTGCTTGAATCGCCTCGCAAGCGTCACTGATTGTCTACCGTGCCAACAGCCCTGAATGACACAACCCCGCAGGCACTTGTATCGACTGGTGGCGCGGGTAGACACATAACTAACAACACCCTACCAGCAGCCCTGAATGACACAGCCCCGCAGGCACTTGTATCGACTGCTGGCGCGGGTACACATAATAAACACTCACACAGATAGACGACACAAATCATGATTATCTTTACTGATAATATATTATTCTGACTTACTGCATATAGGTTTACCAAACCTTTTCCACTGTGCACAAACTAGAACTGTTACGGAGTTTGGGCGGGAAAACGGAGACAACATGTCGTGCTCCAATTTTATTTTCGTTAAACTATGTTGTAAACCGGGTTAAATTGTGTAATTTTAGTGGAATCTTATTCAATTTAGTTCCGTGAATGTGCACAAGTGTAGTGAAAACAAAATTGAGTGTTAAACATGGACTTTCCGTCATTCTCTCCCAAGCTCCTTGAAAGTTATGGTAAAATTGCCACAGCTTTACCATAGCTCCTGACTTGAAACTATGAGCCCGATCGGGCTAATTTCACGCAAAATACTTGATACTGGCAAGATGTACAAGATGTACGACGCCAAACAAAACTATAAAGAAAATGTAAAGCAACTTGAAACTGGCAGAACGGCAGAAAGTCGTGTCGTGGGGACCATTATCAAAGAAAAAAAAAAAAAACTGTTACCACGCCACACTCCCGCGTTTTTCGTACTGTCGGGAATTAATGAATTGACATGACGTTCCCGCCAAAACGCATCAGTCGTGCAACCAGCCAGTTCTTACTTTTACCACAGAGTATACTATCCTACTTTTAGGTTCATATCTGCTTCGCATTCGCGACAAAGGGAGACCTTTTTAGGGTTCCAGAAAGGAATATCGTTTTTTATTGTTTAGGTATCGTCAAATATGGGCCCATAAAGAAGATGACTTTCTTATATCGAAATAGATCGATTTTTTTGTTCATCCCGCTAATTCAATGTTGGGTCAGCTGGCAATGTTTCGCCCCAGGAGTCTCACTGGAAAAGTTCCATACAAAGACATAGACAGGCATATCTCAGTTTAGTATATTTATTCCGGTACCGGAATACTGAATACTTCTTCGATTGCGGTATAACCGTACTACTGATCTTGATAGTTCAGTTTAGTATTAGGACATTTAGTATTAGGCCTTTAGGACATTGGTTGTTTTAAATAATTAAAAGCGGGACAAAATCCGTTGTCAAAAATTTGTTTTGTTAATTTGTCAACTGCGATTCCTCCTGCAAAAACAACGCCTTCAAATTCAGTTATTGCGTTTACTTCTGAGCAATGGTACTATTTATGTATTCTGTGCAAATGGTATAAAAAAATTGTGTGTTGCATTAAAATAAATGACCGGGAAACTGTTGTATATGTAGGTACTACTAGGTGCCCACTTTACGAAGTACCCACTTACCTACTTATTAGTTTGTAAGCGAGCTCGTTATTACGTTTAATACAGCAGTGTGAATCCAACCAGCGTCGTTTCACTTACACCTACCTACAGATAAAACATTGTTATCTAAGCTTCTTTTAGGGGAATATTTCTTGTTTAATTGTTCCCAGAGTTCAGAGTTCCCGTTCAACGTTTGAGATAAACGTCTTTGAATGCTAACAATTTTGTCACTTCAGCTTCAAGGATCTCGAACGAAAAGTTCTTAAGGTATTTGTATGCGTAGCCTCACACAGATGACAACTGCTCCCTAGTAACGATACGTTCGATTTTTTTTCTGTCATCGCCTAGCTACAAGGTCTACTGCTAATTCTTCGTAATTATTGAAACCAGTTACATCCATCCATATGGTGAAGATCACTTTCGCAATGCGTGAAAACATCAAGGAGCAAAACGTAGATGCTCTCAAAGTCATCCATCAAATACGCACGTCGTAGCACGTCGGGAAACCTCCGCCTTAAGTTGACATACTTAACAAACATCCTCAGCGAATGCCCTGAAGGCGATACAAGTTTCTCAAAAGCGGAGAACCCGCTCGGGAACTCTGGAAATTTTCGCAACGAACCCATTTTCGCAAGCGACCTCGGCCCTAATACAGTCGTAAGCAAGCATTTGATTGTTTGCATGTAACCGATATTTGGTAGCCCCTTTGAGATAGCACTCAGAGCATAATAACTCGTTGTACATATACTCGCAGTTTATAGAATTAGTGTAGCCCCTCAACTTTAGCACGCAATAACGCTCGAGAATCAAAGACTAATGATGAAAGGGGTTTATAAGTAGACACACATTGAATTCGAACTCGTCATCTGATAAAAGATCAGGGGTAAAGAAGCTCCCTATGAACTTGGTCTCGTCCGCCTTTATCCGTGTAAAGTATCTAACCAACTGTTCTTCATGGTTCCAGTTAAGCGTATTAAGAGCTATCTCCCATATAGTTTTTTCTAAAGGCGGAGAGATAATATAATCACACTCGCGTTGAATGCTCGTCATAAAATTCAAAAATAATGTACAGTGTACAGTGGTCATATAATTAAGAACGCTGATATAAAGGGAAGATTTTTTTAAAATAAGACGCATAACTAATTGCATGCATTATTTTTTATTGTTCTTGGTATCGTAAAACTTTTCCATAATACCACTGTATTCATTGGTACACATGATTAGCTAAAAATAAATACACAAACTTTTTACACTACTTCTAAGATTCATAGTACTCCTATTTACTGGCTGGCCACGTAATTAAGAACGCTCAATAGTTTATACGTTTATTCAAATTTAATTAGAGAAAAATCAGTCGATTTGTTACTGTTTGTATAATTTTGGAGCCATTTAGTGCTGTAAAAGGTAAAAGTGATTGCTTCTTATGAAAAAACAATGAAAAAAATAAAAGTTGTGATAAATCTACAGGGGAAGTAATAATAAAAGTTCGCCAAAAGAATTTGGTCAAACAAAAAGATAGCCGATGTGCAAAAACGATGGTTTACCACACTGTAAAGCATTTTGCTACGTATCAAACTACTTCGAAGGTTCCGCGTGTACCTAAACAGTGAAAAACAACTCCTCGAGATGACCGAATTATCGTTCGTATGGCAAAACAAAATCCTTCTAAAGGGTCCAATGAGCTGAGAAAATGTTTAAATGATTAAATGTTTAATTAAATATTTAGGTGAAAACAACCCTACAGCAATCTCAGCACGCACTATTAGAAGACGTTTGGTAGAAGAAATATTCCACGGAAGGATAGCAAGAAAGGTACCCATGTTGAAACTTTGCCATAGGCAAGTCCAGCTGACATTAGCGAGAAAGTATGAAAACTGGACTGTGCGACATTGGTAAAATGTACTTTTTTCTGACGAGACGAAAATAAACAGAGTATGTTTCGATGGAAAATGATATGTACGACGTCCCACGAATACAGCATTCGACCCTAAGTACACGAAAGTTACATTAAAGCACTGTGGTGGAATGTGAAAATTTGGAGATGGTTTTTTGGACATGGTGTTGGACCTGTAAAGTTGATAGAAGGTAACATGGATCAGTTCCAATACAAAAATATACTGGAAGAAACAATGTTATCTTACGCTGAAGTCGTTCTACCGGTTATTTGAACATTCCAGCATGACAATGATCCAAAGCACACTGCACGCACCGTAAAGGAATTTCTTACAGCGCAATCAGTTTCTGTCTTAAATTGGCCAGCCAACAGCCCAGATCTAAATCCAATAGAGAATCTCTGGCTCGAAGTAAAGAAAAAGGTTTCCAATACAAAGTGTGAAAATTTATGAGAGCTATCGAGCTGTATGACGTTTTCGTAGAAGAATGGAACTCTATTTCGCTTGCGAAATATCAAAAAATAATATAGTTAATGCCTCGCCGGTGTAAAGCAGTAATTAAAAGCTGTGGATATGCTATTAACTATAAATTTTAGTCAAAAACGTATTAAATTGATTTTTAAATTTTCTGAGCTACATATTATATTGTAATTTTTAAATCTAAGTGTCATACAAAACATTTCCCGAGCAGTTTAATTAAAGTTTCACTGTTTGAATGTGTTACTTTGGTAAAATCAATATAATGTGAAAAAAATAGTTAGCGATTTCATTATAATATTCCTAAGCCACGTTGCTCTATTAATGTGGCTATTTTATAACATAACTAGATGCTTCTCAGAAAGTACACATCTCTGTGTGTGGCACGATTTATAAAAAAAACTTCTAGAACTTCAAATCGTTCTTAATTATGACCACAACTGTATATTAGTTATATATTATTAAATATATTCGTATAATAATTATTATCATCGACACGAAGCCGTTCAAAGGTTTATGTTCGGAACATTTATGAATTTAAAACAAGTATTCATTAAAGTTCTTTTCGTGTAATTTTCTCTAATCTTTTTGCTAAGTATTACAATAATTCTTCTAGTTCGTTAAGTGTCAAAAGTTTTATTGAGTTTAGTTTTAGTACATTGATTTGTGTTTACTTCTTCAGAGTCACCCTGAGGTTTGCGTTGTTTTCTAAATTAAACAATTATTAATTAGGCCCAAGTTGTTACAGTCGGCCCTATAACAGTATAATATCATCCCTAAGGTATCGTCGCGTCGCTTGTACGGGTTTTCCACTTACGTCCTTTGCAATACGAATGATGTGTGTTTTGTGGGAAATGTTACAAGAAAAAGGTCTTAAGTCTATAAACGAAAAAATGAAAGAAATTATAGCGAAAATAACTCTATGCAAATATAGAATCTGACTGTACAGTGTACAGGATGTTGCAGAAAAAATTGTGTTCATTGTACAACACCGCGTTTTCTGCAACCCACATTTTTGATAATATAACTTTTTATAGTTGCTTGTTAGTAATTTATCATGTCTGATATTCGGCTTAATAACGCCCTATGTTGTTTGTTTTCTACCCCAATCTGTTTCGATTTTGTCGTTTTCAGCTCAAAATATGTTCCAAACCTGTTGCTGTTGAACGTAATTTTCCAATTTAGAAGTTAATTTTGCAGTAGCTGTTTTATACAAATAGGTACATGTCAAACCGTATACTTATGCAGAAATAAGTAATGTACCTAGAACCATACTATTTAATTTACTGGCATATATACTGCCAGTAAATTAAATGGCAATTTACTGGATTTCTTCATTAAAATGTATTGGTAAAACGTATCATATCGTCGTTGTAATCCAATCAAAAACTTCATTTTGTGGAATTGTTTCATTGTCGTGATTTTCCTTGCTGTAGTCGGTAACAGTCTAAAAATGCCAAATGCTTTCCTTTCGATGGGTCTGTAAAGCTTTTGGACTAATGGAAAGCATCGGGGTAGTTCGTGAACACTACTTGTGGATAGTTTGTGGAAAACTATATCGTATTTTTTTTTTCTTTTTTTTCATTTTTTTTAACTGATATAAGGGTATAAGCAGATTAAGAACTATCACAGTACTATCATCTATGGCTACTTCAATTGCTGTATTTTTATTATTATAAGAGTTATAACATCTTCTGCTTGTATCAAAATCGTGATGTTTGAATCTCTTGGGGTAGTATTTATATTAATTTATTGTTATTACATTGATTTACCAATAATTTGCAAAAACAAACAGTAAATTTTTCTATTGCAGCACCTAAGTATACCACTTTTTACTATTCATCGTGAGGAGACGTAATATCGAGTAAGATAGCCTAACCTAAACTCTGTAAAGGCGTAGTTTTCGTAGAAATCAAAGTTGAACAATTTATTTTAAAAATGAAATTTTACAAAAACCTCAAAATATTTCCGTGTGCAAAAATTCTGCTTTTTTGGGACACGGAAATGTATCTTTTGCCAAGAGCATGATTGATTTTTAGGTTTAGGGTAAAAATGGTAGTCTTAAATCTTTTTATTATTCAGAGTTTTTAAATACTTATTTTGATAGGATACACAGTTTAGCTATGAAGCGAAAAACTGAGCTCTACCATCACTTAGCTTATCACGCTAAGTTGTCCTATTTCAAGTTTTGCATCTAGTTTTTTGCATCTCGAATTAATTGCATCTCAAATTAAAAACAATATAAATCCTCTCGCTTCTGCAAATCATTTTACTTCATTTTACTTTTAAGCTCTGCCTCTGGCTTCGTTTTCAATTTGTGTTAAAAACTGATAAGACCCGGCTTGCCTTTCAATGTGATAATTTAAACGCCAGCCTTCCAAGCTGTTAATTTTTTCTATGAGTTTCACTGGCACAGATTATAATTGCATTAAGTTGCCTATCCACTGCTCTTCTAAATAATTTTAAAATTGATTCATATTTTACCAAACTTCAGGAATATGATCCGTGGGTACAAGTGGCTGGTTGGCACAAAGTTTAACATTTTTAAGATTATTTGATTCCGTAGGAATTATCAAAAATACATGAAGACACACTCTCCAAATTTCAGCCCTCTACTATCAGCAGTTTAGGCTGTGCGTTCATCAGTATGTCAGGACAAAACATCATATTATATTTTACATTGACATAACATATTCGATTTTTAACCGACTTGATGAGCAGAATAACATCCAGAATGCAGTCAATTACTACTTTATGGACTTCTACCAATAGAATCGGCTATTGAAAAACTAGGTATAGATTAATGGAGCACCTGAAACCACCTTCTCATCAGAAACTCCTCGATGATTAGAGAGGTTACAATTTTGATGATTTGTAGTGGCAGTCTAAAGTACACTAATAGCTCGGTAATTCTATGTTTTCAATGTATGGGGAAATGAAATAAATTTATAAAGTTTTGAAACCTTGGTGACATATACCTTTGGATGTGGTCTTCAAGATCCACCACTCTCCCCCCCTTTCCACTGGCCGCTACACCCCCCCCCCTCACCGTCAAGTTTGTCCAAGGTAACAGTTTTTTCACTTTTTTGGGAAAACTATAATAGATATGAAAGAAGTGTTGAAAGATAAAATGATCCTCATTAAATCCTGAACCATAATGTCCTGTATGTATGTCTTGCTTTGATAGGCCTGATAGTTTTCGAGCTGTAGCCTGTTAAGTTTTGGAAAACTTGACAATTTATACATGTAATAAAATTGTAACTGACCGATGTCTGTTTTGGAAGATATTAATATAAATAAATTTCATGGGTACCTATTGAAGCAAAACAACTTATTTTTATGTTTTTCTGGTTGTCTGTTTGTTTGTTAGTCTGTTCATCTGTTTTTCGTTTTTCTATATGTCCTTGGCTATGTCTACGTGAATCTCAAAAACGGCTCATCCGATTGCAACCAAATTTAGTTTGAACATACCTTTAGACTTTAACATAAACGCTACTTTTTATCCAGATATCAAATCCGGTTATCAGGAAATCAAATACGGTCATCAGCGAATTATATATTTTTCTTCTTTTTCATAATTAATCTGAGTTTTGTAACGAAGAAGTATGTCGACACATGATTCCCGGATACCAGGAAATTCGAAAAATTACTTATGAATATAGTTTTGGAATTCGATTGTACGTCCAACATAAAGAATTTTCTTTATCCGGATATCAAGTCCAGTTATCCGGATATCAAGAACAGTTATCCGGAAATTATATTTTATTCTGCTTTATCATAATTAAATTGAATTTTGCTCCGAAAAAGTATGACAACACATGATTTCCGGAAATACGAAACTTTGAGAAATTTGGTATTGTTTGTTGCCCATACATTGAATACATAGAATTACCGTTTATTATTTGTTTTTCAGGCAAACAAATTTATAAATTTTTTAAACTTAGGTGACTTATACCTTTAGGTGTGATGTTCAAAACCCAGTACTCTCTCTCTGTCCAAAAATCCATGTAAAATTTGGTTAGACAATTTGGCCATTTCATCAAAAATATCTATCTTATAAACATTTTTCAAAATCAGTAGGTTGAGCTTGCTCTCATGTTGTTGAAAAGTCAGATTTTTAATTTTTTGAGCTGTTGAGAGTTCCTCAGCGGAAGGCATTATCTTTTTTTCAATAATATGAGGTTTAACAGCTGTTCCAGGTGTTATGCATTTTATACCACCCATAGAATGAAACGTTCCCTTTCCCGTCATTGTTGCTGTATTCAAATCAGCATTATCGAAGACATATTGTATAAATGCATCTTCTTCAATTGGTGGTTTCCAAGACTGTACTGCGGATGATTCAAAGAGTGTGACATCTCTGTGGCTACAACAATATCCCAAACTACTGACAACATTCACAAGAGTTTTTGAACCTACTTTTCGAAATATAAATTGTATCGGTGAAACAAAAGATCGGGGCCTCGTTGCAGATATAATAGAATGAGCTAGAGCCGTACATTTTTCCGAGTTTTTTCTGGCCGTCCTTTCCGGTGTGATATTATAATGTTAAGAAAAGATTTCAGTGATTCGGGGACCATATCATCAACCTCCGCCATTAAATTTGAAACATCCGGGTATGTATTAAAGTAAACAGTTGACCTAATTTCCTGAAGCACAATCAAGGCAGCTGTTTCGACGATTCTTCTTTTTTCCTCTTCATCTTTATTAGCTTGGTCTTTATGCCAATCTGCTAATTTTATATCGAACCCACAAAAACAAGCTACCGAAGTTTTATTATTCGTAGTTGCAAATGCTACAAGGTCTCCATATTTCTCAATTATATATTTTTTTAGGTTTATCATACTCATACTAGTATCCTGAGGTAAATAACTACTAACCTTTTCCATTAACTCAAGCATTCGTCATGAACAGACAAACAAACAAACAGACAACCAGAAAAACATAAAAATAAGTTGTATTGCTTCAATAGGTACCCATGAAATTTATTTATTTTAATATCTTCCAAAACAGACATCGGTCAGTTACAATTTTATTACATGTATAATTTGTCAAGTTTTCCAAAACTTAACAGGCTACAGCTCGAAAACCATCAGGCCTATCAAAGCAAGACATAGAACATTATGGTTCAGGATTGAATGAGGATCATTTTATCTTTTGACACTTCTTTCATATCTTATATAGTTTTCCTAAAAAAGTGAAAAAACTGTTACCTTGGACAAACTTGACGGTGAGGGGGGGTGTAGCGGCCAGTGGAAAGAGGGGGAGAGTGGTGGATCTTGAAGACCACATCCAAAGGTATATGTCACTAAAGTTTCAAAACTTTATAAATTTGTTTGTCTAAAAAACATAGAATGACCGTACTATAAATAGGATAAAATAAAAAAAAATATTAAAAATTAAAAACAGACTTCCAAACATCATAAAATAACCTTATCTGTAATGTAATATAAAGTCGGGAAGTTTTACTGGGTGGGTGCAGATTGTAGTTTGACTGCCCGACTTCAGATTACATAACAGATAAGGTCAATTTATGCTTTTTTGAAGTCAGTTTTTAATTTTTAATTTATAACTAATCCATGAATTGATAATTGGCCCATGGGCCTTTGCACGAGCAGCAAGCGTGCAAAAGGAGAAGGTTACTTCCAAACTTACCTCCGATGAACATTTGTCTGCGTAACACTAGAAAACAGAATTTTTTTTTATTAATTAGGTATTGTGTGTATTTTTATTATGTACTAGCTGCATCCCGCAGTGTCAGCCGCGTAAGTCTCGATTCCGGGGGAATATCGGAATTAAAAATGGCCTTCTCCTCGATAATGTAGCTTACTAGTGGTAAAATAAGCCTCATTCCACTAGGATCCACGAACGAAAATATCCATAGATCTATGGATATTTTGTTTTCATCTTCAATCCACCTTTTGGTGAGGCCCATCTGTTTCCCCATCTTCCACACATTTTTAACAAACTGATAGTAACACCCCTTTAATTCAATATTCGGAAATGCGTCACTAATAGCTTTTATGGCTGTTTGTTCGAAGTATATAGTGATTTTTTCACGCTTGAATTATGGAGTCGTTGATCGGCTCAATTAGAAAATTATGTAGTATTTCTGTTTTTGTGTTCGTCATCAATGCAAAAAATATAGGTTTGACGTTATTTGACGTAGTGGAACTGGGTACCCGGGTAAGCCATTCTGAAACACTATCCATCTAAAGACGTTTCCCCGATGACAATTGACTGATGGATTATTTTACTGAATAGTTATTTCCCTGATTATTCATTTCCCCTATGGTTCGTTTGACCGAAAATTCTTTCACTGAAGTTACAATATAGACCCGTCCGTTCTATCGAAAGGTGTAACCTACTCAAGTAACATTTAAGTGACAATTTGGCGCATTTTTAAGGCATACAACGATTGTAAACCGCTGCTTTGAATTTTGCGCCACACATTTTGGCCCAAATGGAAAAGGCATCCATTGTGGTCAGCTTCCAGAAATTTATTTTAACGGCATTAATAACTTGCAAAAGCGCCATATAAGATTCTTCGGTTTTATCTACTAAAAAGCAGAACACTAAAGGAACACAAAGGGTCGGACATGCTCGGCATGTCCCATCCATAATCATAGAGTAGTTTCTTGCGAAATTTTGATTTCGTTTTTGGTGTAGATAATTAATATTCTGTTGTTATTGTTACTTCCATATCTAACATCTTTCGCCAAAAATCTTTCGCCTTCTACAATTTTCAAACTTTCCGGTATGTCTATTTCATCTATTGTTTTTGGTTCTGGAGGTAAAATTCTTTTTCTGACACGACGTATTATTTGTCATAGGGCGTTTTTATTGGGCATTGCACAAGCACTGTTACTAGGTACCTGTGCTAGGTTCTGCTGTATCAACTGAGCCGGTGATGAATGACTGCAAACAGCATCTTGTTTTAAGTTCGTGCAATTTTAGTTCCTCCAGCAATGCAGCTTGAGGAGCAAGAGAATGCTCAAACATTGTTCTATTAATTGAATAATTTTCAATATTGTTGTGAGATATCGTCACAGTTGTGACAGTGCTACGACATTGCTTTTCTCTGTTTCGAGCACAGCACCAGAATTTTTTTCTCCGACAGTTCTATTTAGCCACATTTCGTAACCATCAATCACTAAAACCGCTTTTCTTTTTTTGGAAATAGCGGTAGCGGCAAAATAAGACATTATATGAAGAATAATGTAATGAAAAATTACGCAAAGAATATTTTTTTCCTAATTTTATTGTCAGTTGAACAGACTTTTGGCAGGGGTCAAAAATTTAAACACAGTGACAAAATCTTATTTTATTTAGTCTCGAGACGGTTAAAAAGGTTTGTAAGTATATGAAAGTAGGTATCGTATTTCCTAATGACATTTGTTAGGAAACAATTTGGTTAGGGAAAATTAACCTTCGGTATCATAAACTTCAATAATAGAATTTTCGGTCAAACGAACCATAGGGGAAATAAATAATCAGGGAAATAACTGTTCAGTAAAATAATCTATCAGTCAATTGGACGTATATCCATGAAAAGGATCCAACCCACACATAATTAGTTTTGAGTTATTCAAGTTTTAAACTTGAAACTGGATTCTTCATAGGTTTTATGTTTAAAGTTCCTATATTTTGTTGTTATTAAAGTAAAACCGTTTCGATCTTAATTTATTAAATTGTAAGTCAGGATTTGTTTAAGATTAATTAAGATATTTGAGAAAATATAGGGATTGGTCGTTTTCAATAAAATATGTTTTTTATAGCACAAGCATTTAATAATAAGGATCCAATTAAAAAAAAGTCCAGAAAATCATGAATAACGCATAAAAAATTGCATTTCTTAGTATTTTTAGGGTTTCGTACCTCAATGGGAAAAAAACGGTAAATTATTTATTATTCAGTTGTCCGTCTGTCCGTTATAGGTTTAAAGCTACAAGTTTAAAGTAAAATATCGGTATAGAAGGTATTAAATAAATATAATAGGAATTCAAAACTTATTATTATCTTACGGGACTAACATTAATAGGTACTTAATATTAATAAAATTTACTTACAATAATACGTAGGGTCAAATGGGGCATTTGCAATACCGGGGCAAAAGCAATAACGGTAATTTCTAATAATGACATTAAAGAAACCGGTAACCTTCGACTCTACTAGGGTTCTACGATAGTTAATTCAGGATAAGGAAGAGTCCAAGGTTACCGGTTTCTTTAATGACATCATTAGAAATTAACGTTCTTGCCCTTTGCCCCGGTATTGCAAATGCCCCATCTGATATAGTTTAGTTTGAAACGTGTGATTTTGAGATTGAAAATGATATCAATATCGCAATGTTTATTTCTTATTTTATTATTATATACTAAACTGTATCATCTTCAATCTCAAAATCACAAGTACCTCCATAGCCATCAACATCATCTATTAAATTTTTATCACCCCTTAGGGATTTATAGAAATCTAGGCAGTCTTTTGGTATTAAATCAAACATTGACTTGAGATCATCTAATTTGGCTTGCGGTATATCTTTACCATTTGGCCATAACATGGTGAAATGTGCTTCAGATATTTCTAAACACCTTCCATTTTTCTTTTTATCTAAATTGAGCTCTTCAAATTCTTCATGCAAATGAGATTTATATAGATAAATATAGAAAACTTTGCATCTTTTTTTATTCATATCTGTTTAGTTTTTAGCCAATTTACTTTTGTTTTTGATATAAAGTTTTTCCGATTAACTATATTTTTATCTAAATATTTCACACTAATGAAATCATTATATTCCATTCGGTGAACCACTAACGGTTTCTTTTTTTTTTGCAACTCTTAATGATATTAATGTATTGGTCGGCTGTGTATACCCTTTCATGATACTTTAATTGGGTTTCAATTTTTGAAAAATCAGTATCATTGGGCAGTAAAGTATGCCCAGATTCTAAATATTTAAAAGTTATAGTTTTTAATGTTGAGTGGGAGTTTAGAATGGCCTTCATCAGCAAAAGATTTTTATATTTCTGTTTTGGCCACCACAGCAGTCACTCCATAAAACTAAGTGTTCTGTTTGTGGGTTCAATATATTTTTAATATAGCGCTTGAGGCATGAACCTACTTCTTGGGATCCCCTGCCTACTTCACCTTCGACCCAAATGTAACAATGGCCGATGTCTTTAGACCCGGAATGTATTCCATAGTTGTACAGCCACAATTGCCATTTGTAGAAAACAATGCTTGTTGGAATTCGAGGGAGAGGCGAGGTTTTCTCCATGTCGAATGTTAAGCATTCAAAGTTTTTGTCGGTAGCTGCTCTCATTAAATCCGCTTTCATCAAATTTCTTAAATCTTGGGCTCTTTTTTGATGGTCCTCCATTTCTAAATTATGATAATTACTTTCATCATACTGACATATCTGTTCAAATATAATATAACGGGTAACTATTTAATCACTTGATATAATTTTGGTATCTCCATTAATTTAAATAACTTTCTTTAATTTAATCGATTTAGATTCATGAACCATGGTTCCTTTTTAATATTATAATATTATCTGTCCCATGTTATAATTAAATACGGTATATGATTCATGTAACCTGGATCCTTTTCTAAATTCGATTATGTACGATTAGGCATAGAAAATGAATTTCGAGTTAAAGATCCAAGTGGCTTGGATTGTTATACATTTTAAATTTTGTTTATTATTGATAGAAACATTTATTTTATAAAGATCCTCGTAGCTTGGATCATTATTAAAAAAATAAATTAATACCGCTTCATACAAGTGGGATGGTACCCCATGCAGAAAAAGATACCTTGTCATTACATTTTGTTTAGGCTGTTTTCGTGACATGACAGTATATGACATTAGGGCCATTTTGGTATACGTAAGTCATTTTGGGTAAAGTTGTGGGTTGGATCCTTTTCATGGATATACGTCAAATTGTCATCGGGGTAACGTCTTTAGATGGATAGTGTTTCGAAATAGCGTAGGGAACCCGTGGAACCCCTGGAATCTCCGTTAATCCTATCCTACTAATATTATAAACGCAATCATATCGTGTTGATTGTTTTTCTATAGGGAAGGTATTAGCTTCTATTAAGTTGGTGAAGTTCTGATTAGAACCTTCGGAATGATAAGCAAAATAGCACCCCAAAAATGACTAATTTCTGGACCGATGAAATCGGCCCTAAAGAACTAAGTAAGAATCGATGGAGCACTTGAAACCATCTTTTCATCACAAAAATCCTCAATTGAAGATTAAAGAGTTTTGTGTAATATTAGGTGATAAAATTTTGTATCAATACTAGCTAGCTGGATCCCGCGGTTTCACCTGCGAAGTCCCGATCTTATAGAAATTTCGAAAAACCTTTTCTTGTCGGATGCCACCATCATATAAAGAACACACTCTTCATTTCAGCTCTACTATAAGCGGTTAAGGCTGTACGTTGTTCAGTCAGTCGGGACAAAGCATTTTATAGATAAATTTTATTAAGTATGATAAGATTATAAAGTTTATATCTAAGTCAGACAAAACTAAGCCGTCTCAACTTTTAACGCGACTGAGGGTCACTGAAATCTGCCCTTTAGCAAAAATAGCTTTTTCCTACGTCGATAACTGCTTTATCGAGGCTTGTTCCTTGCAATTGTATGGGCAACAAACCGTAAAAACTTTTTCTTTTTATCAAGAAAAATGTTTAACGTTAGCGTAATATCTGGCCTTGACGCAGGACTTCGGATTAAGTTTCTTACTGTTTGGTCTAGTATCATACCTAAACTCATTGTTATAATTTGTCCAGGAATTTACATTAAAAGGGCCTAGCGAAAGCGTGTTAAGAAATATGGTTCTGCAAACTTGCAATTTTTCTGAACCGTCCCTTGTAATAGGCAAAATAAATAAATAAATAAATAAATTGTGTCAACAACACACAGCGCCATCTAGCCCCGTGGTAAGCGACTAAGCTTGTGTTACGGTGACTAGACAACGGATATAATACTTATATTTATTTTTATTTATTTAAATATATGCTGCAGTTTCTGTACGCCTTGTAATATTCTACAACAGCCATCAAAGATAAAGATAGTCGTTTTAATTAAATATGTTGTCCATGCCCATATGACTCTACTTTGGAAATAATCCAACGGAGTAATTCTAACTTCTCTTTCTTCTCCAAACCCACTTTTTTTACGTCTGAAAAAAAAACGATACCAAGCGAGTTCTTCTATTCGACGCTCTCTTTCTTTATTTAAAGGTGGAGCTGTTTTTCTTTTTATTTCAGCTTATAACTTATAATATACCCATTTTCTACATTAATGATGGAAGCTTGGTCATTTTTCGGCGTCAAGATGGCAGTTGACCCAAAAATTCCACGGGTTTGTTGTGTAGGTTTTGCATGTCACTATAGGTACGGGCTTTTAAATCGTCGACTGACGATACAACTAAACCAAGATCTGTTGGATTTAAAATCTTAACCTCAGTTTTAGGGTATACTCCATTCCCTATTTTTATAATTATATAAAACGTAAAGATACACCCTCTATACACAGCAACCGTAGACGGTTTCTAAAACTTCTTTATTTAATTTCTTGCAGCCATGGATACCGTGCTTAGCGGCTAAAATATTATTTTGTTTTATGTTCGAAACTGATCGGGGTATCAGTAGATACCTAGGTACAACTTGACGGGATCAGTGGCTAATTTTATCTGATCCCGGTATCCATGATGAGAAACTCTTTTTTTTCTGTAATTATGTCATAACAACAAGCCGAAAATTTTATCCTTGTATCATTTTTGTCAATTTAAAAAAGGAAAACGCTTAAGTGTAGTTCTCTATGAATTACGATATAACTACACAACAACACCGAAATCGAATAATGTTTTTATTTTTACGCTCGTTGTATGGAAAAGCACGCCTTCGACTCGCCCGTCAAATAGTTCTCTTAAGTCGCTTCATAGATATATTAGGTGAACTACAAAGTATTAAGGGAAAAGTCTACCTCTTTCCACCCTACAAACGTAGTCGACTGTTTCGTCCTAATTTAGGTTTTGGTTATGGTATAAACTTATTTACTACAGTACACATTAGGAACAGTATGGAAACTAAGCCTATTTCACAAAATAAATACCTTCCGTCATTGAAGCGATAGGGCGAAGCGAAGTGACAACTCACTTCATTGTTTTTATTATTACCGTAAAGTGGGGCTATTTGGTACATATTTTTATGAAAATATATAATTTTGACAAGTTATCTTAGAGATAATCGTGTCGTAATAACTGTCTTTAACAGATATTAACGGTAACTTTTCTTAGTGGTATTTGCCATTCGTATACGCAATGTAATTCCTAAGTATCACGTTTTAAAAATGCTGTTCCAATTATCGCAACAATGGGGCTATCCGAAACTTGACAAAAATAATGTACTTTTTCAATGTTTTTAGCGAGTTTTCATTTGAATTTATCGTGCGATAATTGGAACCATAAAAGCGTAAATCGACCATATCAAAGAAAATAGTGATCTCCGATTATTTTCTTTAAAATTCTTAACTAAAAATGTGGCGTAAATATATTTGGGGCTATTTGGAATTAGTATAGAGATTCGTATAAACTTTAAGTAAACATGTAGGTTGTATTTGGAACAATTTAGGGGGATGTCAATGATATTCACCTTTATATTCAGTCATGTATTAAAATAATAGCATAAGTAAATCTAGCAGGTAACAAATCCCCATTCTCCTACCAATAAAATATATTTTAGGAATATATCCTCCTCTTCAGGTGAAAATAATGTCGGATGACCAGCTTTCTCTTGTTAATTTATATTTCTAGTCTTTCTGCTCAGGGTGCTCTTCGGCACACCATATGTATTCGCTGCTTGGACTAGACCCATTCTTCCCTGTTTGACACAATCAATTGCTTCTTGCAATTTTTCAGGGCCATAGTTTTGGTAAGGCAAAAATATGCCTTAACATTTCTATTGTTTGTATATGTTCTGGTATAGGTTCTCACCATGATCACAAAACTGAAAAAAAAGAATAAAAAAAACTTAGTCATGCCTACCCTTAAATACTCGAAAGTTACTTTAGGGGCTATTTGAAACATCACTTATAACTTAAGTAGGTAAAACTATCACCAGGCATGGAGGGGGTTATTTGGAATTGTGTTCCAAATAGCCTCAAAACGGTTCCAAAAAGCCCCAATTTAAAAAACAAAACAAATATGGCGATCCAACCTGTTTAGAAAAGGCTGTTAGGAACCATAAGAATCACAAGAAAACGTTATGATAAATGACGATTCTACACAATATTTATTTCGTAAACAAACACAAATAAAATAAAATAATAAATAAAAATAAAAATTCATACAAAAGAACGATTCTTATATTCAACTTACCTCCAAAAACTTCGAGTATCCAAGTAAAAGTAGATTACCGTAGTATTGAAATGTTCTTCACAAACTGTATAATGACATCTGTTCATTATATCTTCTCGACATATCAAGCGAAGCCATTGGGAACGTCTGAAAAAGGTTCAAAATATTGTTTTAGTCATCAGAAAAAATGTGGGTATAGCGTCTGTAGTGGACACCTTGGGTTTTTATTGGTTAAAATCGAGCTTAAGGACACTCTTGACGAAAAAGTCGACATTTTCGTGCAGCCGCCATCTTGGAATAACACCATCGGCTTCACCAAATCATCACCATCGAAAACCACAAAAACGACACCAAGTTGATGTTTTTCATATCACATTTTGACAGCAGTTTTTTTTCCTCAAGACAGATCCACAGGTAGGTTCCCACAAGGTATGTTTTGCATTCGTTAGAAATATAGGCCCCTAGGTTATTCTCCACACAAGTAATTGATAGATAATTTCTTTTTCTGCCCTTTTTTTCTTTCTTTTTGAAGCGTAGGTAGGTATAACGTCATTTTAATTTTATTGATTTTTGAGATCTTTCGTGATATCCTCCTAAAATTTCTAAGGAATGTAAAGCAACACATATTGGGTGGGACTGCCATTGCATTAGATTTACATTTGGAATATAATCATGAATTTGAAAACATCGTTTACACAAACATAAAATTCGAAATAAATCATTCTTACCTTTCAAAATCACCAGGAAGTTTAAAAAACGAAAAAACCGGTTTTGTTGAACCAGAGTTTAAGCAACCGTATACTACGCAATACGTTCGGGGCATTTTTTTCAACGAAAATATAATTATTTGTTTTTAAATAATGTTTTTATTTGACGCGACACGCAGTAATGACAGCAGTGCCCGGCATGCTTAGAGTCTCGTAAACGCGCATGTTTGTGTGAGTGAGCTGTTTTGACCATTTGTAAGGAGTTTCTATACTGTTCCTTCTATGTACTGTGTATTTACACTAATGTGTTTAACCAGGGAGGAATCAGATGGCAAGTGTTGGTAGACTTTCCTCTTAACATTAATTTTCTTACCTGAGCCGTACAGCTATTACCTTCACACTAATTAAGCAGAAAATCGGATTATATTAATTGTCAGGCAATTTTTTTGATGTTTTACAAAAGAAAATATCTTACCTTGGATCCGCACATTTCTCCCGTGCACTGGATATTAAAAATATGATTAAATTATTTACTTACAACTAACTACGTCCCGCGGTTTCATCCGCGTAATATCCGATCTCGTCTGAATATCCGGATTAGTTTTGGAAATCGGTCCAGTAGTTTCCAGAGCCTATTTGTTACAAACAAACAAATCTATGGTCGATCGCAATCGATCTAGGCTGCTGATGATGAAGATTGAAGATGTGTGATAGTGATGCCACTCAGCATCACTTAAACTACCCTTCAGTCGATTTTCATTCAGATCTGTCTCGATTTTTAGTTATATATCCTAAAATTCCCTTGGGTTTTTCTGATTCCGCAGGATTATCGGGATTAAAAGTATCGTATGGATCTGTTTCTCAGCTGGGATGATCTCCTAGGCTGCCTACTCTGTTATTTCTAACAACGAGTTTTTTTTAATTAATATTGCGTAAAAATCCCACCGTTTTAATGGACTTTTATTTTCTGGCAGCATTATCAGACAGAGATTTGAATCTTCGAAAACTCCAATAAAAAATAATATAAAACAAATAGGAGGAGCCTGTACGTAACACTATGCAAATTGGCATCCAAATCGTTCGAACCGTTTGACCGTAAAGAAGGAACAAACAAACAAATATATAAACAAACAAACTTTCGGATTTATAATAGTGTGAAGTATAATAAGGCGTTCTACGGTTTTTAAACGTTTGCGTATGAACTGGACATGAAGTATTTGACTAATTGTTCTAGTGCCTACTCGTATACGTTAGTACGTGCGGTACAATAACGATACGTTAGTATACCGTAAAAACCTAGAATTTCGTACATTCAAACTATCAATTTGATAGTAACACGTTATTATTAAAAATGGTTTTCTCCGTCGCACTCACATTAGCGTTACAGCTAGCTCCTTGGCACTGTTAACAAATTTTTATTTGTTTAGCAAAGAATGATTTATTTATTGTGTTGTCATGTATAAAGTACCCTACACACGTTTAGATTTATCTTACAGATAAATCGCATGCGAGAAATCTTTACGATAAATCGTACGTGTGTTGGCAAATCTGAGAACTGTACAGTTTAACTGACGATCAAATCGAAATCGCATATATAAAACTGAAGAGCTCAGTTTTTGCCACAGTTTACCTAGTAGTTGATCTTCTGGGATTGTTTTACGTCGTACTCCGGCATATGAAGTCCGATTTCGATAATTCTTTTTTTATTTGGAAGCTGAGAGTCCCGAGTAAAATCTCAGTGAAGATCTTAGAAGAAAATTCGAAATGATGAGCAGAATAGCATCCCAGAATGTATTAAATTACTCATTTTTGGGCTCCTATCAATAGAATCGGCTCCTAAGAACAGCTTGTGGAAAAATATTATCAATATTAATATTAAAATTATTCATTCGATCAAGTCATAATACGTGTTACTTCAAGCGAAAATAAATCACAACTGATAAAACTGAACGTGTGTAGGCACTAGGGGCGTTAGATTTCTCGCATGCGATTTATCTGTACGATAATCGCACAGAGAAATCTAAACGTGTGTAGCGTACTTAACTTGACAAGACAATAAATAAACTTTGGAACTTATTAATGTTTACAAGATGAGCATGAATACGATAACCCATCAAAAACATGCTTGATACCTGTTCAAGTATTAATGAAATTGAAAAATAGGTGTCGATAGGTATACGTAGGAAGTTGGGATTCAAGAACTATAACAAAAAGAAATGAGATCCCATCAAAAACATGCTTGTAAAAAAAGCAAGTCTCGCAACTCAGTTCTTCTACCGTAAAAAGTTGTGAGATCCATGGATGACATTCTGTCTTAAGTTATTATTACGTAATTAGCTAAAATAAAAGGTTATTTTATTAGTAACCATGAAATTCTACGTCATCATCTATAAGATCGTCGTCGTCTATAAGATGTTGTTAGATTAGCTAATTACGTAATAATAACTTAAGACAGAATGTCCCCGACTTGGAATAACATCCATGGATCTCACAACTTTTTACGGTAGAAGAACTGAGTTGCGAGACTTGCTTTTTTTACAAGCATGTTTTTGATGGGATCTCATTTCTTTTTGTTATAGTTCTTGAATCCCAACTTCCTACGTATACCTATCGACACCTATTTTTCAATTTCATTAATACTTGAACAGGTATCTTTAAGTATTAATAAAATAGAACAATACTGCAAATATAACTTTATAATCCTATACAATATATATGGGATTACAAAGTTATTTAGGAAGTTTGTGTTTTTCGGGACAACGGGACCGATTTTTTTTCGTTTTATAATTTTCCCTTAATGTATACACTAAACACTAATTGTATTCTGAATTAGAAGCTTCTATGTTGACTAGAAGTGCCTTTTGAATTTTGATGATCGGTGGTCAGTCAGTGAGTGACAAAATTAACAAAATTAAGAAACTTTGACTAGTTACAATTTTTAAACTACTGGTTGAAATTGAATGAAAATTCAAATATACCGTCTTTATACAATGCCTGCTTGGTTACGGAATATTCAGGTTTCTAGTTTTATTCACAACAAAGTTATAGGAGGTCGAAAATGGTCTGAGTTGCTTCGAGAAAAGAATGGTACGGCCGTGCCGCTTTGTTGCTCGACTTGGCGGGGGCACTGCCGTGCCCCCAGATTTAATTGAATTCTTACGTATGCTTCAGCCGTTAATCCGTCAGCCTGAAATAATAAAATTAGGTACTTCCTTTACTTCGAGATGATTATTGTAAATGTTCGAAATTAAGAGATTGATATTGTATCCTACCAAGGTGCAGTCGGAGAAATGTCTAGTTGATTACTAAAAATGTAGCTGCTCTAAATGAAAATGTCTGCATCGAAACAATCAGTTCAGCTGATTCTGAGTCTCTTTATCTTCTTCTTTTCGTGTAGTAGTGTGGCTCACCTGGTGTTAAAGTTTTCAGGTTGCCCTAAGGTCTCTAACTTGACCTAACGACTGCTATCTGAAATAACAACCGGGACCAGCTGGTCAACGTGCCTTCCGAGGCACGGAGGAGCTCGAGAAAATGTTTTTTTTGTCACCTAAATTATCGGTCACCCATGCAAGCTTCTCGGATTCGGGAAATATTGTGACAATTACAGAACTACGTCGCAATCTATACTAATATTATAAAGAGGTAACGTTGGTAACATGTATGTATGTATGTATGTATATTGGGGGTAATCTCCGAAACTACTGGACCGATTTCAAAAATTCTTTCACCATTAGAAAGCTACATTCATAGCGAAATATTCCTGTTAATTCAGTATGCCTCAATATGTAACGCCTGATGCCTTTCCGACCTACGCTCCTTTGCGACTAAATAATTCCCTGAATTGACGCTACTGTCTCCCCACACGTCACTGTGAGCTCTCGTTCATGTTAAAATTTCCCATGGGACATAACGTGGGAAAATCTGATTAAGACCATCAGGCCGCTCTCGGGGGAGAGCGGCCCGGTGAGTGGGGGTCCCCCCGGCCAAGATGGTGTGCGGCCGGGGTATACCCACTAAAAACCCACGGTGTCCTTCTCGCCGCTATTGCCAGAGCTCGTCGGAAACCTTACGGAGGAACGTCGACGAGCTCCAGCGGCGGGTGGTCCCATCGGACCCCTTCTCCGAAAAACCCCTTGACGAGGTAAAACCGTCTCGAGTGGCGGCGTGGACACGCCGCCGCCATCTCGGGCTCTATTGTTGGCGACTGACCCCCCCGAGTCAGCCGCCAAGAGCCGGTTTAGGGCGGACGGAGATCGTTTGCTCTCCTTCGCCGTCGGGTGCGCGGTACGCGGTTCGGGTCGCGGAGGATCTCACGATCCCGCTCCGCAGCCTCCTTTTGGCACATTACGGCCTCTGCGAACTGTCGGACGGCCCGCCACGCGACCACGCCACTCATGGGACACCCTGTACTCGGAATAATTGTTGCAGTATTTTTTTTCATAGTCCATACCAGCAAGAGCATCCCTAGAGTTTCTGGGATTTTTGGTTTGTTATTGTTTTTTATACATATATTTGATAATAACGTTTTTATAATTAGGTACTTTTGCCTCAGGATATTGGGCTTTGTATTGGTGTATGTATTAAAAATAAAATTCGGTAGATTAATGGTTGAATTTGTTTATTTAAGGATGATTTTTTAAATCTACAAAAAAAAAGTTGTTTAAAATCGAACACAGCCAAATGAAAAAAAAAACGTTCTAAGTGTGTATTCTTTTTTTAAATCTATTTATTAAAGAGCTTTACCAAATGAACGGCAATGTCGCTCTCTAGGCCATTATTGCATAAACGTCTACGCAACCCCACAAAAGGCAGGATTGTAAAAAGGGCCAAGGCTTCCGACAGAGGGCACGCCAGAGCGCCTACTACACCTCTAACTAAAATTCATTCTGTTCATTTGTTGGTAAGAAACTGGATTTAATTTTGATGAACCTTAGTATTATGTATGAATTATGATACATTAATTAAACCATTGAGAGTTACATTGGGAGTACCTACCAACGCGGGGCTCCGTCTCAGTGTGATGTAAAAACATGAATTAATTACGTATTTAGGTTAATACCTACATTTTTGTTTACTACGTTTTTCCTTCTATGGTGAAAATATGAAGGTTTTGTGGGGTCGATACTCGTGAGAAAAACAGTATTTTTCCAAATGTACACCTGCTACTTTTAGTGTTATCCTTGAGCTTTGTTTATGCTCATTGCAAATGCTGCTTTCATGGGAAGGGTTGATTTTTACAATCTACATAAAAATCTGTTGAATAAAATCGAACAAGCTAAATATAAAAAGACGTTCTAAGCTTCAATTCTTTTAAAACGATCGTGACATTTGTATTCGGTGGTGTTGCATTTTATATGACAGATGTATTTATCTAGAGATTGAAACTAAACCCTAAGACAAATTAGCTAGGTATTCAATGTTTTCATTTTGATCTAGTTGTTGCTTCGTCTGAACTCTTTCTGAACATTCGTAATTCACCTGATATACGTACGAAAGTCAAACAGGACGGTGATTGGCACTGAAAAATAACAAAATTATAGGTGTACTGCAATAGTAAATAAAATAAATAAAGTTTATATTTTTAATCGGTTAATTCAATTCGAATTTTAATATGAAAAATTGATTTACCCAACTAGAACAGCCTCGCCCGTGACCCTGTTAGAAAAAGCTTTATGTTACAAATAATAAAAATAATACTTAGGTACTTATTTCTAGTCAGCAAGATTGCTTCCTTGATTGATTGGTTGCCGGTCCAGTGTTCATTTCTGGGTTCCGTGCCCAATTGTGATAGTGCTACGGAAACCTTCTTACGCGACGCGAGTCCGACTCGCACTTGACCGGTTGTTTTTTCTCGTAGTCATGGTATAAAGTATAGTATGCATCTCTTGAATAAAGTACGTATTTACATTGAGGGCCATGAATCACTCGCCCTCGCTTTAAATCCGTCTTTTATTCACTAGTTGCATAATATACTATTACTAGCTGCGTCCCGCGGTTTCACACGCGTAAGTCCCGATCCCGTGGGAATTTTCAAAAATCCTTTCTTATCGGATGTCTAGATTACATCAAGAACACACTGTCCAAATTTCAGCCCTCTATTATCAGCGGTTTAGGCTGTACGTTGATCAATCATTCAGTCAGTCAGTCAGTCAGTACAAAGCCTTTTATAGATATAGATTGCAACACCAAAAACCAAAAAATACAATAAAAAGAAAAACATAAACAACTTAAATCTAGGTGGCACAATGGGTGGCCTTATCGCTTAAAGCGATCTCTTCCAGGCAACCTTTGGATGAACAAGAAGCGAAAAAAGATGAAAGGTAGGGTGTTTGGACAGGAGAAAAGGTACCTACTTGAAAATATAAAAATAATAGTGTCACACATATACTAAAGGTAGTAAAATACACAAAATTTTAAGTTATTTTATACATATTATATTGATAAATACAATAAATAATACATATATACATATAAATATAAATAAAGTATAAGTATGAAGAGCCAGGATGGCCTTGGATGGCCTTCACCAGATCTCATACTGCAGGACTAAGAAGGTAGATGGGCGCGGGATATAAAACAATGGTGTCCATTTACAATCATCGTAGTTTTATTAACAATTGGTGTCTATATTCACAAAATAACTATTCCATCGCTTAATTTATAATGGTTACTAAGTAGGAATCAACTCAATTATGTTAGGAAAGACGTGATGACGGAAATACAAAGCGATTCGTTAAGTGCGTGGTGCACGGTCTCCGTCTCGTATCAAGAATATGACAAGATGGCAGCCCCGAACTACCATCGACGATGACGCTTCGCTAGGTTGACTGATGACTGTGACAGTCCATCAACCTGAAGCTTTACATCGGCGGGGCCGTCAAGTATATTACAATATATATAAACACTAGCTGACCCGGCAAACGTTGTTTTGCCTTATAAATTATAGATAATTAAATTATTCCTGAATTTTCTTTGCTATAAACCTCACGGAGCCCGAGACCTTTCCAACGAATGCAAAACCGTGGAAATCGGTTCGTGCGTTCTGGAGTTATAGCGTCAGGAAGGAAAACCCGACTTATTTTTATATAGTAGACTAGCTGACCCGGCAAACGTTGTTTTGCCTTATAAATTATAGATAATTAAATTTTTCCTGAATTTTCTTTGCTATAAACCTCACGGAGCCCGAGACCTTTCCAACGAATGCAAAACCGTGGAAATCGGTTCGTGCGTTCTGGAGTTATAGCGTCAGGAAGGAAAACCCGACTTATTTTTATATAGTAGATAACAATGTTAAATGGAAAAGCTTTAGAACAGAAACGTGAATTTCGATTTTATTAATATTTTACTTCTTGATATGAACGAGTAGGTACATATTCGTATAGCAGTATGATAAAAATTTAATACTTACTTTAGCCATGCACATATTTGTGTATCCATCGCACTGAAATTATGTTTTGAAATTATGGAACTATTTCTTTGATTGAAATGTAACACTTCAGTAAATTATTAGCTCACCAATGCAGTACAAAATGCTCCATAACACTAAAACATAAAAATACCTCTATTACTTAATTTCATTTGTTCGGACATAGCTGATAATAACTACAAATAATAATAATTATTCAGGAATTAGAGTTCTCTTTTGTCGTTTCATTGGTGATTGGGTTGGGAAAACTCTTCCTTCGATCTCATTATAATTACACTGGAGTTTTTACTAATCCACTACCCGGCTGCTAGCTGACTCTCTCTTTCCCTTTAGTATTACATTCATCTCTTTTAGTCTAACATTGGAATAAAATAGATCACCTCAGACACTGCTAAGTCTCCGTATGTCTGCAAATAATTTGTGGTGATAAGTACATAGATACCTCTTTGCAATGTAGAAATTATTGTTAATTATGAAAATAACTTACAATAGCTGTTGCGTTAAATCCAATCCCCTAGAAAAATATAATATAACTGTTTAGTCTATTTATTCATATCAAAATATTTTTGATCGTGTTTTTATTTGTCATTTTGGTTTTAAATATGAAGAGCCAGGATGGCCTTGGATGGCCTTCACCAGAACTCATACAGTAGAACTAAGTACGCGGGATACAAAATAATGGAGTCCGTTCACAATAAATGTAGTTTAATTAAAAATGGGTGTCTATATTCACAAAATAACTATTCGATCGCTTAATTTATAATGTCAGTTAAGTAGGAATCCAATCAATTATGTTGGGAAAGACGTGATGGTGGAAATACAAAGCGATTCGTCAAGTGCGTGGTGCACGGTCTCCGCTGATGCTTTACATCGGCGGCGCCGTCACGGTCGGACTGACTTTCGACCGTCCTCGGGCGATTTATCTGAAACAGCAAGCTATGATCAATGTACAATCCGCTCGTTCATCCTGACTACCGTTAACATCTTCATCTTTATCAGCGCAAAATCAGTACCAATTACTTAATGGACTTATCAATGTATCGCTTCGATCAACCCCTTGGGGTATGCGGTATGATCCAAATGATACTTGATTTTCACCTGTCAACAACAACCACATTATGTCTAGACAAGTCAACCATGAGAATGGTCTGACCTGGACTACCTATTTTAGTCTCATCAACCACGACTATCAACATTTGAGAAAAGCCAGCGACGAGTATCCAACTCGGACGACATGTCTCGTCTGATCAGAACCACTCACAGGACAAACCAACCTTCAGGTGTGGCTTGCACGACACATTTCGTTCACAGAGACAAACCAACCCTCCAGATGTGGTTTGGACGACACACTTCGTCCACAGAGACAAGCCAACCCTCTAGCTTGGAAGGTCTAGCTTGGACGACGCATTTCGTCTACAGAGACAAGCGAACCCTCAAGGTCTGGACTGGACGACACATTTCGTCTAGCGACTACACATGATAGCCAAGAAACGTCTGTATTGCTCCTTGCTCTGAATTTGCTTTGTACATTGATCTCAAACTCCTGGGCATAACATACGAGGGCGGTCCCAAAAGTACTCGACCTGACAAGGAAAACAATAAAATATTTGCAAAATTTTATATTTATTTTTCAACATAATCTCCTTTGAGCTCGATACACTTTTCCCACCGATGTTCAAAAGCTTCGATACCCTCTTTATAGTAGGAACCGTCAAGTTCCTCAAAATAGCCGGTAACCGCAGACTCCAACCTCTTCGTTATTGGCAAATCTTTTTCCACCAAGCCAATTTTTTAGATTTGGAAAAAGAAAATAATCATAGGGAGCCAGATCTGGCGAATAAGGTGCGTGATGAAGCTATTCAAATTTCAATTCATTAATTTTAGCCATCGCAATGATGGACGTGTGAACTGGTGCATTGTCGTGATGAAACAAAACTTTTTTACTTTCACCTGAAAGGTCTCAGTCCAACCGCTATCAAAGCCGAGTTGGATTCTACCCTGGGGGAGTCTGCTCCTTCGTTTGCCACAATAAAATACTGGGTAGCTGAGTTAAAGAAAATCCATAAAATGATTTTGGACGACCGGGAAAGTGCGGGAGATAGCAGACAGTGTAGGCATTTCAAAAAGTGCTGTTCATCACATATTGACCGACAATTTAGATATGAGAAAGCTGTGCGCAAGATGGGTGCCGCGTTTGCTCACAATTGAACACAAACAGCGCCGTGAGGATGTTTCCATCGAGTGTTTGGCTATGTTTCGCAGCAACAAAACCGAATTTTTGCGTCGATTCATAACCATGGACGAAACATGGGTCCACCACTTCACACCTGAAACGAAAGAGCAGTCAAAACAGTGGACTGAAAGGAGAAAACCGGCCCCAAAGAAAGCAAAACTGATTCAGTCAGCTGGCAAAGTCATGGCGTCAGTTTTCTCGGATGGACGTGGGATAATATTTATTGATTATCTGGAAAAGGGAAAAACAATCAATGGCGAGTATTATGCAGCCTTGTTGCAACGTTTGAGTGACGAAATCAAGGAAAAACGGCCACATCTGGCGAAGAAAAAAGTTTTGTTTCATCACGACAATGCACCAGTTCACACGTCCATCATTGCGATGGCTAAACTCTCTCTCTAACTCAAAACTCCGGAATAGTGAGATATTTGGAATTTTACTTGATCAACTAATTGTCAATTTAATAACCTTAAAATTAATGTAATAAGTATATCGTTCAAGTTATCCAAACAAAATCCAGGAATGCCAAGTTTAGTCGTGTGAGCAAGATCAATCAGTCCGTAAACGTAGCACTAGGTTGTCGATTTGAAAAAAACTCGAAAAACATACAAAAATACACCGAACACAAAATCCCCAAGAATGACAGAAAGCGAGCTGTCAATCAAACACTCGAACATCTGCCACAGATACAATATCGATCTGACATCGATTATTAAATCGATTTTTATTAAATTATTAAAACATTTTCTCATAGTTCTCTAGTCATTTATTCATTGAATTATTATTATCGAGTCCACGTCGTTCATAAATAGTTACGATAATAATTAAAACCAAAACAAAGAAGACAACGGATTATTTAGGTACATTATTATTGATTCAAAATCATTCGATTATCGACACAGCAATCGTTTAAATAAATGGTAACTTTTGGAATATTGCCATATCTGAAAGGACCGAAAATGGTAGATTTTTATTGAGGTTTTTTACGATTTTATGGTAAAAAATCATTCCGTAGTTGTAGGAAAAATCTAAAATGCTCATAAAATACAAAATATTTTATGAACATATCGAATAACTTGTCTATCTCCGCCCAATTCAGCCGACCTCCTTTGCCCTGGACCCGATCGAGGACACAACATTTTTTGTAACTTCTGGGGTCACTGTCGCAAATGCGGACACGATTCTACCTCTCATTTCTTCCTGTGTGTCGCATTTCGTAAACTAAGGTCTTTGTATGACCCCACAGGAAGAAATCTAACGGGGTGAGATCGGGTGAACGCGGGGGCCAGGCCACTATGCCGCCACGTCCTATCCACGTGGTAAACCTACGGTTCAGGTACGCGCGGACGGAAAGGGCATAGTGGGCTGGTGCACCATCCTGTTGGAAGACTAATTCGCGGTATGTAGCGACGAGTAGGTCTTCCAACAGTTCCTCGAGTGCGGTGCGAAGAAAGCTGAGGTAGGTACGTTTCCGCGTTCACCCGAGCGGGCAAAAAAATGGGCCCCAGGAGCTTGTCGCCGACAATGCCTGCCCAGACATTAACGAGCTCTGCGTCGACACGTGGGGGTTTCTGTGCTTCCATAAATGAGCGTTCTGAAGATTGAAAATCCCACCACGCGTGAATGTGGCTTCGTCCGTCCACAGCACTCGGTCTGGAAAGGCACTGTCCGCGGCCAGTTGCTCCCCGTACCATCTGAACCTTTCTGTAGTGGGTGTACGGGTGCTGACGGTCCTGCTTGAGAATTTTCCAAACATTCGTATTAGAGTATTAGATACGCCCAGCACGCGGCCCGCACCACGCGTGCTCCTCCTACCATCTTCATTGAAATACTCTATGTTACTCACTTTCCTCATTATGTGTCTCTGCTGAACCGCTGCCGACCTCCCGTGGTACGGACCCGTGGAAACTTCCGCGTCATGTGTAAACGATCCAGACGTCGGAAGCAATTATACGCCGGCAATGTTCTGATGGGGTACCGCTCCAAGTAAAGTCGGCGTGCCGCGTTTAGACTATTGTTTCGTGCCGCCCCCACACACATAATCATGTCATAGTATTCGTTATTCGAATAAAAACTCATTTTAATCACTTATACCTACTTCACTTCCGATCACAGTAAGTTAGGTAGCTACCTTATTTCTCAAGCCACGATGCCGCGATGTTTGCACTATCAAGCGAGACCCGTAACTGGCATGGCGATGCACCGATCACCGCCACCGCGCCGCGGCCGGCGCGGGCGGCGGCGTTCGTTCAAGTCAAAGGAGTAGGGGTGATAAATAAGGCTCTAACACACGCCGACGCTTTGAATGACGCCATACTGGGTCCGTTCCGTTGCATTTGCTTATTTGCATGTTTATCAGATTAAACAGTTATTAGGGCGCAATGGGGTTTTAAAAACCTACTTCAAAATCAGTGTAAAATGAAATAAATAAGTCAATAAACCTTTTTAGTCTGAAGTCGTGCAGTCTTATGTCGTGCACCGTTTGTAATTCACATTTTCGACTACCAATTTCGATTTAGGCGCCGAGTGCCAACTTTCGTACTTTGCCGACTTTTGCAATATTCTATGTAAGAATTAGCGGAGTGCCGACTTAAAAAAAAATCTATGTATTTGTTCGCTGATTGCCGACTTTCGCGTAGTGCCGATTTTTGATTTGTTTAGGCAGTCAGTAGCGTTTTGTAGACTATTAAATTGTGTCGTGTATATTTTCGCAGTTTGTCAAATATAAGTACAGTCAAGAACGTTTCACGTAAAAATTAAGGCAATAAAAATGATTATTTATTTATTTGGAAATCGAAAAGCTATTTCTTAAAAATAGACAAAATTAAAGTACAACGGAAAGCCAATTAGAGGATTCCATGACTAAGATACAGAATAATAACAATAATTTTGTGTGATCCAAACTAATACTTACCAACAAAAATTGTAAAAATAACACCCAAAGGTATAACAAGCAAAGTGCTACCACAACCGATTTGGCTTTGATAATAATAAAAATAAATATATAACAAATTACGCAAATGAACTAAAATCAATAACATTTTTTTTTAAAACATGAAACTCATATACGATATCGCTGAAACGCCATATAAGAAGATCACTGATGATTATTTTACAAATAAGATCGATGTAGACTTGTTTAACGAGACTCAGCAAAGTTGGTTATTATTAAGTTAAACGTTATTTTACAAATAGCACTTTGCTGAGTCTCGTTAAATAAGTCTTTACATCGATCGTATTTGTTAAATAATCATCAGTGATCTTCTTTATACGCTCGTCTCTTAATTTAAACTTGTTTAATTGTTTTTTGGAAATTGGTAGATGCATGTAATTCATTCTAACGTTGTAATCGCAATGAATACTTTCGTCTTTTAGAATTTTTATGATAGGGAAAAGATGTGGTTTCTTAGACCCGACGATCTTATTTATTCTGGAATGCCATCCTTCTACGACGTTTGTGGTTCGATGAGGTCTTCCGTAACAGCTCATTATTGCTACTGTATCATATCTCATCCACTGTTTAACAAAGTAACCTACAAAATTATTCCAGGCAGAGGTGTTGTCAGGTGAAATTTGAAAGTGAATAGAAAGGAAGCCCTCGGGAATGTGTGCCGGTGGTAGATGTGCTAATGCTGTATATAAAGCTATCGTTTCTTTTTGTTCTTTGGTATTATATATATTTGCTTTTTTGCATTCTTAAGTAAAGCCTTAGCGTAATGGAAGAAACATCCGTGTACTGTTACACAAGGAAATACCTTCTGAAAGGCGTTCATTGCTGCCATTTCATAATCACTATGGAAATGTAATGGGTTCATTTGTGGCAAGTGCTGACGAAGTAACGATAATAATCTTTCATATGTTGTTTCTTGTTTGTTGGGTAAAAGAGCGAATACCTACCAAGGAAACGATAATCGGATTACCACCGACTTCCCCATGAAGTGAGTATATTTGCACAAACGGTTTTGGGGCCACTTTTAATGTCCCGTCAGCATAGTAATCAGACACTCTGTTTATAGTGTGTTTTCTATTAATAAAAAGTTCTCTGTTAATCTTCGTGGCAACACAACTGTCTCTAGAGTCTTGAAAACTGTAGCGTGTACTCCTAAATGATTTTTTCTTGCTCTATACAAAGTATCTTTGACTGAATCAAAAGTTGGAATTATTCCGTCATACTCCGTATTTTTACGGAATTCCTTAACATACTTTTCAAAAATTTGTTGCACCGAACCGTAGTCATCGCATAAAGCCTTCTTTAATTTTTCCATGATTTTCGCCACTTTGAAAGTATCAACATCGGGTCTACAACTGTGATCAGAATCTTGTGCTACAGTTCCATCGTCTTCCACCCATGACACTGAGCCAGGACATTTTCTGTTCAAACATCGCCAAGGCGACGAGTATTTATTATTTTTCTGAAATGTGTGGCTGTACCTAGGGTTGCCAACACTTTTTTTCCTAAAATATAGTATTTGTTGCTAAAAAATATAGTACACCCCAAAAAAATATAGTATTTTTAATCGTCGATTGGTTAAGAGGATAGTCTCCATTCTCTTTCTCCATACAAACGTAGTTTAATTTTTCTCCCTGGATAAAGACTTTATACATTACAAACTTATATCTGTCATGACTGCATCTACCTTTTTATTTTTTTCATTTTATTATTTTTTTATTTTTCACTCATTTATTTCATATCTTAAATTTAAGTTTTTATAAAAATAAACTACATACAAAATATATACAATACCACAAAACCTATAAACAAAATTCCATCTAAGTAACAAACTTATATAAAATTCTATCTACAAGTCCTATAAACAATGTATAAATTTTGTACAAAAACAGTAAATTACTATAAAAACCTAAACCTAGAAGCCCGTCGGCAGCGGGGCAGGGCCCAGGCTACCGATGGTTAGGGATGCAGAGACAGGAACCTTCTGACGATACGTGCCGTATCAAGGACGACTGCCTTCTGAATCTGACCCTTGACCCAACCGTCTAGCGAATGCCTCTTAAGATGTTGGTCGAGGCTTTTCGCTATTAATCCATTTGCCGACACGACAATCGGAACAATACTTGTCGAATCAACGTGCCACATGGCGGTAATCTCGTGGGCCAAGTCCAAGTACTTAGTTTCCTTGTCCTTTTCAGCCTTCACGAGATTAACGTCATGCGTAACGGTGATATCGACGAGTATTGCCCGTCGTTCCGACCAGTCTACTATCACGATGTCAGGTCTATTGGCGACAATAGTCCTGTCCGTGATAATAGACCGGTCCCAATAGAGCGTGGCACGACCGTTTTCGAGAACTGGAACGGGTGCTTATGGGTAGTATGGCACCTCTTGGTCCACAAGTCCATATTTAAGAGCAAGTTGCTGGTGGATGATCCTGGCCACCAAGTTATGTCTGTGCAAGTACTCACCATTGGCAAGATGAGAACAACCGGAAATAATATGCCTGAGTGGCTTTCCGGGATGGTGGCATGCCCGACAAATATCGACCGTACCATCCTTCAGGATATATTTCCTATAATTGTTCGTCATCATTACCTCGTCGGCAATTGCACAAACAAAACCTTCGGTTTCGCCAAAAAGATCACCGAAACGTAGCCAGTTCACCGACGCAAGGAGGTCTACATCGGGGTCCGTAAGGACCCGATAAAACCTCCTATGCAGCTCCTTGCTCTTCCATATGTCCTTGCGGTCCTCGACGCTGAGTATCGAGGGTTTGCGCCAGTTCTCTTTTGCCAAAGAGAGCGGGGTAAGATTCTTGTCCACTGCTACCACATCGCGATGCATCCCACTCTCGGAATCGAGGAAATATTCTCTGAGACTGCACACTTCCCGGTTATGTAGAGTCTTAGCATTTAAAAAGCCTCGACCACCACACTTCCGGGGAATGTACAATCTCATCACCGAAGAGCGGGGATGAAGCATGCGATGGGCTGTTAGCTGTGAACGTACCTTCCGATCCAGGGCGTCAAGTTCAGTCTAAGTCCACCTGAGTACACCGAAAGAATAGATGAGCAGAGGCATAACCCAGCCATTGAAAGCTCGCACCTTGTTTCCACCCGACAAAAGACTGTTGAGAACTTTTGTTAGGCGGCCAAAGAAACGCTCTTTCACTGACTGTTTTATATCTCCATCAATCGCTAAAGCTTGCGACATACCCAGGTATTTGTATGTTTCACCTTCGGAGAGGGATCTGAGTGATATTGTCTCTGAGAGCTGCAAATTCGATGAATTCACAACTCTCCCTCGCTGCACATGTAAGACCGCACACTTATCGATACCAAACTCCATATTGATGGCCTTGCTGAAATTATCCGTAATTTCTAACAAGGACACCAATTCCGATTTTTTGGCAGCGAAGAGCGTGAGATCATCTATGTACAGCAAATGAGAAGTAACCTCACCCCCTCTCCGAAGACGATAGCCTAACCCTGAATTCCCCAGCAGTGTGCTAAGAGGATTCAGAGCTAAACAAAACCACAAGGGACTCAGACTATCGCCCTGGAATATACCCCTCTCAATCCTTATACAGTCCTCCGGATCAAAAAAAGTATATCCACCACCTGGTTGACGAAGAACCGTGATCCACTGCCCCATACAAGAGTCTAGGAAAGCTCTTAGAGTTGCATCAATTTTATACAACTCCAGCACTCTCCGTAACCATGAATGAGGCACCGAATCATAGGCCTTCTTGTAGTCAATCCAGGCAGTAGAAAGACTCCCTCTACTCCGGCGAACCTGTTGGCAAACGGCCATGTCTATGAGGAGAAGCTCCTTAGTACCACGGGACCCCTACCTTACATCCATTCTGAGCTGGAGCCAAAATTTTATTCGCAACAATGTGCGAATTAATCTTGACGGTCAAAATGGATGTAAGGAGCTTGTAGATGGTAGGCAAGCATGTAATAGGTCTGTAGTTCTTAGCTTCCGTGGTACTACCGGACTTATGGAGCAGGAAGGTGACACCAGTTGTTAAAAAACTAGGAAGAGTACCTAGTTCAAGAGCCTCTTGGAATTGTGCAGCCAATCTAACGTGCGAGCTCCGAAACCATTTCAGCCAAAAGTTATGCAATCCATCCGGTCCAGGACTTTTCCAGTTCTGGGCCGTCCGGATTGCACATTTTACATCTAATGATGTAATACTAATGGCCTCCATGGTTTCGATTGGCTCACACAGGTCATTAACAACACGCATCCAATCGCTCTCGGTGTACTCGACGGGCACCGACCAGATATCACGCCAGAAATTACTCATGGTACGACTATCTGGCCTTTGCCCATCTACCACACACTGACTAGGCCCTTCCCAGTTTCGGTACAACCTTCTTTGATCACTTTGAAACATACGATTCAGTCGATACCTATCTACGCGCTCTCTGTAGCGACGAATGCGGTTTGCCCACGCATAGATTTTCTGTTTCAGAAAGTCAATGCGTTCCGCAACACAAGACATGTATTGCTGGGGTCTGATACCAGTCCCAGCAAAAGCCTGGTTTACGAAACGCATCACTCTGGGGCGAGTGTTGCCCCCTCTAAAACAGATTAGCTTTGCAATGAGTGTCCTGAATGTATCGATACGTCGCTCTATCCGCACCTGCCAGGCAGGGATATATGACGGTGGCCGCGGGGTTCGGTCAGTGTCCGGGAATCTAACACGAGCCACACGGCACGCCGCAATAGCCCCGCAGTACAAGATAGAGTGAGTATCAATTAGATCCTCACTAGCACCCAAATAGGGAGCTAGTAGGTCATCCAGGGCACCCATTAGCGCTAAATTACGTCTATGCGTCAGCAAACGCGGCAGTCGTGGCATTTTCCAAAGTTCCCCCTCAAATGCTCAATAGTTTGGGTACTTACGCTCATATTAGTGAAATCAACTTCTTCGGTATCCAAACCGACCCGGGGCGCCGCAACCGACGGCAACGAGGTCGGTGCCTGCGGCAGCGGCAGCGGAGCGGGTCGGTCATGACGCGAGTCCGATGTCACACCAATAGGTAGCGCCTCAGTACGGAGACGATCAAGCGTAGAGTCATCCAACAGTTTACACCGCTGGATAGCTCTAACTTGATCTGATAATCGTTGGGCAGTAACGGATACGGTCGGTTCAAGAGCCTGAAACAAAGGCAGCATCCTATCACGATACGTGGTCATGACGGTTCCTCCCTCTGTAGCCCCATAGTAGTCGCGCATGCAGTTCTCGTTCATGGTACGAACGAGTTCATCGCATGCGACGCACTACACCATCGGTAGCGGGGGCCGGGGGGTGTCCCACAGGCCCCAAGCGTGCCCACGGCGGTCGCCCTCGTCGTCGCGCAGGTGGTGGTGGCGGCGGCGGCGACGACAGCCCGGACTCGCTGCTGCTGTCGGAGGCGCGAGTGTCCGGAGGTGTGAAGTACACCTCCTCATCCGACGACTCGCGCTCGCGGCTGGTCACAGGCTGCCTGGTTGTTGGTTGTGCGTTTGGTCTAGCTGCTCTATCACTGTTTTCCGTATTTCTCGATCTTGTGATCTTTTTTTTTTGACATTGTCATTACAACTGTTGACACAATTTTGCACAAAGATATACATTGTTATCTTTGTAATATCATTACTGGATGTGCTTGATAATTGTTTTATATGCCGCAATAGTTTCACAATTAAAATATTAAAAATTACGAAAAACATGTTTACTAGTTGACAGCTTTTTTTTTATATTTTTTTTTATTATTTTAATTAGAAAATAAAAAAAAATAAAAAGGTAGATGCATTGTCATGACAGATATAGGTTTTATAGCATAAACATATTTGCTCTAATGTCTTTATCCAGGGAGGAAAATTTAAACTACGTTTGTATGGAGAAAGAGAATGGAGACTATCCTCTTAAGACAAAAATTAAAAAAAAATGTATGTTCTTAGGGAACGAGTCTATGAAAACAGATACTTTTACACTGGACCTATTTCTTGCCATAAAAACTATATTTATTGGCACTTCTCGCACATTTTAACATTTGTTTTTCTTTTATAAATATATCATATGCTTCTTGGCACTCAGTTTTTAAATTTGTTGTAATGAGAAGTTCATTTTTTATCAAATTAAGGTTTGCCCTATTCCTTTCTTCCTTCCTCCACTTAATATTCATAATTGAAAACACTCTCTCAGTGAAGGCAGATGTTGCCGGAAATGATAAAAGAAAAGAAACTATTTTTAAAATATTAGGTAAGTAAATGAGTAGACTATGAGTATTTTTGAAATTTTTTTGCCATTTTTGGCCTGCAGCCATGTCCTTAAAAATACTATTTTCTTTTTCTTTATCTAACAAATCATTTATAATATTAATTTCACAATAAAGATCATCCATGTTTAATTGTATTTTTTCCCTAAAATGAATTTCTTCTAAGATGGTTTCTAAATCATCCAAAGATATGTGTGTGTTTAAATCTATTTTTTAAATTAGGAATAACCAGTTACTATTGTCAAAATGAGAGGGAACACTAACTTTTTATCCCGGCAAAGGCCGCGAGTCAATTAATCTTAGGTTTGAATTAAGAACTGTCAAACAGGTGTTTTTACAACTCTCGGCGCCAAATTGGCCATATCGGTCTCAGACCGTAATAGTACGGGAGCCGACCGTAAAAACCACAACGTCACCTGATACAAAGATAAGCTCCATGGCACACGTTCAGAAAAAGCTTACCACCAAGCTTGGAACAATTAGCCAATAAACTCCGATTTGGCCGAAAGTACAAAAAAAGCGACTACTTCCGGGGAAAAAAAAATGGTCACTTTACGTCATTTGATACAGATGTAATATTTATGGCATCAGTTACTCCTTCATTGGTAGTGACGGATAAATCCAGTCTGCCAGTTCCTGTATGGCCGAAAGTACTTGGCAGACGGTCTCAAAGATGACGATTCGGACCCCTATATTACGTCATCTGATACAAAGATGAACAAAGTGCCAGATGTTAGATATTAACTCGACATTTAAGTATAAATCAGTCTGCCAACGTTAATATGGCCGAAACATGCCCATTCATTATGTCAACCATATTTGTGACGATATTCCAGGAATAAACTTTTTCGATTATTTTGCTATGATCTAAGTTTAGATATTTGAACAGAATAATATTATGTATTTATTCATATGTTATATTATGTTTTATTGTCATATTATGTTACTCGTTACCTAACATGTCACGGGTTGGCAAGGATTTTATTTATTTATATTTAGATGATAATCCTCTTAATGCATATGACGAATAAAATAATAGAAATATCTCACATGATTTCGCCTAATAATACATCCTCATCTTGTTACTAGGTGTTAGCTATAAAAATAAAATAAAAGCAACCGTTTTGTTTCAAACGTTTAACAAAACCTTTTATTTTGACTTTACTTGTATTTCTATCTTTCAATATAAGAATTTAATTTAAAAAACTGACAACTTTACGTCTATTGGATTTACCGTACATAACGTAGTAGAAATTATATTGAGTGAAAGAAAATATCCTCTCGGCGCGCGAGTTTAAACGCGGTTCGACCCATGAGTGCCCCCACCCCGCTAATGTTTTTTACCTGAACCATGTTGTCCGCCATTTTGCCAACTCGAACGACGCGCTAGGCCTGCCGTCGTCAGACTTGTATGTAGAGCAGTTTCACAATTTCGAAGATATCCAGGATGTATCGCTGAAAATTCTAGGCATGACGTGATTGCCATCGGCTGACCAACTTACTTTTAGGACAACTGCGATTAATAGTCGCTGCACGAAGAGGTCCATTTTGTCGGACATAGCTCGGATATTCGATCCGCTAGGGCTTTTGTCACCTGTCGTCTTTGCTACTCGTTTTCTCATTCGTCATGTTCAGGAGAGTGTTTTTGGGTCAGAGATTCGTGCGCTAACTAGTAGTCGCCGGAATAAACTCCCCAAGGCTCTCAGGAAACTTTGCCCCTTCGTTGACCCCCAGGGTCTGCTCAGGGTGGGCGGTCGCCTCGCCCACAGTCAGCTCGGTTATGACCAAAAGCACCCGTTGCTCCTTCCTAAAAGTCATCGATTGACGGTGCTGATCATAGAGGAATACCATCGGAAATTCATGCATCCGGGGTTGCAAACGCTGCAGAATCTGTTAGTCCAGAACTTTTGGACTCTATCTGCAAAGCAAGCAATCCGGACTGTCTTGTCGTCGTGCTTTCGTTGCTTTCGTGTCAAACCTAAACTGCCTGCTGCTCCCCTGATGGGTAACTTACCAGCTTATCGTATTAATCAACTGAAACCTTTTTCGTCATCGGCTGTCGACTATGCCGGTCCCTTTGATATCGCTCTCGGTCGCGGTAGAGGTGTCCGTACGTTTAAGGGTTACGTGTGCGTATTCGTGTGTACCGCTACAAAAGCTGTGCACTTGGAGCTCGCTTTGGAGCTCACATCGGAAGCTTATCTTGCCTGTCTTCGTCGTTTTATAGCTCGTCGAGGCCGGTGCTCAAAGTTAGTTTCTGACCAAGGTCGGAACTTTGTCGGGGCCAGTAACCTGCTGAAAGACTATATGTCCCAGGCAGCGACGGCGGGGCGGATAGATTTCGTTTTCAACCCTCCCGGAAGTCCCCATTTCTCGGGACTAGTGGAGGCTGGCGTCAAGTCTATGAAGACGCATCTCGTTCGTGTCGTTGGTTTGCAACGACTTACTTATGAAGAGTTCAGTACCCTTCTGACGCAGATTGAGGCTTTGCTAAATTCGCGTCCTCTGTCTCCTTTGAGTTCAGATCCAAACGACCTCACGGTACTCACGCCGGGTCATTTCTTGACTATGGAGCCACTGACGATGCTCCCTGAAGCATCTCTTCTCGATATTGGCGTCAGTTACTTCAGCGTTGGAAAATGCTTCAGAAGATGCATCAAGATTTTTGGCGTAAATGGCATCACGAATATATCCACACTCTTCAACAGCGTCATAAGTGGTCTGATTCTCAACCGAATATAGAAGTCGGGACCTTAGTTCTAATTGTTAATGAACAGTGTAGTCCTATGAAGTGGAGATTAGGCAGGGTGGTGAAGCTCCATCTTGGGATGGACAATGTTTGTAGAGTCGCAACTTTTCGCACTAGCGCGGGAGAGTGCAAGCGTCCAGTCGTTAAGCTCTGCCCTCTACCTCCACCTATTGTTGATAGAGAATCGGTGGTGTCTGGGACAACTTTGTAACCCTGCCCCATCAACAATTTAGTTTTTAGTTTCGTATCGTACCGTTACATTTCCACTACCTTCTCGTATAATCAATCGTTAATTAGTAAATAGTGAAAATACTCTGTATTTTGGTGGTCGGAATGTTTAGTTTTAATAGATAAATTGTAGGTAGAAGAACGTAGGTTGATTTTAATCATAAAAATTCGGGTAGATTAAAAACAAATTCACCGTACGTTCGTAATTTAAATTCGTCGTAGTCTCTCTATTGCCACGACGCGGGTCGGTTCGTGTTCGGCCCCGGAGCGTCGCTTTTCTTTCAAACAATTCGGAAAGATAATAGAATTACATTCGGGTTGTGTGTTTCGTTTGATCTTCGCGTGTGCTCGTTTATTAGTACAAAAGTCTGTCGGATGCTGGCGAGGAGACCACTCACGGAACCTCTAGTGTGTGCACCAGCACGTGGTAGGAACAGACCGACGGTAAGCTGGCGAGCCTTAGGCGAGTTCAAGGTCACGTTCGGTGTGCATTCCGTCGAGAGGAGACTCCAGAAAGTCCAGGTGAGTGGATTCTTTTGTTAGTATCCTGACAGACGATACTTTTCGTTTGACCCGAACATTCAATCTGAGTGCATTCCCTAATTCGTTGTCTAATATACAGTCCACTTAATACATATTTAAGACATGGATTAATAGTAGCTTCTATGGTTTCTAAAATGCCTTCAAGGCTTTTATGGTTTTTTTCTATTGTAGTTTTTCTTAGTTCTTTAGCAATATCTTCCCTTTTACATAATTTGACACAACTTAGTAATTCTGTGACGATTTTCGTCCGGATACTGTGGCCGATAGCCCAGCGCTGTCTTGCAGATGTCGTATTTGTCAAATGTGTAATTCCGGTCAATGAGTTTGCGGCATCAGCGTTGATAGTTTGTTCCAAAGTCAAATCCACTGGAGTTCTCGCCAAGTCATTTGGAGTTCGTTTCACCCCAAAAGCACCTCGTTCAAACTCCTGAACGATTCCAGGGTTCGATCTTCGAAACATAAGCAAATTGTCTAAGTATTTTAGTAGCCATCTGGCGTAGTTTGGCTGATTGAATGTGAAAAATACATTGCACAAATTAAAAACTGTATCTATATACAAATAGAAATCGGCAAAATGGCGGACAACATGGTTAAGGTAAAAAACATAAGCGGGCCCCACCCCGAATATCCGAGCTATGTCCGACAAAATGGACCTCTTCGTGCAGCGACTATTAATCGCAGTTGTCCTAAAAGTAAGTTGGTCAGCCGATGGCAATCACGTCATGCCTAGAATTTTCAGCGATACATCCTGGATATCTTCGAAATTGTGAAACTGCTCTACATACAAGTCTGACGACGGCAGGCCTAGCGCGTCGTTCGAGTTGGCAAAATGGCGGACAACATGGTTCAGGTAAAAAACATTAGCGGGGTGGGGGCACTCATGGGTCGAACCGCGTTTAAACTCGCGCGCCGAGAGGATATTTTCTTTCACTCAATATAATTTCTACTACGTTATGTACGGTAAATCCAATAGACGTAAAGTTGTCAGTTTTTTAAATTAAATTCTTATATTGAAAGATAGAAATACAAGTAAAGTCAAAATAAAAGGTTTTGTTAAACGTTTGAAACAAAACGGTTGCTTTTATTTTATTTTTATAGCTAACACCTAGTAACAAGATGAGGATGTATTATTAGGCGAAATCATGTGAGATATTTCTATTATTTTATTCGTCATATGCATTAAGAGGATTATCATCTAAATATAAATAAATAAAATCCTTGCCAACCCGTGACATGTTAGGTAATGAGTAACATAATATGACAATAAAACATGAATAAATACATAATATTATTCTGTTCGGCTCATGCGCAAAATGTCTCTTTTGCTATTCGCAAAACGTCTCTTTCGCACAATGTCTCTTTCGCACAATGTCTCTTTCGCATATTGTCTCTTTCGCAAAATGTCGCGACGGGGACTTTGAAATAAATTGCGTTTTCGCAAAATGTCTCTTTCGCACAATGACTCTTTCGCACATTGTCTCTTTCGCACAATGTCTCTTTCGCACATTGTCTCTTTCGCACAATGTCTCTTTCGCAAAATGTCTCGATAGGGACTTAGAATAAAATTTCGATTTTATCAGAAAAATCATATATTAAAGTTACATAGTAAAAAAAGTACAGTGTGTTTCGGGAACGGTAATTAAATAAAAAGGGGATTGTTCTAGAGGTGTTCAAAAGTTGTTACAACCTCCTTACGGTTTAAATCGCCGGCCTCGAAACACGCTGTATAGTTAATAAAATGTTGTACCAAACAAAATATTTTGATTAGAAAAATCTCAATATTATCAGAAACATAAAATATCTTTTCATTTTGGGTATAAAATTAACTTTGATTGTAAACAAAAAAACAACTGAAACGTAATTTTACAAAAATAATCATAAATTATCGTCATTTTAGCAATAAAATATTTTTTACTTCTAAAATTACTTTGGTTGAAAATGATAAAAAATGATAGATTGCCAAACAAAAAAAAATCTAAATTTTAATTAATAGAATACAAAATGTACCTGTACCTACTTATTTACTATTTGAACATTTGTAAAAAAATATAATTTTAAGCTTTTGCATAGCTTTTATCGCGGGCTTTGAGCTTGGCGACCGAATCAAGAAATTCCGTAACGAAAATAAAACATTACTCTAAAAATCTCAATATTATCAGAAACATAAAATATCTTTTCATTTTGGGTATAAAATTAACTTTGATTGTAAACAAAAAAACAACTGAAACGTAATTTTACAAAAATAATCAATAAATTATCGTCATTGTAGCAATAAAATATTTTATACTTCTAAAATTACTTTTGTTGAAAATGATAAAAAATGATAGATTGCCAAACAAAAAAATCTAAATTTTAATTAATAGAATACAAAATGTAACTGTACTTACTTATTTACTATTTGAACATTTGTAAAAAAATATAATTTTAAGCTTTTGCATAGCTTTTATCGCGGGCTTTGAGCTTGGCGACCGAATCAAGAAATTCTGTAACGAAAATAAAACCTTACACCCCTCACTCCGCCTACCATGTATCGCGGTAAAGTTATTGCATAGCAATCCCCGACAGTCCCCGAGTGCCAAAGTGTTTTTTTTGCTTAACGTTCACGTATTTTTTATTAGTATACAGGATGTTTCGACGAGGGGGTATTAAGCCGAAAGGGGGTTGTTCTAGAAGTCTAGGCGAATAACTTTTATTTTACGACTTTTGGAAATTCGAACTTTTTTTTCGAAAATTTTACAGTTGTATCACTAAAAAAAATAGCTGTTTTTGTAAAAAAAAAGGCAATTAATGTATAAAATGTTGTGGTCCAAACTAAATAAAAGGGCACCTCAATGCCAATGACCTCAAACTCTAAAAAACAGCTGATTTTCATGCAAACCTAAAACTGAAGATTTTCGAAAACTTCTTCGAATTTCCAAAACTTGTTGAAAATTGAACAAAAGTTGTTTGCCTAGACCTCTAGAACAACCCCCTTTCGGCTTAATACCCCCTCCTCGGAGCACCCTGTATATTATTCAACGCTCATACCAAAAATATGTCTTAAAATTGTATAAAAAAACGAGTCACCTGTGACTCCTGAACGTATTCCTAAAGTTCAGTATGAGTCGTATGTGACTCACTGGACAGTTAAGTTGTTAAAAATGATTTTTCTGATAAAATCGAAATTTTATTCTAAGTCCCTGTCGAGACATTTTGCGAAAGAGACATTGTGCGAAAGAGACAATGTGCGAAAGAGTCATTGTGCGAAAGAGACATTTTGCGAAAACGCAATTTATTTCAAAGTCCCCGTCGCGACATTTTGCGAAAGAGACAATATGCGAAAGAGACATTGTGCGAAAGAGACCTTCTGCGAAAGAGACATTGTGCGAAAGAGACGTTTTGCGAATAGCAAAAGAGACATTTTGCGCATGAGCCTTCTGTTCAAATATCTAAACTTAGATCATAGCAAAATAATCGAAAAAGTTTATTCCTGGAATATCGTCACAAATATGGTTGACATAATGAATGGGCATGTTTCGGCCATATTAACGTTGGCAGACTGATTTATACTTAAATGTCGAGTTAATATCTAACATCTGGCACTTTGTTCATCTTTGTATCAGATGACGTAATATAGGGGTCCGAATCGTCATCTTTGAGACCGTCTGCCAAGTACTTTCGGCCATACAGGAACTGGCAGACTGGATTTATCCGTCACTACCAATGAAGGAGTAACTGATGCCATAAATATTACATCTGTATCAAATGACGTAAAGTGACCATTTTTTTTTCACCGGAAGTAGTCGCTTTTTTTGTACTTTCGGCCAAATCGGAGTTTATTGGCTAATTGTTCCAAGCTTGGTGGTAAGCTTTTTCTGAACGTGTGCCATGGAGCTTATCTTTGTATCAAGTGACGTTGTGGTTTTTACGGTCGGCTCCCGTACAATAAGAAAAAAAAAAACTCTGCGTTTTCATTTGTGGAGGACCATCATCAAAAAAAAAAAAAAGATCATCCGACGCCAGCGCCATCTGGTTACAGCTTTGCGTGTGGCACCCCATTAAACCATTTTTTTAAATATTCTAAGGTTTTGTCAAGGAAAAATACAAAACTTTTCTTTATTTTCTCACATTTTTCTGGCGATTTAGACTCTAAAATTCGTAAATTTGCTTTTGTCTCATATCCAAAGTATCTCTTTTTCTTTGATCAATTGTGGTTTTTAAGTTTAACATTATTGAAAAAATATCTAATACTGTAATATTATTTCCTTCCAGGACTTTATCGTTTTATTAAAATAATGTAATAGATGGCTGACAAAATTCAAATAAATAAAAACATTAAGGTTATCATCTTGTTCATTAATGAGTAAAATATTTTGGATATGTAGGGCAATATCTTCTTAACTTTTAAAATAAAATTACAGAGAGGTTTCCAATTTAAAATAATATTGTCTACACATGGTAACAAAGAAATGCACCTAGTGCCCACATGTCTTTTAAGTTCGTGCCATTCCCCATCAACATATGCTACAAATTTTTTAAGTTCTTCTCTCCGAACTGCCGAGTCAGGGAAAAGTGGCTATATATTTTTAAAACTATATTTTCAATATCGATACTTAAAAAATGCATGCCATGCTTAATGGTGTTATGAACAATATGTGCATGACAGTTTCCTTTAATAAGGGTCAATTCACACGTACCACAACCACACCACGTCGCAGCGACAAAATGTGGTCAAGCTGTGGTTACGTGTGAATAGTGTCGCAGCGACTTTTTGCAGTTGCGTTGTGGTACCGACAAAATGCCGATGTGGTGTGGTTGTGGTACGTGTGAATTGACCCTGTCATGTCGTGGCGATGTGGCCGCGGTGCCGCCGCCGGTGGTGGCGTTGCCGTCGCGATGTGGTTGCGATGTGGTCGTATTACACAGGTGGTCGATAAACAACGGCAAAATGTGGTACGTGTGAATTTTAATATTCATTTTCAATACAAAATATACGCCCAACCACGTGGCGTCGTTGTGGTGTGGTTGTGGTACGTGTGAATTGACCCTAAGGTGAGGCACAACATTTTCAATATTTTTATAAAGATAATGGTGTATACCGAAGTTTGCATTTGTGTTATCGGCACTTAGGCCAGACACCCTTTTAAAAGAAAGTTTATTTTTGTCTAACGAACTTTTAATTGCCGTGAACATTCCGTCAGCTGATTCGTCACAATTTTCGTAAAAATCAATAAGTTTGTTTTGGACACCATTCTCTTTGTCGAAATACTGCACGACAAGAAGAAACAATTTTATATTTTTTCTGTTGCTGGCATCTGTTTGCAAACAGAAATAAACATTATCGTCATTCAAAACATCTAGGACTGATTGCAATGAATAAGGTCCTAAAACTTCAGTTACAAGAGCCTCCATTTTTGTTCGTCCTAACTGAATTATTGTTTTGGAATCACCATATATTTTCTTATTTAATTTATAACCACAGTCCATACTATTATAGGAGAGGTTGTGTAAGCTGTACCCCATACGCCAAAGGGTCCGTTTACCCTAAGAACATTAACAGTTGATTAATATCATATTATATACCTACACTTTCACGCTTACGGGTTCCTTTCAGCTTAGTCTAATTTTGTATATGTATAAGTTAATAGGCATGCATCAAATATCAAACAGGTTATAGTCTGATCTATGCAATAAATATAATCTCAATGCATTCTAAATAGAAACAACACAAGCGTGCCCATGGAAGTATAAAACTGATGAAGTAACGGGTACGCGCCACTTGAACCCCCAACATTTTTTACTTAATTGTACCAATGTCGGCATCGTGCTTCCAGAAGTAATGAAGGTTATAATAGTAGGCAAAGTACTAATAAAGTACGTAAATTTAAAATAAGTCGGCAATCAGCGAACAAATACATAGATTTTTTTTCAAGTCGGCAGTCCGTTAATCCTTACATAGAATATTGCAAAAGTCGGCAAAGTGCGAAAGTCGGCACTCGGCGCCTAAATCCAATTTCAGAGGTTCTTTTACGTTTTTCTATTTTTTACTGGTTCTGGCACAGACGGTCGCGCATGTTCTTTTGAAATGTCCTGTATTGGCGGAGATTAGACTAGGAACTATTGGGGACGTAAAAAACCTCCCACAAATAAATTATTATTATTTAATTAATTAATTATTAATTATCATCTAGTGGCAAAATTCATGGAAGAGCTGCAAAGGGCATTCGTACAGTATTCCTTTTTCCAGCTGTCCAATGACATAATTCAAACACTTTACGGTGACAATTACGGGACGTCACAAATTTGCCGTTAATGGTAAAAAATAGTTTGAATTCGAAGAGTATTCTGTATTCCATAACTATCAATAGTGTTTTTGAAGTTTAGGTTCAAAATATGGTCAAAAAAAGATCGACTTACCTTTCTTATTATCTACCGCCACCCATGTGAATATGGCTGTACTGTCTCGTGACGCGAATGAATGAACGAACACAACAGTGCTGCCACGTATATTTATTCCCAATATTGTTTAATTTAAAGCTTATTAATTAAAGTGCCGCCGTTTGTTGCGGTGCCGACAACTTCTTATTGCTTTAGGTTTTAAGTCTTTTTTCTTTTTTGTGATTTATTATTTTTGTAAATTGTTTGACTTGTTTTATTAAAGTTAAGTCCGCTCTGTCCATTGGCTAGTTTTATCCCATCAGCATTTATATAGAACTAGCTGCGTCCCGCGGTTTCACCCGCGTAAGTCTCGATCCCGTGGGAATATCGGGATTAAAAGTATTATATAGCCTTCCTCAATAAATGGACTATCTAACACTGAAAGAATTTTTCAAATCGGACCAGCGGTTCCTGAGATTAGCGCGTTCAAACAAACAAACAAACTCTTTATATACCGCTTTATAATAATAAGAAGATATAAGTATAAGTATAGATTTGTATAGATTATGGAGCTTACCACTGCTGATGCCATTGATCCGGTACACTGCAAATTAGGTTTCTATTATGTTTGTTGTCAAGATTTGATATTGATTAACACTATAGATTGTTTTTATAATAATGTTGTGCTTATTTTAGTCTAAGAGCCCATAACACTCAACCTAGTCTCACGTGATTACCGGATGAAATATATTTAATTAGTTACTTTATTAATGGAGGAACACGAAATGGCGATGCTGCAATGCAAAAAACCTGGCGACCATAGTTAAAAAATAAAATTAAAAAAGTTAATAATATCGGTTTCTAGTACGATAAGACTCCCAAGATTTGTTTGTTCCTCGGCACAGGGGAGGGGTCGGAGTATACGATAAAGCTGTGCTGCAAGTCCTAAAGACTGGCCTTGTCAGTTGCTGCAGGATGAGAAGCGAGAAGAAAGAGGGTGCAGGTTTTCCTGCATACCCGTACTCCTCGAAATTAAGCGTTACGCAATCTGGAGAAGTTGAATGTGGCCACATGTTGGCAATGTATGTATATTGTACGTAATTTTTTTTGTTCCAGAGACCGAAAACAGGGTGGTATATTAGGCTGGAATCAATTTATAAATTTCTTTTAATTTTTGTATGTTGCTCAAGGCAATTTTATTTTGAAAATTATTTTAAGGAAAAATAGCATTCAAAAATTTTCACTTCCGGCGAGGCTTGAACTCGCGTCTTTGGGCAGTGACTTGCGTAGTCTAGTTGGAATAGACGTTGGGGTACTGACCCAAAGACGCGAGTACAAGCCTCGCCGCAAGTGAAAAAATTTGACTACTTGACTGCTGTCATTGGTTCTGCTGTGACAGCTGTAAAATTATGTTTACCAAGTCTTAATGCTTTTGGTTATTTCTTCTTTATTATATCAGGGAGATCTTTTCTGTTACTTCTGACAGTTCCTACTGCAAAAATGTTTCTTTCATATAGGTCCTCCATAAGATTACAACTTGTGAAAAAATTGTCAAATGCAAGTAATGTATTTCTTGGTACATTACTTGCAAGCGTCATTACAACATTATAACCGAGTCCTTCGTTCTCAGTACCTACTGTCGCCCTTTCCTGTGTATATTTGAAACTGGTATAAGTATCCAGTTTTGGCGTCACATCTAGCCCATATTTTAAAACCTCTCTTTATTGGTTTCTTCGGCCTTCGGCATATATTGCTTTAACGAACTACGGCCTTTAAATTTTACCATTTTTTTTCTATAGATTGCACAGCCGAGTTGTGGGCTTCATTTCGGTATATTCTATTGAGTTCGGTCACCAGAGGTCTTACTTTGTATAGTTTATCATAAGCAGGTCTCTTGGTGGTTCCGTAGAATTATCATTTAAGTGAATGTTTTCCGTTATTATTTTAAATCTGACGATTGGAAAAACCTAGGCGATTTCTTTGTTGTAATAAAAAGGGTCTGAAGACCAATATAATGACATATCAGGCATTGGGTTTAAGCCCATCATGATCAAAACGCCTAAATACGCTCTAATATCTTGTTCAGTGACAGGTGTCCAATTATGACTTTTTTTTCTGACGTGCATACCTATTTGTTTGTTCCACTATAATCAGTATTAGTTTATCTGGAAAAAACCTTTCAAAAACATTTAGTGGTGTAGTTTTGTGGTTGTCCCTAGTTCTGGGTTCTATGGTTTATTCCGACAATATGCAATATACTCTATGGAGTGTTGATAAAAAAAACCCGGCCAAGTGCGAAACTCGCGCACAAAGGGTTCCGTACCACTATCACAATTGGGTACGGAACCCTAAAATGGTTTACAACAACTTTGATTCAAAGAAAATCTGAAACTTATAAGAAACTCTTTGGTCAGTGAAGGCAGACTAGTATATTTGACAGATAGGGCAGCCATTTTGAATTGCATGACCAACTCGATTTGACTCGACCAATCAGAAGCGACCTCACATCGAACTTAGTTTTTGAAACACGTTTGTTGTATGGGAGCCCCTTTTAAATAATTGTTTTATTTTGTTTTTAGTATTTGTTGTTGTAGCGGCAACCGAAATACATCTTCTGTGAAAATTTCAACCTTCTAGCTATTACGGTTCATGAGATACAGCCTGGTGACAGACGGACAGACGGAGAGACGGACAGACGGACAGACGGACAGACGGACAGACGGACAGACGGACAGACGGACAGACGGACAGACGGACAGACGGACGGACGGACGGACAGACAGCGAAGTCTCAGTAATAGGGTCCCGTTTTTACCCTTTGGGTACGGAACCCTAAAAAGAATAAAAGACACGTCAAATTATTTTTTATATATGTACTCGATTTGTTGATTTGGTCAGTATCAAAAAAGTTAAATTTAAAGGTGTTGCAAAATCATTAAAAAATTTAATTAGGTAGGTACATCACGGTTTGGAAATAGAATACCATACAGAAAAAGCTTTGTAATATAACTTTTCCTATTGTTATAATCTAGTGTTTTAAAAAAACTTTCATTAAGTTTCAACTTTCAGAATCATAATTCAAAACACCTTAGGTTAGGTAGGTACATGTTTTTTTCCACGAACGGACATACTTTTATTTTTATATATGTTTCAGATGTTTTGAAGCCAGGAGCAAATAATAGGAAATTATTTCCCACTAACTCAAAATGCAAACTCTCCAAGAACTCTTATTGTTTTCTAAGTTCTATTCCAGCTAAACGTTTAGAATATAAGTCTAGTTTACTAGTTGTCTAGTTACGTATACTCACTTACCAGATTTTTTTTTCACAAAATTTCAATAAAACTGACGAGAATGCGTATTTTGGGAAAAATCACAACTATTGAATTTGAAATTGACATACTACATCACAATTACAATTTCTGGACAAATGCTGCCATTTATCAGATACATAAAAGTTCAAAATTATTATCCTCTATGGTTGACCTTCCTAGGTGTTACCATAAAACAAACAAAAAAAGAATTTGTTTCACCTGACTAAGTGGAAAATTATATTTTATTTTTATTTATTTATTTATTTGGAAATCCAACAGCTATTCCTTAAAACTAGACAAAACTAAAGTAACAACAGGAAGCCAATTAAAGGATTCCACGACTAAGTTACAGAACATTAATTTTCGTGTGATCCTAACAAAACAAAACCAACGACAATTATTAAGATTAGGTACAAAGAAAAACTCAAAGACCAAATTCAAATTACCTCCAACTAAAAATAATAAAATAAAAACTTAACTAAATAATATCAACGTTAAAAAATATGTTGCTCAACCGCCGCCTCGCCGATCCAACGCCAGTACAGAATAGATCCAGTTCGACTAAGTCACTTAGGTCATTAAAAGTTTTACACGCCCGCAACAGATATGTGTTATATCCCAGTATTTGATTAAGGGATATAGTCACTTCTTATATATATTTATTGGATTTATTTGTTTAAACAATCAACGACACGACAATCAGTACCAAACCAAAGGAACCAGGTGATTGCTGACAAAACTGTATCGAAACGCCGAATGCAACTGCGCGGAGGGTGACCTTCATCGTCATTGCAGCAACCACTTTCTTCACTGTTTGGAAAATGCAGCAGTGATTTTTCTTACACAGAAATTGATGATCTTTTGAATTAGCTTTTTTTTTTGAGGAGACCGATGGTACTAGATTCCTAAGTACTCATCCTGCAGCAACTGACAAGGCCAGTCTTTAGGACTTGCAGCACAGCTTTATCGTATACTCCTACCCCTCCCCTGTGTCGAGGAACAAACGAATATTGGGAGTCTTGTCGTACTAGAAACCGATATTTTAAACTTTTTTAATTTTAATTTTTAAGTATGGCCGCCAGGTTTTTTGCATTGCAGCATCGCCATTTCGTGTTCCTCCATTAATAATGTAACTAAATAAATATATTTCATCCGGTAGTTATATGGGGCTAGGTTAAGTGTTATGGGCTCCTCTACTATTTCTTTTTTGCAAAATTAAGAGGTGCTTGATTTGAGTAATGTCTAGAGAGGAATTTAAAGAAGCTAAAACTGTTTTAATATAGAAATGACAAGTCCCTTGATTTTTTTGGAACAATGTGTATATTCTGGTCTTTCTAGCCTCGAGTAATGGCGATAATGTCTTTTTGTTGTATATTAGTCAAATATACGCGATAAAGATATAGAAAAATATAACAATGTCAATAATTCTTATAAATTTGAAAAATTTCCTTGTAATAATTATAATTCTGTACTATTAAAATATGTCAATACAAGTGATATTAGCTGGTCTAAACTGGATAGTTCTGACTAGAAGCCATTTTCAGGCAGTTCTTACAAAGTTACCAATTACACTATTGCGCAGTAGAGTACTACTAGTTACTTAGGGGCGGTAATAATTTTTGGGTGTGCAATATTTTACATAATAACTGATGGTATAATATCACTTGAAATAGCGTTAACTTAGTATAATTTTCATTTGATATAATTTATTTTTACCTATCTTTATCTAATATAATGAGCATTTATAATGAACATTTTCTATGGAAAATGCTAATTATAATGCACATTTGCTATAATGACATTTAGAATAACGTTAATTTCTTATAAAGTTCATTTTTTAAATACCTTTTTAGGGTTTCGTAGTCAACAAGAAACCCTTATAATTTCGTCATGTTTGTCTGTCTGTCCATGGCTTAGCTCAGAGACGCTTAGTTGGAGCTGAACATAGACGCGCCAATATTGCTAAACACATTATCTATTTGAGTATAACCCGTTGTGGTAACAACACGAGGGAGTTTTGAGTTGAAACCAATATGGTCAAAATATTTAATTAAAGTTGCATTCTCATTAGATTCCTGTAAATCCACATTGAAATCCCCGCACACTATGGTTGGAGGCAACGACAGTGTTCTGCCATCAAATATTATATCATTCAGTGTATCTAAAAAATCGTTCCAGCGACATCGAGGGGATCCGTAGATCCCCTCGATGCCGCCGGGTGCAAGTATTTAATTATGCTTATAGAATAAATATTTGTGTCTGGTCTGGGTGTCCCTTTATCTATCTTCTATCTATACATATAATAAAATCGTAACTTAGCGGTGTCTGTTTTTGGAAGATATAAAAAAAATATAAATTGTATGGGTATCTATTAACGCAGTAGAACCTATTTTTCTGTTTTTCTGGTTGTCTGTTTGTCTGTTTATCTGTTTGTCTGTTTGTGTGTGCCTTTGTGCCCGCTAATCTCAGAAACGGCTTATCCGATTTTAACCAAATTTGGTATGCAGATAGCTTTAGACCCCGATTAACATATAGGCTATTTTTTATCCGGATATATAGTCCGGTTATCCGGATAAAGTGTTTTTTTCTGTTTTTACCTAATACGTTTGAATGTTGTATTGGAGAAGTATGTTGTGTGGAATCAACACATGGTTAACCGGATATCCGGTAGGTTATATAAAACCGGATATCCGGTAGGTAATTAAAAAAACCGGATATCGGGTAATTATTAAAATGCCGTATACCTATGTCTCTCCATATATCCGGATCTTTCGGGGATATGTTCACGCCGTACTCCGGCATATGAAGTCCAATTTCGATAAAAAAAATTTAGATTTGGAAAGTGAAAGTGCCGAGTTGGTCCCACAAATTGTTGGTGAAGATCTGATGATAACCTTCGAGGTGATGAGCAGAATAGCAACCCACAATGCAGTAAATTACTAATTTTTGGACTTTCATCAATAGAATCGGGTTATAAAGAACTAGGTATAAATTGGTGGACCACCTGGAAACCACCTTCTCATCAAAAAACTCCTCAATTATTAAGGTTACAATTACAATTTACATAATTTTTAATGGCAGTCGAAAATGCGCTAAAAAGGAAAAAATAATTATAGCTGAAATCGGGCAGTTCAGTTTTACTGGGCACGATGGCAGCCGCGGTAGAGTGTGGATACCGAGTCGAGGGTACCGCGTTCGAATCACGGACCGTCGCATTCCCATTTTAAGGAACAGTGGCCTAGCGAGCCGAGTCCCGAGTGCCGGGCACGACGTTACGTTTTACCTTTCAGATTTGCGTCCACCATGCCGTGGTGGGGGGGGGCTCAGTAGCTGCAAGCTAACCCGCAAACCCGCGTCAGCGGGCTCGGGGGTCCTCTCCGCAAGAATGGGGCAGCGTGGAAGACAATCACTATAAAAAAATCACCTCAGCCTCTGGTGGTGAACTCGGGGGGTTTTATCCTGGCTTTGGGGGCCTCGAGACGGTGGTGTGATCGTGCCGAGGGAGACGAGACGAAGAGGGATTGTCTTTCGGACAGAGATGAGCGTGGGGGTTTAGTTAATAAACCTATGGTAGGGAGCCCAACAGGAGTGGCCAGACGGTGTAGTGTAGTGGTGTGTAGGAAGTAGTTAAGCTGCCCGACTTCAGCTTGCATAAGAGATAAGTCGGTTGCACTGTATGTAGCAGAGATTATTTTTATTGTTTTGTCCTTTTTCTCAAAGAAGACCTACTTCCTATAATAATGCATATAAGCAAGCAACAAGTTTCCCACCGCTGTGCAAAATCTATCCTTAAACAGATTGCCATGATTATCTTCTGCAGTGCTTAGCAACAGACTTCCATGGTCGTCCGTTTATGTGTAGACTTTTGCACAGCGATAGGTAGGTATTCGAAAAACGCTGACGAAGTCGCGGGTACAGCTAGTGTATAATATGTATGTATTTACAAAAGAAAAATAAATATAAGCTTCAATATAAGTATTATATGCGTTGTCTAGTCACCGTAACACAAGCTTAGTCGCTTACCACGGGGCTAGATGGCGTTGTGTGTTGTTCACAGAATTTATTATTATTTATTTATTTATCCCAATAAATAAATATTTTTATTTATGTCTTGCCATGGCGCCTCCGCCCGGCCGCGGCAGATTGGGAAGACCCAAGAAGTGCTGGCTTGACGTTGTAAGATCGGATATGCGTGCAAATGGCCTCACTACACGGGATGCCGAAGATCGTGCGAAGTGGAGACGTAAAAGTAGGAAAGCGGACCCCGGGCTCTCGAGAGAGATGCAACCGGGAACCACGCTCGGATGATAATGATTTATTTATCCCAATAATCCGAACTTCTTTTAAGTCAAAAGAAATACCTTCACCATATGTCCTTCCCCAGACGATGTTTGAAATGGTATTGCGTTGAGTTCCGGCTTATTTATATTTTTTAAAGCAATCATACCCATTCCGCGGTTTGCTGTATTTCTATTGGGGCCGTGAGTCTTTGAGATAATATCCAAATTATTAATTTTAAAGGAATCCGATGAAGCAGCCCACGTTTCTGCTATAAAGACTATATCAGAATTGTTTATAATTAGATCGACGGTTACATCATCTTTATGTTTTCTTAATGATTGTACGTTGTGATACACTACTTGAATATAGTTGAGTGGCCTTTCTACGCGAAGATGTCTGAAAACAGGCACTAACAGATTTTGACGTAAGCGACACATTTTTATAGCCACTGAACTTGTTTCCGATGGAGGAGATGGATTCGGGAATCCTGTACCACTTACAGGGATTATAAACAATCCTTTTGAAGTTCTCGCTCTAGAACATGCCACATAAATCATTGATCTTTTAAAGTGAGAACTTAAATTTAATGGACCACAACGTTATCCATCGGGGTTAGTATCTATAGGACTTCGTCTCGATATGACTAGGTAGCCGATACGATATAATCGTAGTTTGACTAAATCTCGATTGGACTTGATCGTTATTTGACCAGATCTTTGTATGACTATTTATCATTTTGATACAATTGTACGTCATATAAATATGTGGTCAATCTGATAAATAGTCATACAAAGATCTGGTCAAATAACGATCAAGTCCAATCGAGATTTAGTCAAACTACGATTATGTCGTTTGGGCTACCTAGTCATATCGAGACGAAGTCCTATAGATACTAACCCATCCATCGTAGGCTCTCTAGTAATGTATCTTGTAAATATAAACGTTACCGTTTTATAGTGTTGATAAAATTAGACATTTTCGCGATTTCCTAATGTTTAGAAATAGGCCAATAGGCTCAGCTACTTACGTTTGAAAGGCAATCTGTTCCAGTACACTGTAATTAAATAATAGTTTCAAAGTTAGATCCTGTCAAAAATAATAGTAAATATTTAAAGCGGCTAAAGGTACGACCAGACATCGCGAGGCATGTACTCTAATGGTTCGTTACGCATGCCTCAAGTGAACACACAAAGTCCATGTCTGTACTTTGTGTGTTCACTTCGAAATATCGCTGCATACGATCTGTTACCGCGCTAGTGGAAAGTTCATTTAAAAAAAAAGAAATTTATTAGCTAAAAGAAATGATTTATTAATTAATAACACAATTAATAAAAACGCGGTAAATAAGGATGCGAATAGGACGAAAGATGAAAGCAGACTGACATATTGTCCAAACGCCACTCCCAGCCTGAGAGTGTTGAGTCAGCACCATCAGCAACTTACTCTACGAGTTTATAACAGATCGGTGCGAACTGGCTGCCTCAGTGCGAGACAGCGGCCAACGCACAGGGGACTGTTTCATTGAAGCTAGGCAAAGAAAATTCCGACTTTAATTGTTACGCTTCATTCTGTCGAATGAAGAGTCAGAGGAAAAAAACTAGTTGTCCTTTTCATAATATAAAAGTTTAACACAATTTATTCGACGTATTTTTTTTGTAACTGAGGCACTCAATAGTACTAATTAAATTTTAATATTGATCCCGCCATCTTGACGCTAATGTTACCTGGTTAAATATACATTCAGATCGTTACCTGGGATGAACAATTTCTAATCTGAAACAAGTGTGTAAACTTTGAACTTTTCTTCTTAACCCACGTCAAAAAAATGGGACTGTTTTTAATCAGATTTCGCCTTTTCTAAATTATTATTGCATGGATTCCGCGACGAATTGATCAGTACGGGTAAGTACTGGTCGGTAGGTACAGGTTAAATGGATCCATGTTTATGTGATGCAACGAATACTACTTTTACGAATATCAAACCACTATTCTTATTCGGCGAATAGTAAGGTTTATTAAACTTAGCTAGCTTTACTAATAAACTTAAAGATTACCTCATTAAGAAAGCTTTTTAATCGGTAAAAGAATATTTAGAATTTGGACAGATTTAATCCCTGCATGTTATAGTAGAGCCACGATAATCCGAACGCCGAGAATTTATACTCTGTTCGGAAGTTCGCAGCGTTCGGATAATAGTATGTAGACATTTTAAAAGGTATATTAGCAATAAATCAACACTGTTTATTATAGAAACTATGTTTTATTCACTCAAAACTGATATAATTCAATTTAACTTGCGTTAGATCTGGCAATATCATCATTAGTGGTAATTTGGTCCTTTTGCGTGTATAAGTAGGTATACAGGTACTCCAAACTGTGTTCAAAAGTCCGTTACCTGTGTCTGTGACACACGAATTCATTTTACACACTTAGTATTTTTCAAAATATGCTAAAAAATATACCCTTTGAGCATCGTAACGTAAGTAGTTCTAAAATCTCATCAAATGTAAAGTAAGCCAAAGAATTAATATGACGCAATTTCAAAGCAAAATCACTTTTCTTTTCCGTATTATCTAGTGGCCAAATGGCAGGATTGTATTTTGGCCGAAATGAAATAAGCAACCATTGTGAGTCGAGTCCGTAAACTTGATTTTGATGACAATTAAAAAAGGGATTTCAAAATCAGTCACGATAAGTGCTGAATCACAGTCAATCACAAGAAGAGCATATTATTCTTTGAAAAAAAATCATGTAGGATTCTTCAGTTTTATAAGGTAAGAGACATTATACTAACGCAACTATATTTCTGCTCTTAGCGTCGCGTCGTTACAGACACAGCCGTGTATAGAATATATCTGCTTAAGTATTTTTAGACAAGATGTTAGGCGGGGCGCACTTTGGACACGAATTTGTATTGTACGTACGTAAACGTTCGATCGTACGAATTGAGCGCGCACACTGAATACGTTTTTATCCGTCAAATAGGTAGTGTTGCCAATCTACCGACTTTGTCGCCAAATCTAGCGACCTTTCGTTTATCGATTAAGTGTACGTTAATGACTATTTGACACGTAGAGTTGGCAACGCTGTACACATTCGTGAGGTCATCTTTGTTGGAGCGAAATGAATAATCTGCATCATTAAGACAATTCTCTTAAAACTCGAAGAATGGGTGCAGGAAATTTACTTAAAAAGACACAGTAATATTATACATATTATTATTTCTACCATTATTTCAATTGCGACAAAAAAACGCAGTTATGTTTATTTGACAATCTGTTTCTACTTTATCAATTTTCTAATTGCCGACAGAACAATTTCAGTATTTCCTGTGTGGTAAACACTTTAAGAAATAATGTTTATTGTCTAAGCTATAAATTGCAATAAGTTTAAAGAACTTGAAATAAAAATAAGACACAATGTATTGTAATACTTATATATTTAAAACTAAATCAACTTCAAATTCTTACGCTAAGTTGACTGTGACTTAATTTAAATTAAGCAATCTTCTTATTTCTGATATTCTTTTTCAAAAAATTAAAAGGATATTTCCATCTTCCAAATCCTTTAAATTCCTTCTGTTCTTCGTATTGAATACCTTATTTATTCTTTTTTTATTAGCAGATTTCAGGTTGTAAAATACATTGTTTTCCCCCTTTGACTGTCAATACAGTCTAATTTCGGCCTACACAAATTTTCACCATCATCATCATCATCTTGCTCCTCCATCGTAATCCATTCTGAACACAAACTATAAACTATACTGATGCTAAATTCTGAATAGGTAACCAAATTTTCTTATTGTGCGCATTAGAGGAAACAAACAAAAGAATCGAAATCGATCGAACAGCTGCCATTATATTCTCTTCTAGAAAAGTCTATGACAAATAACCTATGTAGGTTAAAAACACCATTAGAGATTACAGACCTCTTTCTTTATTATTGTAGAAAGAAGTCTTAGTATATGACATTACCTGTTTTCTGAAAACGGGCTTTAACAACTCATGTTCAAAGAAGTGTCAAACTTCGCGATTGGATTGTGTATAATATGCGATATGAGATTGATGACGAAAACCTTGTTTAGACGACCTCCTAGTTAGACGAAATTGAGTTTTAGACTACCTGCTTTTATGACCACATCAGCTTTAGACCATCACCAATTAGGCGAGTTATTACGTTAGACTACTTGATATTTAGATGATTCGATACTAACCCTTGCGATGCACTTTGTGTCGAATAAATTTGTGGTATAATGAAATCATCACTGCATTGATTTGAATCACTAGAATTATCAAACAGTACAGTAGATAATATATATCATTTTGTTCATCAGCAGGACTTGCTGCAATCTTGCTCGTACCATTAATTTACGGTGTTTAGGTATATCCTTTAAAAATGGTAGAAGACTCATCAGAAACTGCGCATCAGGATAGTTTGCACTTTCTTTAAAGCATTTTAACTTCTCCTCTTCAATTTGTAATAGTCTTGTATCGATTTCATCTTGTACCTTCTTTTTGACTTGTTTTGGAGATTTTAATGTTTTCGTTGGATTCCGTTCGTCATTTAGTATCGAAGATTCACCAGGGGTAGGCGAAGGTGGTAGATAGTCGGAACATGAACTTCTAGTTGCAATATCCACCCCATCAGTAATCGTATCTGTAGCTGGCACATTACTCTTTAGATCCCTTCGAGACATTGTATTTCGAAGAAACAGCAAAAGCTTTAAAAATATGGCCATTTGGAGTCAGGTTCTATGTCAGCAGCTCCACCAGATTTTTTTGAGTTCTTTTCCAAGAGTGGTTTTCTGTTCTTCAATAATTTCGGAAATTGATTTGCACTAACTCCATTACATTCTCAACCTCCGCCTCAACATCTGTTTGCACATTACCAAACAGAGGTTGAGGCGTATCGGTACCGAACACCAACTACCTGCATGTCATACGTGTGTTCAATTATTTGCCGGTGTGGGTTGTTTACATATTCAAAATTGTGAACTTTTAATTACTTTACCTACCTATGCGTTGTTCTATTTGGCCCTAAATAATTAAAGTTTTCTGATTACATCCTTGTATGAGTACTATAAATTGAAGTTCGTCAAACTTTATACTTCAGATATGAATGACTAGCAGCTCCCCGCGGTTTCACCCGCATAAGTCCCGATCCCTTGGGAATATCGGGATCAAAAGTAGCCTATAGCCTTCCTCAATAAATGGACTATCCAACCCAGAAAGAATATTTCAAATCGGACCAGTGGTTCCTGAGATTAGCGCGTTCAAACAAACAAACAAAAAAACAAACAAACTCTTCCGCTTTATAATAGTAATAGATATAATTGATAATACGATCCATATTTTGTTTTACTACTACCATTACCACTTACACCAACTATTCTCTTGTAACATTCATCATAAGCATTTCCAAGAAGAAATAAATATTTGTCCGATTGACTAGAATGATGGGCACTATTGACAGAAATGCCTTTTTCGGTATACGTACATTGTTTTACCCGTACCTACTGATCAGTATGGCTACAGAGACTCGCGGACTGAAACCGAAGATCGACTTGACTCGCCTATCATTCACTGTTTTATATTGAATAGCGCTGATCGCGACGGATAAAATATTTCCGACGGTTTCGGATCTAAGTTCTCAATACAGCCCTAACCTGCACCGAGAACTTGGTACGGGAACCTGAATTGCTATATTATCACCCAGTGTCAAGCAAACAAGAGATTGTACCCTGTATTTTTGACATTACCTTGACGACGTCTTTATTTGCATCTTCAGAACCAATGTCGGGACCTTGACGCAACTGAAAGAAAGTTTTATTTTGAGCCTGTATAGATCATACCTGTGTAATACCAACTATTATGAATTCTGTGGTAATATGTAAGTATGTTACATTTTTGAAACTTTCCAAATAAGGTCATTTAAACAGGTTGTACTTACGCTTAATTTTTGAGAGAAAACTCCTATCGTAATTATGAACAAAGCTAAACAAGTATTCATTGTTAGCTGAGTGACTATCGTAATAATTGGAAATATTGGCTGTTACACGCTTACAATCGATTTAATTCAAAACTACCATGATTGCTCCCAGTTTATCATTGACTAGTATACCTAAGTTATAAAGGTTAATTCATATACACAATTCTGTCGGCTGTGCCACCGGTATATTATGTCAGAGCTTTATAAGAAATTATATCGAAACATATTTATTTTTGTACTACATTTAAATCAAATAGGTATTTTGTCTTTCTAGGGTAAGATTTTGTAAGGCCTCTTTGATGGAAAGTGTTTACTCTAATTTCTCTAGGAAAAGCAATTATATCGGCACCCTACATAATTGCTAATATTTTTTCTATCAGGTTGAAATGAAAAATTGGTTTAGTAGTTTTTGCGTGATGAGGTGCACATACAAACAGACACAACTGTAAAAATGCATTTAGTTAATCCGCGGGACGCAGCTAGTAATTAAATAAAACACCATATTATTCAGTTTATTGTTTTATAAATGCCTGAAATTTATTTCTATGTGATTTTTTATATTGACAAATCTAGTTATAAATTAATCTAGAGTGTGATGTGTGATTAATACAGAATCTATTTTGAAACCAAGTTAACACTAAAGCTATTGTAAAGATAGATCTTAATATATCGATTAGGTACTTATATTAAAAGAAGAACTGACAAAAAGTCTGCACAAAAACAACAAAATAAAACAAACGTTAGACACGTTATAAACTTAAAATATTTTCAAAATAATATTTCTTTATTATCTGAGAGTTTCTGATTATAGATCCAAAAGTATTTATTAATGGTGTAATTCAGATTTAGTAACTTTGTTGTTTACTTAAAGGAATTTATCTTGCAACTTATTATTTAATTTATATTTATGAGTTACACATGCATTGTTTGAAGAAATCTATACAGGGATTTGTAATCACGACACAAATATGTTTTAAAACGTGAAGTTACGAGGGCGGAGTGATAAATTTAGTAAATATTAATCAAGGTGTAGATATTTACGAAATATTGTAAGTAGTTTCTTTCTAACTCAACGCTTTCATCTAGTTTTATCTTGCTTTTCAAAATGTTCCATAAAAATACGACTTAGTAAAGTGTTGGTTTCGTTAAGATCTCTTCGTTAAAGCTAAATATTTTCCCCACCGTGGCAATTTCTGTTATTCGAAAACAGAAAGTGGTCTTAATCTAGCGAATATGCTGAGTGAAAAACCATTTGTAGCCAAACTCGCGATATTGGGTGATATTGGTCAAGCTCGTGTCAAATGTTTTTGATCAAAGTCATAGCAAACACAGAGGCCATCAGTCGAACGGCTTTTTCGTGCCCAAATGTTGGTGTGAGATATTCCGCACACGTTCGTCTGACTACTAACTCGATCACTTTTTATGTTCTCTATATTATGAATTTTAGCGATCTTCTCTGGAGAGTGATCTCGATTGGCCGTCATCACCGAAAAGTAATAAACCGCTGATGGATCATTTTAATTAACTGCAAGAGTTCCCACAATATTCATCTTTTCGTTGTTTTGTTTCCGTAGTCGATTTTTTTCACACATATTGTGTTGAATCAACACGAAATTAATGATTTTACATACAGTGGTGGTCATATAATTAAGAACGCTGATATAAAGGGAAGATTTTTTCAAACTAAGACGTAAAACTAATTGCATGCATTTGTTTTTATTTCTCTCGGTATCGTAAAACATTTCCATATTACCACTGTATACATTGATACACACGATTTGCTAAAAAATAAATAGACAAACTTTTTACACTACTTTTAAACAAAGTATTCCTAATTACTGGCTGGTCACGTAATTAAGAACGCTAAGTGGTTTATACCTTTATTCAAATTTAAATAGAAAACACTCAGTCGATTTGTTACTGTTTGTTTAATTTTGGCGCAATTTCGTGCTGTAAAAGGTAAAAGTTATTGCTTCTTATGAAAAGACAATGGAAAAAATAAAAGTTGTGATAAATCTACAAGGGAAGTAATAATAAAAGTTCGCCAGAAGAATTTGGTCAAACAAAAAGATAGCCGACCATCTGCAATGTGCAAAAACGATGGTTTTCCACAATGTAAACCATTTTGCTACGTATCAAACTACTTCGAAGGTTCCGCGTGTACCTAAACAGTGAAAAACAACTCCTCGAGATGACCGAAACATCGTTCGCATGGCAAAACAAAATCCATCTAAAGGGTCCAATGAGCTGAGAAAATAATATTTAGGTGAAAACAACCCTTCAGCAATCTCAGCACGCACTATTAGAAGGCGTTTGATAGAAGAAATATTGCACGGAAGGATAGCAAGAAAGGTACCCATGTTGAAACTTTGCCACAGGCAAGTCCAGCTGACGTTAGCGAGAAAGTATGAAAACTGGACTGTGCGACATTGGTAAAATGTACTTTTTTCTGACGAGACGAAAATAAACAGAGTATGTTTCGATGGAAAATGATATGTTCGACTTCCCACGAATACAGCATTCGTACCTAAGTACACGAAAGTTACATTAAAGCGCGGTGGTGGAATGTGAAAATTTGGGGATGGTTTTTTGGACATGGTGTTGGACCTGTAAAGTTGATAGAAGGTAACATGGATCAGTTCTAATACAAAAATATACTGGAAGAAATAATGTTATCTTACGCTAAAGACGTTCTACCGGTTATTTGAACATTCCAGCATCACAATGATCCAAAGCACACTGCACGCATCATAAAGGAATTTCTTACAGCGAAATCAGTTTCTGTCTTAAATTAGCCAGCCAACAGCCCAGATCTAAATCCAATAGAGAATTTGTGGCTCGAAGTAAAGACAAAGGTTTTCAATACAAAGTGTGAAAATTTATGAGAGCTATCGAGCTGTATGACATTTTCGTAGAAGAATGGAACTCTATTTCGCTTGCGAAATATCAAAAATGAATATAGTTGCCGGTGTAAAGCAGTAATTAAAAGCTGTGGATATGCTATTAACTATAAATGTTAGTCAAAAACGTATTAAATTGATTTTTAAATTTTCTGCGCTACATATTATATTGTAATTTTTTAAATGTAAGTGTCATACAAAACATTTCCCGAGCAGTTTAATAAATCGTTCTTAATTATTTGTCCAGCTTCAGTACTGTTTGAATGTGTTACTTTGGTAAAATCAATATAATGTGAAAAAAATAGTTAGCGATTTCATTATAATGTTCCTAAGCCACGTTGCTCTATTAATGTGGCTATTTTATAACATAACTAGATGCTTCTCAGAAGGTACACATCTCTGTGGGTGGCACGATTTATATAAAAACTTCTAGAAATTCAAATCGTTCTTAATTAATATGACCACAACTGTATTTTAGAATTCCGATCAAAGGTTTTTCTTTAATGACTGTACTGACTTCAAGTTGTAATTCGGTCCTATAAAAGTGTTGTAAATAAGTTTCATATAATTTGCGATTCTTATTGTAATATACAGGGTGTCCGGAGACCAGTGGATATCCCTGCACGGGCGGCTGGCGGGGAAGGGTTGACTGCCCAGAATACTTTTTTTTTTCTATCTCAAACGGTTCGAGCTGTACGTCACTTTTTAGTAAAAATTGAAAAATGTCTACTTTTTGCACATTTCGGGGCATCACGTCCACAGATTAAGCGATAGCATTGTTTTTTTTTCGCCAAGTGTTCACTAATGTTGATGTTTGTAAATCACCTTAATTTTTTTTTAATACTATAGTTAGTAACTTACAGGATGTCCCCAAAGATAGATTTAGTCTTATAAACTTTACTTTCTGCTAAGTTTGAGCATCTGTGGTGTAAAAAAAAATGTATGAAACCTGTCTGGCCGACTATTGAAAAAAATTGCCTATTTCATAAGGATTCTATAACAATATTATACTAATAACTTTTTGTCATAAGTTACTAAGCTAGTGCTATGAATGCATCGGAGGTACTATCTTTCATGAAAAAATTGAAACAAGTATTGTACAAAAAAGGACACTTATTAAGATTGAATATATGATAATGTTACAGCAAATGCTCAATTTGTCCTCCTCTTGCTCTTATACAGGCCCTTAACCTTTTTATAAACGATTTCTTAAGGACACGATTTTTTTTTTCTCCTATTTGTTGTGCCGCTTCGTGGACGCGTACACGCAGGTCTTCAATTGTGGTTATGTTTTTTTTGTATACTTGTTGTTTTAAACACCCCCAGTAAAAAAAATTAAGTGGATTCAGATCAGGCGAACGTGAAGGCCACGTACAAAAAAGTGACGTACAGCTCGAACCGTTTGAGATAGAAAAAAAAAACGTATTCTGGGCAGTCAACCCTTCCCCGCCAGCCGCCCGTGCAGGAATATCCACTGGTCTCCGGACACCCTGTAGATTTATCACTGCACCCTCATACAAAAATTCTTCTTTGACTTTGAGTAATCAACGATAATCTACAAGCGCTTTGGCTTGCCTGTTTCCAGATCTTCCCATAAGATCAGACTTTACAGCAGAACCGGGGGGCGCAGTTTGTTTATAATAAAGCTATTATATTATACAGTATACAAATACATACACCTTTTCTTGGTCTACACGGGAGTAATACAAAACTAATATAAAAGCTCGACTCTTACTTGAGCGATCGATGGACCGTGGGGGTGTGGAGGAAAGAAACGGAGGCCTTTGCCCAGCAGTGGGACCGTAACGGCTAATAATATATATAATATAATAAATATACATATTTAAATATAAGTTTTTAATATTTAAAGTATTGCATTTTTATTACTTTTTATATGCTCCTCAGCTTTATTAAGGTTAATTATTATATTACATTATTATCAGCTATTTGTGTAACATTATTTATTAGTCACACGTGTTTTATAAACCACTTCTTTTTATAATTCTTATTAATTATTGTTACATAAAATTAGAGTAAAATTTGCTTTATAACTTAAGAAATATGTACATTACATAGGTAGTTTTCATAACTTGTATTTATTTACAATACCACGTGAATTCATCGCATTTGCGAAGTGCCCATTACCTAGTTACTAATTGATCCCGCTTACATTACACAGCTCATTTTCCACCAGTCTACACTACGTGATAATAAGAGTTTTTACCTAAATCCCTAGTAGAGACGTTACTGAGTTCCGTAAGCGACATATGACGATGATTAGTTTCTTAGAACAAACTACGTCCATCTATTTCTTAAAACAGAACCCAATCGGCGTCCCCACATTAGGTGGTATCATACGATTGTACCTTGAAGATGTTGAGTGTCGGGAGTAGGTGCAGTAGGTGGGTGAGTGGGGCCCATCGATGTCGACGGTAAGGCAGCAGCTATCTCTTGGTATCCGCTCATAGGCAACACTGGACTTCTCTCCACGGCTGGGACCTCTTCCGGAGGTGTTACTTCTAACCCGATACTGCCGTTAAGTGCAATTTTGATCGCATTTGCGTTCTGCTGCTGCTGTTGTTGTTGATGTTGTAACAGTGAATTAAAATGTGATATCCCGATTTCTTCAAGACTACTCTTTCTACGTTGTGATCCAACCCCACTGAGACCTTGCCGCAGAGAATTAGACCTTCGCAATAAAACGTCATCTACGACTCGTAACGAGTTAGAGCGTCCTCTAAAGTCCGTGATAATAGTAGGACTGTCCGGCAACGATAGGGAGTTTGCTTTCGTCGTTGATAGAGGCGGTGCTCGGGGTTGAGTGAATGTCGTGCCGATCGTGGAACCTCTTCTACTAGCTACGCCTTGAGCTTGGATTAATGCCTGAGAACAGAAGCTTATGTTCGATTTACGCCTGCTGTTGTGTCTCTCAAATGTTTTTTGTGCTGAAAATGGCGAAGGACGAACGAGATATCTGCAAAAAAGAGAAACTTGTGTTTTACGTTTTGATTGTTTATGCTTTCAACCCAACTCGCCAATTGGAAAAATGTTTCAATTGGTCGTGACGTGTTTGACCGAACATTTTGGTTCTGATTCGTCAAGCAATGCAAAATTTCTTATTCTTGTTTGATTTTGTTTCGAATATGTGTCAGAATAAAAAAAGATTTGTACCATTGATGGTACAAGTGACAATTACTAAAAATCAGTAGTACACTAGAGTGCGTTTCATCTTTAAATTTCTATGCCGTCATGTTGGTAGCAAAACAAAAAAGTGCAAAATACAAAAAAAATAATGTGCTACCTTGAATTAAGGGAGATTTGTATAAAAAGAATGAATGAACGAATCTTCCTGTATTCAATGTTTAGGGTATTGCACTTTCAAGATATTAAGGCAAGACTTTTTTGTTTTGCTACCAACGTAACGGCATAGGAATTTAAAGATGAAACGCACTATATCAGTTATTAAAGTATCGCTAGTACCATGAATGGTACAACTAAATAGACAAAGATGTATATGAAAAAATAAAACCGAAACTTCAAATCGCAAATTAAATAAACTACCGGCGAGTTGTAAATGCCGGTGTAAACAACGATTTTGCATAAATAAATGAAACGTATTTTCTAAGAACTCACATTATGTCGCCTTCTTGTAGGTTCAAATCGCAGCTTGGGTTAATGATTACGTAAGATAGACTGTTACGTTTTTCGCTCACGTCCTCGTAGTCAATACCTGTCAGATTTAACGACTCCATTCGAGACCGTACAAGATTAGCTATTTCTGCTCTTTCAATTTGTTGCACGTGGTTGTCTCTGGCTTCGTCCGCTAAACTTGTTGAATACTGTTAAACAAACAATTTGGCTAATAATATTTGCATATTACTAAATATAATAATAGTATAGGTAGTAGTTAGTAATAATATTGGTTGGTAATTAAAAGCATATAAATTGTCAAAGCAAATCAGCTTGTTCAGCTTTCAAGCAATTATTCTCGAACGTCGTGCTTGATGCTTTTAATTCTTGTCGTGCCATGTTTCAGCCAGGACTACAAACTTAGTCCTATTAATGAATGTTTCGTTATTGTTACTTTATTTAAGCCCTATGCCTGAATGATCAAATATAAATAAATATCTGCCATAAGTTGACACGAATAAAGGAGTTGCATTGCATAAATCTTAATCGCTTAAAAATGTGTAAATAGTTAATTATGTGGAAACAGCAGCTTTTAAGTTTGATACAATGCAAACAAGATCTGTAAACAGCAGTAGCTTTATATCTGGGCACTTTGATTGGTCACTTTCGTAAACGATAGTTTTTCATGCATGTTTCCGTATTCGGTATGTAGTTCATCTTTCCGTGTAATTGCTTTGCGGCAAAATGTGCTGAACATAGTGTATGGTGATCTAATCTACACCTAAAACTGTTCTATGTTGGTAAGTACTTACATATGAAGCCAACTACTATTATGCTCCTAAATACTTCGTCTAACATGATGCTTTTTGCAAGAATGGTTACCCAAAAATTCTAATGTCTTTCGATATATTAGAATAAAAACGATAGTTAAAACATGTACTCATCTTCAACATTTTGTTAGACACATTATTTTTTGTTTACTTTATCTAAATAAGTCATCAAATATCGTTTCTATTCTTTAATATAAGTAAATGAGAAATTATGATGTTCCTATTGGAATATTTACGATACTGATCTACAAATTAATATGTTACATACCATATTTGCAAGTATGAGTCACACGTGATCATTCGTTACGTGCAGAGCCTAATTGATATCAAAATTAATATATCTAGATTCAAATTAGATAGGAATTCTTAATTTTTTTGTATATCTGCTGGTTTATTTGAGGTTATAAACAAATCTGATATTTTTAATAATTGTCCAGTAGTTGCCAATCACTATAGTTTATAGTCCCTCTTACCGCCGGCGTTCGTTCTCCGTAGCAGCCACCGAGGCAGCCGGTCGCGCGGCGCCCGGGCACCCTTTTCTCTCGCTCCTCGCCATCCTCCTGCTGCAACTGTCGTGTTATCGTATTCCAACACTTCTTTACTATTATTTCTATAAATCATGGCGATGACTGCTTCCGTTTCGGAATTATTGTCATACAATATTTCTGATTTTCTTTTTATAGTTTATTTATTTTAGATTATTGTTTAGAATACTGACAAACTTCTGTTTAGCGAGTGTTTGAAACATTGTTTTTATGGCATGTAGAAAATGAACGTTAAAAGGAGATGGAGCCGTAAACTCAAAACTTTAAAATGCTATTTTTTTTAACAATTGCCAGAAGTCTAAGTGGTCTTATTACGTTGGTAAAGATTGGGTTCTGTTAAATAATTTCCAATTCAATCTAACCCAACCAAGGTGGAATAAAATATTAGTTCAAAGCAATAAGCGCTATCTCCTTTTCGATCAGGCGCACTGTTTATATTTTTAATAGTTTATCATGCAAAAAAGCTAAAGCAGCTGCAATCTAGTGCAATTTATTAGTAGTCCTAGCGAGGCAACCAGTCTACTGTTATGATATCTCATCTAGATGTTGATCAATGACTATTGTAACAACGACTGAACGATACTTCAGTTTCATGCATCGGTTTAATTACTAATGAAATCATTAAAACAACTCACACCAATTTTGCAATTTAGTCTGAACCGCAGATTGAGAAGTTAATCTTGAAGTTCTTTAGCCATCGTTGTAGGTAGTACATACTTATAGCTTCTATTGTTTTTCATGCAAAAACACACTACAATAATAACATATAGGCGGGATTGCGATCATCGGGTCATTTAATTAGAATTATTATAATAAATTGTGAGATTGACGCCTTTTCGAATAATCGACGTACAAATGTTTAACATTTGTATATTTTAAGTGTAAGTACGAATAAAAGCAAAACCTTTCTTAGCTATAGCAGCTTGCAAAACTATAATAATGTAGAAAGCACCGTGAATTTAATTACAGGAAGACAAAAATAGATACCGCGTGAAGTATTGTATAAATTTATAAATGCAATTAACTAGTTAAAGACACGTCACAAATGTTTATGTACTTAATGTTATGTTAATAATGAAATTAGTCTAGTAGGTATTGAAAAAATTAAATAAACGGTAGCAGCTACGCTTTCTGATAAAATTGAATTCTCTCGTCAAACGTTTTAACGTCACGGAAATAGTATCACTGATATCTACGAGGACTTCTAACATTATAAAAAATTATAATTCGTAGGTAAGTCCAGGTTCAAACGTGATTCCCCCATAGAGTTTTTCTATTGTTGTTTATCATATTGTTTTCTAAAATTCTACTAAAGCAGAACTTAAAAGTTTAATGATATGAAGTTTATAACTTTGCAGCTCAACCAGGACACTAAAAAACGTTCTTCAAACAAAACATTGTGACATAAACAATTTCAACTCCAGGATAGGCAACCACCTTTGAACCTCATTGACATAGCGCAGATATATCTACCGTTTACTTCATTTATAATAATAGTTTGTTAGTGCGTTAAAGTTTATTAAAAGGTTTAAAAGTAGAACTATCTTTACTGAATGAACTACTTTCGTTTTAACTCGAAAGTAAGAACAAACCCGAATACACAATCTTAAATTTGGATACTACTATAAAATATCAAAGCTAGATCGGAAGAATTTCGAATCGAGTATAAAAGTGTCTAGATAATGTTGCGTTCAGCGTTCAGGCGCAAATGGCAATAAGGACGTATTTAAGTAGAGAAACATAGAGAGTAGGAGTTAACCGACTCACCGATGCACGCGATGGTCGCATTCTCGCCAGCCGTGACCAAAACCAGTTTGTGGGGCTCCTTGGCGACATACTCACGTGGTGAGACGCATCCGCCAGGGTTGTATCCTGGGTGCGGTATATCCCTATTGGGATTTCACAAGAGGTCGAACATAGCTTTTGGTATAGACGACCATATGTCCGAATCCACATATCCTCTTTTGTTATTTTCATCTGTTAGAAAACACACATGAATAATCAGATTCCTAGCACATAGTCGTTATATTTCGCCAATAACAAGGATTTGGATTTATTTATTGAGAAAATTATTTAAGGTTTCCAATAGGATTCCTATGGCACCTTTACACGGAGACTTCCTAGACTGAGACAACGCACACGTCAGTAGCAGTAATGAAAATTATCAAGCAGTTTCCTCAATTGGCAAATCAAATAATTCATGACTCTGCTCTTTAACTTTGCCTTCCTTTGGTTATCTTACTTAAACTTATACTATCACTCTGCGTACATATGGAATATGAATGAAATGATATGAATGATCTTATTGTTTAACATTCGCATAGGCAAACTATTAAATTAATAAATAAGTATTTCACTGTTTTATGGAAATGCTAACATGTACTTTTGTTCCATTTAACTATATTTCGTTTTTTAATTGTAAACTATGATTTTACACATCTTCCTGAACAAAAAATGACAAATTCAAAGAACTAAAACGTCAAATCGTAGTGTAAAATTAAAAAAACGAAGTATAGACATAAAAGTTTACATCCAAGTATATTGTGTTCAATAGTGTTTACTTGTTGAACCAAATTTGTAGATTGCCGAAGGAAATAGTGTTTTTTAGTGTTTTACATTTACAGTGATATTTCGGTGTTAGATTTTTTTTGTAAAAAAAACAGGTTATCAAAAACAACTTACCGAAGTAAGAAATCCCGATCCAGGTGCCTGATCAACGCCTAATAGTAGTCGTACAAACGTTATCACATAATCTTTTACAAAGGCTTGGTACAGTAACGTATCCAGCATCGAGGCAGAAAATACTGAACCCGCCGCGAAAGGTAGTCGAAACATGTATGATATGTGAGATCCGCGCTCTTTTTCTCTCTGTAAACAACATAAAAGTCATAACAGGAACCTAAGAAAACGTCACTTTTTCTCCCAATACCCCAATTGCGCTAAACAAAATATTAATTAGTATTTTCTTGATTAGTCTTTGTAATTTTTTTTAACTGGAAGGTTAGACTGGAGTAAATAAGTTGTGTTTTACGCTTTTATGGGGCGGATTTCCGGAGATCATAAGATAGTAACCTCTAGCGGGGCTGTCCGACTGGATTAGCTAATATTAAAAGCTCCAAGACCACTGGAGTTTCTCTCACCATAAGTGAACCGGTGAGTAGAGAAGTGTTTCAAGAATGATTAGTCAGGTGACATACATTTATTCAAATTTACTAAGGTATTTGGAAATCCATCACCCATTAACTAATAAAACACCGTAAATATTACGGGAATATAATAACTGAATCTCACGGGTTACTTACTCCAGGTAACACGGGTAATACAAGCTGGAATATATCTCTTCTGTGCTGTAAAAATGTGAAAAACACAGTTACCGAACCATGCTGTATGTGGTGGTGGTGTAATAACGCAATAACATGGTGCGGCAACGTATTGACCGAATAACTTGTGGTGTGTGCTTGGATGAATATAGTCCGGGGCCTTTTGCTGGACCCTTAAATGTTTTCATTAAACTGTATACTAATATTCTTCAAGCATTTCTAGCTCAAACCACAAAAAGTAATGGAATGGCGCTGCTGATGGATGGCGTTCAAAGTCGGAGTGACTACGAGTTTTAAAAACCATAGAAGATACCTACAGAGAAACTGTCGTAGAAATTATAACTATTTTGACATAGTTAATTTTTTGCTCAAGTGCGAGTTGTCCTCAAAAACGGATCGCATGAATTAATTTATGGCGGAAGAAAAAAATCGGAACAGCTGGGTCCCAAGTCACATTTGGTAGACAAAAGTGGTCAAATGTGTCAAATATCAGACTCAGACAGAAATCAGTCAAATTTAAAATGAAATACTTAAAATATTTAACATTGACATTACACTGTGTCGATCTGCTATTTTGTTCTTATCTAATAAAATAAAAATTTTCAATAATCATTCATTTTTATGGACATCTCTCTTGCACTTGACAAAAATATACGAGTACCTATATACATTTATGTAAAAAAAAATGTTATTAAAAATATTCAATGTTTCCTATGACCCTTTCTCTGTCTCTTATGGTTTCTATAGGGGAGGCGGAAGGGAGCGGTAGTCGATGCGATTTCTCCATACAACGAGGGTAAAAGAGGAACCTCTTCAACCCTTAATTTTTTTATGGAAAGTCATGAATCGTGACTCAAGAGGCCCCGGACTATTACTTAGAACAAAATATATTAGTTAAAAACTAAGTAGGTGGATATGCAGATTTTACTTTGAAATAACTCACTTTTTCCATCTTAGACAGATGTAGGGCGTATTTGTCGTGCGCTCTAAATTGCATAAATCTCATATTTGATGATTGCGACAATTCTGTAATAGATTTGATCGATGGGAAGAATCTGAAATTAGTTAATTAATTATTTTTTACACTGGTTTATATATGTAGAGAAGATGGTAAACTTTCGCATTAACTTCGCGCCATAGAATAGTGAATATTACTGTAAGATAATAAACGCGAAAACGTCCCGTCAGAAAGCAAAATACATACTTTCGCAGAAAATATAAATTCGCAATTGCACAAAAACAAAACTAACAGTATTGCTAATTACTTGCTACTTTTATGAATGAAATGTGAGAAAAGAATTACTTGAACATTGTTTGTACTGCCACTATTGTGTTACAATCAGCGAGACTGTCTTCTTCTGCAGAATTTGATAGCTCTTTATTGACTACTACCACGTTTTCAGCCAAAGTAATACCGGCTCGCAGTAGATCATCCAAACTGTAATACAAAGAATCGATTATAATTGTATCGATTGTTAGTGTTGCTGATAGAGATCATATCTTGGAAATAATCATAGTATGGTAAATACTAGGATGATACAATAGTAAGACAAATGCCTAATTTTAAATAATGCTCATTTGCTATGAATACCAAAAACTTTAAAACAAAGTTTAATTTTATAAAATGTGATGTTCAAACACAAACTAAAATGAAAGATAGTATGAGATTAGTAGATTTCTGTAATCAGATGTATACAGAGTAATAGGTTATAAATTGGTTAGCATCTAGTTAAGGGGTTTGTTAGAGACATTTTACGACGTTTGAAAATTCGACGAAAAGTTTTTTTAATTTGGCTGTTTTTGATAGTCATCTTCTATATTATGTACATTTTTTTGATACTTTTCCTTAAAAAGATAATTTACGGTTAAATGTGTATAAATATTTAATAAATTACCAGTCGATCGAGCCAAGCATCCAATAAATCAGTGGAAAGTATGATATGGCATCCAGAAAAGCAAATTTCGGCCTTCTTTCCAGTAAAAGTATAATTGGATTGAGAGAGGTCTTGGATCTAAAGTGAGCCCTCAAAGGAATAATGAAGTTATATATTCCATTAGAGGCATAGTCGGCAGCTAGAATAATTGTTTTATTTTGCCACTGATACTCTTTGGCGTTTCTATAGGCACAGTGTTCGCAAACTTGTGCCAGCTGTAAGCAACACATAGGCTTCTTCTCCTTCAGCAAGTAACACAGCGTTGGGCTCACTCCGATAAAAGGTGACACCGGTGGAAACCCTTTCACAATCCTGAAACATCTCCTCATATTGTAATATCATTACGTCCTATAAAGATTACAATCGATCAATGTCGTTTTATCTTTGTTACCTACTGAAATAGAAAAATGCCGAAGCTAAAGCTTAAGTCTCTTCGTATTAAGAAAAATCGAATAAAAATATTAAGTAGGTAAGTCCAAATCACAAAAAAAATTAGGTGCGCAAAAAGGTGGTGAATACATATAATTTGAAAATATTAAACTATTAGAAACATACTTACACATGGAAGTAGTATGTATACGTTGAATACATAAGTACAAGGATAATTCATAAACGAAAAATTGTGCCCACGTTTTTAACATTCAACTAAAAATACATTCTAAACATTGAACTAAGTGTTTGCTAGTTTTTCCTAGACATTCCTAAAATTTATTTACACCAGATTTATAGTCAATTTCAGCAATTTAAGAAATATTACTCAATAAATGAATTATTAGTATACCTAGACACATACCTAGTAACCAACCATATCGGATCAACACGGGGTGAAAAGGAACTGTAAATCCCGTAATAAAGTGGGAATCGGTGGGAACACTTACCTGGTGAAGTCGTTTCGCCAAGCGCTGTGGGGAACATCAGTGCCCGCCAGCGACGAGAAGCTGCTGGTGGTGGCGTCATCACTGGAGCAGGGGACGGGCCGTGCATTGGGATTTACGCTCAAGGGTTCCACAATTACACAATGCACACAATTGCACAAGAATATCATCATTTCCAATATATTTAGTCAATGAGAGAGTGGTTTCTAATGAATGATGTTGGTACAGTACTGAAGTTGCAGGCGTGACCACGTCTTTTTACTTTGTTTAATGTATTATCGTTCAAAAGAAAATGATTACAGTGAAAATTCTTCAAGTTAAAGTAGCCCTTAGCTTATTTTAGAAAAGATCGAGCTTAGCATAGTTTTTTTTTAAATTACTTTAAGCAAAGCGTTAGCGACTATAGCTGTCTATCAATTGACAATTTTGAATAATGATAAAGCAAACAGTAGCATAAAGAAACAAAATAAATTAATTATGTACTTTGTACACTAGCCAAAATGGCTGAAATCAGAATTTAGTCAACGTGAGTTTTAGCTAGGAATGTGACTCAAAGTTCTGAGTAAAAGTTTATTGTAAAATAAAAGTAAGAACACCATTCGATAAGCGGTACTGAAACTTACTGAAACAATGACGAATTTTGTGCGGTATCTATTCATGCAGCTTGCGCGATCCAGATCTGCTATCTAGTAAAGAAGTACGGAAACGAACACTAAACAATTAGGAATTGATTTCATTAGGAAATACAAAACTACCATTAGTACTTTACTTGATAGGTACTGCTTTAGTGATCATTAAAAATTAGGTAATTAAAAACTTTATTGAGTCCCATATTTCCTAATATATGCTTTCAATTCATAGAATAATTCAATAACCAAACCAAATAACTTACGACGATTGGAGAAGAAGTAAAATAAAACTTATAAATGACAGAACATGTAGATCCTTAAGTAGGTAATAACATCTAAATTTATTAGGTATTACACTCTTAGTTGTATACAACGCGCTTGGTGGCGGGTAAACTGCTTGGTCCCTAGGAGGGTTGGTGTCAGACAGGCCGGCCGTAAAATGATTGCCAAATCTATTTGCAGTAGATATGGTCAATGATGACTTATCATCTACTGATTTATTTATGACTGTACCGAATCCAAATAATTTAGGGTTTAGCGGACCCCAGGCTATGGGCTCGAGACTGATGCAACCGGGAACATCGCTAAGATGAGAACAAGAACTCTTAGTTGTACCTATACAAAGTTGAAATGTGTATTTATATTACTAAAGTTTGTGTTAGCCTACCCCGCAATGGATTGACACCAAACTACGCTTCTTTTTTAGTATCAATTTGGTACTCCGGAGATTCGAAAATATTGAAGTACCAAATAGTGCCACATAGGTACTAAATAATGATCATGGTTTGATGTAATGAGGATGGTTGTGTGGTTCGGTCAACCTGACGGACACCTAACATTGTAACGAGATTTTAAGACATATACTCAAATCGCAAATATGAATTCGTATACATAATATAATACGTCCTATATAACTTTATGCAGGAATATTTGACGGTAATAATCTTACTAATTGAACGAATTGAATTTGGCCAATAAATCGAATAACAAATAATTAGCCGAGTTTGTTAACAACCGCATAATAATTAAATATTTAATATTGTTACATGTCATTGCCTACTCAGGATTACAGTAAAAATATAAAACGTGGTATTAGAAAAAAGGCGTGCATGTAGGGAGATGCGGACTAAGCATTATGATAAATACTCCTCTCTTACGCAATCTTTTCCGATGGTGATCTCCAAGGTACATCGTCTTCTATTTCGTCCTCACTTTCGTCTATGTCTCCTTCTTCGTCCTGAGGCTCTGCATTATCTGAACATTGATTAGTTACCATATCTGGTACTGGAAGTATCGAGGGACGTCGACTTCCTGGAATTTTAATGTTTGCAATAAAGTTTTCTTGTGTTTTGTACAAATAAATTGAAAAGTTCAAATACATACCGCGTCTATAATTCAAAGCATCCGGACTTAGAAAATTGGTGTTATCCGGTTTTGGTAGTAATAAATGGCTGTCAGTAGCACTATCTGTCCCTGGCGAGTCCTTTAGACATGTTCTAGAGTCCGTCGTAGATGGGCCTTCACCATACTTGGCTGTATACAAAATTTTAATGTTTACTATGGTTGTTCAATGTAGTAGTAATGTAATTTAACAACAAATCCATTATAGCGTTTTCCAATATTTTTGTTTCTTTTTTTTTTGTCTATTTAATTTCGAGGTGGTTTTATAAATGCCAATGATATTTTCGAATTTTAGTGTGATGTTGATGTTACACTATGATAAGAGGTCAGACAAAGTAAGCCTTATTGTGTGTAAATATTCTTATTTTTATTTAAAAACAATTTTCAAGATAACAATTTAAAGATAAATTTGATTAATCGGACCTCTTTCCATAGATCAAAGTGAATCACTCAAACACAACAAGATCTAAAAGTTGTATACGAATCTAACAGCCAATTATCTAATTTTGAAACATAAAATTGTCTGAAAGACAACATTTATATTTGAAACCATAAACCATGCATTCGAAATAAAATTAATTGCTCAAAACAATAATTTATAATAACAGCTATACAGAAGTTCACCTTCGTCAATTAATCTGCAAAAATACATAATATAATAATAAATATACAAATATTTAACAACAAAACCACACTCACAATCAAAATACTTTTAAATTGACTCGAACTTGATATTGTATTTAATTCCACTTTACCTGTAGAGGTATATATGTCGTATAATGATTTGAAAAATGGATTTTTTGCGAAAATCATAGGGATTCCGCAAAAACACGGATAATTGGCTATGATATTTTTCAATCTTACTAAAATATTTAGGATTTTTACAAAAAAAAACTGATTGCTTTAGTACCTATATAGTTAAATATTAAACCAATTACGCACATTTTATGCAAGCTTTTACATTACCACCAGAGCCAAATCGAATGAATTGTAACACTACCTTAATCAGGCCTACAAGTAAAAAATACTTATGCTAGGCACTTTACTAACTTTAACATTTAAGCCATGTCTTCACTGGGCTATGTTTGATGCGCAACACGTGACGCTCATAAAGTTCGCCAACGTTGGACAATTACTACACAAAAATGCGTAATATGCATGACGCGGGGCTTGTTTGTTCCCGTGCATCATTTAATATCAAGTTTGAGTGTTTCTGTAATGTATTGAACTAGAAAAATATACAAAGATATCGTAATTATCCGTTATCGGTCTCCCGTAGCCCTGTTATTTATATGCTGTGTGAAATCCGCAATATATTAATTTATTTAAAGTTAACGAGTTGGTCAAAAATCCGAATCGATGATGCGAATCCGCATCATTTGATTTGAATATCTATGTGGTTGTTTCATATTCTTTGAATGGAATAGATGCTACGATTTTTACATGTTCACAAAGTTTTTGTATGGAAAAAATTATCACGTCAAAGGCTCATTGGCTAATATCTGCAAATCTCGCAATTTTCGTTTAATTTTCATTTTAAGTTCTTCTTAGGTGTCCTATAAAAAACAGGGTTTACTTTATATTTTCTGGGGCTTAGTTTAAGGTTCGATACTCCATTCACCCACGCTCCAGTTCAAAGGTTTGCATATATGAGCCAAAGACAAGCAATTTATCACATAAAAAAGACCGAACACGATTTGTAAATGTTGTATCTAAGTATTTTTGATTATGAGTTCGGTCTAATTTCGTAAAAAGTTTACTGTGACACTCACAGCTAGCAACAATTAAATTAGCGGATGATACAGTATTAGCTTGGTTGATGCGTGATGGCGATGCATTTGGTGTGGTACTCGCGGGAGCTTGCAGAATCACTTGTGGAAGTTCGTACTGAACGACGTTACTACCGTCTGGTTTTTTCGGCTGGATAGAACCCTCCTCGGCGTCACCTGGTTTCTTCTCATTTGACAGTAGACTACATTCAGTTTGGTCTTTAGGTATCGTTGCCACCGGTTTATTATCGATTGGCTTTTCAGCAACAACGAATGCAGAGTTTTCTTCTTTTGTTATGCTCATATAGTAACACGTATCACTACTCTTCATAATATGTCTTGGACCTGGGTTTAGTAGGATTGTCTCCTCATAAAATTCGGGCAACTCAGATGGCCTCACTCCAACTAAAGCCACACCATACCTTGAAATTAATAAACATCACACACCTTAATTTGTCGTTACAAAAGAATAAAAGTATAACAAGAAAAACATGCATATAGTATTACTTTCTGTGAGAGTGAAAGCTAGCATAGGTAAAACTTTTTCCTTCATACTCTCCAAAAAATCTGCTATCTCCTAAAACAATATGATAAATTTCATTTCCTGAACATTTTCCGTACAAACGATGCCATTCCTCAGGCGACTGTTGGCCCTCTCTGAAACCGAAAAATAACAGTTATAAAAAGTATATTAAGTAAGATGAGTGAGAGAATTTTCGACCGAAGAATTTTTAAATAAAATTTTTGCTATGATCCTGTAATGATAGACCAATAAAAATGATAGGGTAGATAGCTAATGAAGTAAGGAAGTTTTTGAAGTTAGTTTGGAAAAAAAAATAATAGGCGAGATTTTCTTTTAATTGCTCTTTAAAGTGTTTATAGCGTTTTGTCTACACTCTCTTTATGAAATACTTTTTTTATTTGTAACAGTTTGGTTAGTGTTACGCCTTTTTTTGTAACAGGTAACATGGCCCTATTATTCAGCTCCACATTTGAAAAGAAATCAGCCAATTATCTAAATTATTGCAGTTAGTATAACCAAATAGGTCTCAGTGGTCGCATTTTAGTAGAAAATGAGAAAAAAGGCCATAACTCCTAAACTACAAAAAATCGCAGAACATACATGGGGTATTTTCGGATACCCCCAGGTGTGAGGAATCTAAAAAAAGTTTATTGACGTCACTAGTTCGACCACCCTGTATGTATAACGTTGTTAATGTGTTTTGTAAATAAAGAGTTTATGTGAAGAATACGTACTGTCCCCGACTGGTATGGAGCAATAACGTGACCAAAGTGGAGGCTCCAGGACAAGTGCAGTTGTTTGCTAAAAGAGCGTACTTAAATTCATCTTCACACACAACGAATTCTGCAAATTTAACGTGCAACTTGTTCTCGGGTCTAAATATTTGTACATACTGAGGCACTATTGGTGCAAAATCCTTTACAGCCCAAGACCTGTGAAAATAGATCAGATTTTAAAAATTCATACAATTTTGCAATAAACGAGTGCATTGCTTCTTTACACGAAACCTCGAAACTATATGGTTTGCTTTCTTTTTATTTTGACTTGTTTACCTTAAAATAGTATGTTCATCTGCAGCAGTTTTGTCGGCGTAGTTTCTTGCTGCTAAAATGAAACAAGCTTCAGCTTCGTTCATCCTCGCTCTGATTAGGTCTGTATCTTTGAGACACGACCCTTGAATATATATTACTCGCTGGGCCCAAATAGGTACCTAGGAAGTTAAACAAATCGATCGTAGGTAGTTCAAATAGTTTACCAACTAGGTCATTATTAGAGATGGCTCTTTGCCGACTACACGGTTTTAAAATTTCCGACTAGTCGGCAACACTGACTATATTTTTGGTCAACTACTTTGAGCTGCATTTAGCAGCTCAAAGTAGTTGAAAAATGTATTTCCTTGTAATAAACTGAATGATTGCTTGTTCATCCTCATCGCTATCCGTCAGATAAGATGGGGGGGGATTTAGTTTTTTTTCTGTTTTAGTAGTTTTAAGGTAAAATTTTGTAGGTTATTTCTCTTTTTGGAAATAAACATAATTTTACTACGAAATAAGTACAAGTTAAGATGAGTCTATTTCTAATAATGAATATTTAGTAAATTCTCGTCTTAACTTCATTATTTTGAATATTACAATCTGTTTTTACCTGTAAGATCATTCTCATTGTAGTATCAAGTTCCATAGGTGACAGCAGAACCACGTAATAGTCTTGCAGAAGAGGATGTGCGTAGAACTCATTAAGGAAATCCATAATAGTGTCTGCGTGTAGTGTGGTAGAACAGACCACGACATGTTTCTCTGATTGAGCACGGTGCGACGAGTAGGAACCACCTAACTTTTGCCTTTCCATCCAAGTGAACGCCAGTTGTTCAAACTGAAATTTGGAAAAAATCAAAATTCAAAGTAACTTTTATTCATTCGGATATTATATTATATTTGTGCCCCTGTCTGTCCCCGTCTTTCATTTAAGTATTCATTTCCATGGATTTTAATCTACTTCATCTAAATCTATCTATCTATATCAGTGGTTCCCTAAGTGGGGGGCGCAGAGACCTTTTCAGGGGGGCGCGGGCCACTTGTGTATAAAAACCTGCGATCGTTGAGAGAATGCATTCCAGACTGCTCGATACGCCCAATGAAAATATTTGAAATTGACGCCTGTCAAGGACCTCATTGATGCCTCAGTAACCGAATGTTAAGAACTTTATCAGCCTCTGGCCTAGCCCCGCGCCAACCCTGAGGGGGCTATCAAAGGTATTTGGTACTCTTACTAAATACCTTTTGTATGACTTTGTAAAGCTTTAATGAGCAATAACAATACTTATTTTGTTATTAAATCTTTTTTATTCTGACCTGATAATGTGGACTGGAGGGGGGGGGGGCGGATTTTTTTTTTATGGTCGAAAGGAGGCGCGTCTCAAATAAGTTAGGGAACCCCTGATCTATATTATCTATATCTATACTAATATTATAAAGCAGAAGAGTTTGTTTGTTTGTTTGAACGTGCTAATCTCAGGAACCGCTGGTCCGATTTGAAAATTCTTTCAGTGTTGGATAGTCCATTTATTGAGAAAGGCTATAGGCTACTTACTTGATCCCGATATTCCCACGGGATCGGAATTTACGCGGGTGAAACCGCGAGACGCAGCTATCGTTAATATAATCCGATCCGTAAGACATCCTGCACAGTTTGATTTTAATATAACTATCTTAAAAGTAAAATAAAAGAGAAACGATCTCTTGTCATTGTGCTTACCTCTTTTCTATATTTTTTCTTATTCCCAACGTTATTACCTACCTGTGTCGGTAAAACTACCAGTGCTACACCAATCATTATAACCATAAAAAGTTGAGAGGGCCATATATCGGGCACAAAGTCACCGTATCCCACTGTTGAAAATGTCACAACGACGAAGTAAGTAGCTTGGAATAGATTTAGATGGCGATGCCCAGCTCGTTGAAAATGTTGAATACCGCAAACGCTGAAACGTTTTTAAATTGCCTAAATAAAATCTGTTAGTAGTACAGAATAGTACAAACATACAAATATAGGCGCGGAAAACATATCCCTTTCCGTACAGTTGGGTAAAAAAAACATACTTATCTATATGCTTGGAAATATCTACCTTGTAAACACGAGACACAGCAGAGTGACACACAATATCATGAGTTGTTGTGATAAAGCCGATTGCGATTTCTGCATAGCTCGATGCAAATCATTCTAGAAATATTTATTTAGGATAAGTTATTTAGTTATGTTAGGCATTAACGTCAACATTTATTTGCTCTTCTTGTACGATACTTACGAACATATTTTCTAGTGATCGTTTTGCTAACCAACAGTTCAAAAACACTGGGATAAATAAATTCCGTAGTGGTGGAAATGGTAACTGAAAAAATGTTCTTATTGTGAGTCTCTCTTAGAAGTAAAATATTTATATGTATACCTAACATTTGTTAACTATTTACCAATAAAGGTACATGTATTTTTTGATAAAGTACTACTTTCTTGCACATTCATTAATGCTACTTACTGTAAGGGCGAAAGGTATAGTGTTCATCATTTCCAATACAAAGTGGAAGGACATAACTTGCTGCCATATGTTACCCTGTAATGTACATTGCTGTTATTTAAATTATAAATTGGAAAACTTAACTGACGTGTTGTTTTTAAAGTGCTTTAACGTATTTTTGTATCGTATTCGACTACATTTACAGGTAAACTGTGATATTGAGTGAGTATCTACGAGGGTTGTATGATAAGTACCAGTTAACCGACTGAGGGTCACCGTTACCACCGATACAAAGTAACGATTACAGTCCAAATTTTAGACAGATTACTCAAGTAGTTTTGTTTTCAAACTTTGAGTGCGTGTTTCGTAATCCGTTATCATAATTACTGATCGATATTATTCTTCTTTCAGAATTGCAAATTAAAAGCCACTTGATGACTTAAAACAGCTGTGAAAAACTAACTACTCTACTGACTGAAATGTTGACTGTAATCGTTGTAAAAATGGCGCTACAATGGTGGAATTTTTATTTTGCTTCGGTGGTGCCCTCATTGTACACGGGTACTTATCATACATCCCTCGTATGTCTCTAGTTAAGTCAAAACCCGTTATTTTTCAAATTAAACATTTAAATATATGAATAAAATAAAAAAATAAATTAAAATAATCCGTGGTGCATGGCGGCACCCCGTGAGCGGGGCGCGTGCTACTTATAATGTATCCGTTTCCAATATACGGTAGTAGGGTTTCCATAAACTTTAGCGCCAAACTTTTCAAATTAGGACAAAAACATACGTCTACTCTAATTTATAAGGGGAAAATATATCTTTTTTTGGGCATGGACAAAAAATACCATATCTGTAAAATCATACCTTGTAACCTAAATATGCGAGTAGTATAGCCTCTGTAAACGATATCATGGCCAATATAACTTGCACGACCCACAAGTACAATGGTCGATTGACCCATATTATTCCGTCCCAGTTGATGATCGGGTGCTCCTGGAATTCCTCTTCTGTCAAGTTCGCTGAATATTCGAATTCAGTCTTATTCCCAGTTTTGCAACCGTAACTGTAATTTAACGTTACAGATAATGTTGAAACCTTTTCATTTATGACTAGAATTGAATGGTTAAACTAGTTTGTTAGTTAAAGCAGAATTTAGTTGATTATTACGACTAATTTAAGACAGATGAATTGTTATTATCGACGACGATAGTACTTAGTTTCAATACCTTAAATCTTTAACAAAAAAAAACATTAAGTATTTACTGAGTTCCAGTTCAATAGGTTAAATAAAATAATAAAAATAAAAAGATTAAACTATGACAAATATGTCGAACAACCCGCCCCTTATCGTTCCTGGCGCAAGGGTCCCCAGTCCCCATAACACTAAGTGACGTTGTCACGCTGAATGGCAATGAATAACCTCTGCGTCAAGAACGACCAGGAGCGGGAGGCATCACCATTCTCTGTCACTCTACGCCCCAACTCCTTAATGAGTTTCTAAGCCTCGGCTCCCCAACAACCCATTGTCTTCACCACTATAGACACAAAGTAATAACTTTTTCTTCTGTTTTCGCGATGTTGTATTGACTTAGTAGTATGTACCTATAATGCTTCGGGAAACCATTGAAATTCAGAAACACCCCAACAATTTCAATAGGGAGGATGGCTGGAAAGTGCCGCCTGTCTGGGACCCAGTACTTGTAAAGGTGATTTGTGCATAGTTAATAATAAATACTAGTCTTTGCAATTTAGAGTCTGCGTACATGGGAACGTTTTGATACCTTTTTAATATTTAATTTTTGATAACACGGTAGTTTCACTGTAACTTTTTAATACATTATAATAACAAATTACATCTCAGTCAATCCTGAAGAAGGGACCTGTAAAGTTCTCGAAACGTTAACCGTTGAAACAATGCAAAGTAATAAACACCACACGATTATAACCGAAAAATGTCTTTAATTTTAACAAAGTAATAATTTGGCGTTAACTAAGAAAAGCTAAAAATACATATTTATTGCAACCTATTCGCCCCGTTTTAGAAATGAAACTCCTTTGTTTAGTGCAAAATGTATCATTTCAGATGCTCGATAGTCGACTGCATAATTTCGTACCCACCGACTTGATACCGCTATGAAATGCACAATGGTTTCTCATAAAATTGATGCTAAGTCCGAATATGATAGTCTGTCACGGAAGAACGTTCTATTGTGATGTTTTATTTACGTGACGTGATGTCAGTAGCGACGCCATGTGTGAGCGGTTTGGTGTATAGCAATTCCAGGAGAGATGGACCCCGTTTTGTTACGAATTCATAACTTGAGATATAAAGTAAATAAAAATAAAAAAACATTTGCTTTCATAGGAAAGTGGTTATATTTATTAGCATTACAATTACTGAATTGTAGGAAAAAATCTACAGTACGGGAGAACATCTCTCCCGTACTGTGCTGGTGAGTTATACCCTTCTAAAGAGTTCGGGATTTCTACGTAAATAGCTTTTTAACCAGCAATTTAACTGATTTTGTGTATCTCAGCAAAATTAAAGGCCAGTTTTCTTACTGATTCACTTGAAGGAGGAAAATACTCTTCTCTGTAGCTGTAAACGTTTGAACACTGGTAACACAGCTCGTCCCAATTTTTTACAACTCGTGATCCCGATAACGATTACCAGGATAATTATGAATGTAAAATCTTGTGTAAGCACTATCCCTATTAAGAATATTGTTGTTAAAAACAACATTATTTGCCTTTTTTATAAAGTACTAGCTGACCCGGCAAACGTTGTTTTGCCTTATAAATTATAGATAGTAGCCGATTCTCAGATCTACTGAATACGTATACAAAATTTCAAAAAAATCGGTCAAGCCGTTTCGGAGGAGTACGGTAACTAACACTGTGACATGGAAATTATATATTAGATAAAATTTTGAAAATTCAGGATAATTTAGAAAAGTCAATGCTTTTCATGGGTATGACGCAAATCGTCCCATTCGTAACTCGTCCAATTCGCAACTTGAGCCATTCTCAACTCCCATTCTCAACTCGTCCCGTTCGCGTCTCGTCCTGTCGCGTCTCGTCCCATTCGCAACTCGTCCTATCCTCTATTTTTTTCGCAACTGGTCCCATTTGCTACTTGTTCCGTTCACTGCTCGCATTGGGTATATAACTTACTGAATAATAATAAAAAAATGCTGCAAATCATTTATTTTCTCAAATAATATAGTTTAGGAGTGAAAAGTATTGACTCTACTCTAAATTATACTAATTTTTCCAAATTATGGTACTTAATAAAAAGGCACACAAAATTGTTTTTAAAAATATAACAAGACTCTGAATACGGACCCGTGCTTACACAAGATTTTACAAAAAAAGAATATTCAAATTCTTTTATTCATAAAAAAAGTATTAAGCCGTTTAATGGTCCCTATAAAATAAATAAAAATAAATAAAATTTATTCAATAAATCTGTGGTTTACAAATGGTTTAGTCCTATTCTTTTAAAAATGTATATAAGTCGTAATTACTATAATAATGTCATAATTACACAAACACGTCTAATCAAAAATCAATAAGTGGTTTCACTAACATTTGACAGTGTCAGTGACAAGTTATGTGTAACTGCCCTCTAATAATAAAGAGTAATAATTGTAACCACGAAACTTCACTAGCAATGTTATTAATAATCAAGATTGCTCTCATGTTTTGTCTAGGCGTGTGTTTTAGAATAATATTGGTTACTGAATCATCCCTTGGGTTATAGCAAGCCTAAATATCCTGGTAATCGTTATTAAGCCTTAATACCAGGAATTGTTAAAAATGGGACAAGCTGCGATTTGGACGAGTTGCGACCGGACGAGTTGCGAATGGGACGATCTGCGAACGGGACGAGTTAAGAATGGGACGAAACTGCATATGTGTGACGAGTTGCGAATGGGACGATTTGCGTCATACCCCTTTTCATACCTAAACTATATTTTTTGAGAAAATAAACGATTTGCAACATTTTTAGTTTTATTCAGTTAGTTTATACCCAATGCGAGCCAACAAGTAGCGATTGGGACCAGTTCCGAAAAAAATTGAGGATAAGACGAGTTGCGAATGAGACGAGACGCGAAAGGGACGAGTTGAGAATGGGACAAGTTGCTAATGGGACAAGTAGCGAATGGGACTAGTTGCGAATGGTGCGATTTGCTTCTGACCCAAATAAAACTAATAACAAAAACACATCGTTGTTTATACTCGTACGGAAGCAATGGCGGCAGAAACAAATCATTAAAAGTAGTTAGTAATTCTTTTAAATACATACTGAAATAGTATTGTTATATACAGGGTGTCCAGAGACCAGTGGATGTCCCGGCACGGGCGGCTGGCGGGGAAGGGTTGACCGCCCAGAATACGTTTTTTTTTTCTATCTCAAACGGTTCGAGCTGTACGTCACTTTTAGTAAAAATTGAAAAATGTCTACTTTTTTGCACGTTTCGGGGTATCACGTCCACAGATTAAGCGATAGCATTGTTTTTTTTTCGCCATGGGTTCACTAATATTGATGTTTGAAAATCACCTTAATTTTTTTTTAATACTATAGTTAGTAACTTACAGGATGTCCCCAAAGATAGATTTAGTTTTATAAACTTTACTTTCTGCTAAGTTTGAGCATCTGTGGTGTAAAAAAATGTATGAAACCTGTCTGGCCGACTATTGAAAAAAATTGCCTATTTCATAAGGATTCTAAAACAGTATTATACTAATAACTTTTTGTCATAAGTTACTAAGCTAGTGCTATGAATGCATCGAAGGTACTATCTTACATGAGAAAGTTGAAACAAGTATTGTACAAAAAAGGACACTTATTAAGATTTAATATGTCATAATGTTACAGCAAATGCTCAAATTGTCCTCCTCTTGCCCTTACACAGGCCCTTAACCTTTTTATAAACGATCTCTTAAGGACACGATTATAATTTTTTTCTCCTATTTGTTGTGCCGCTTCGTGGACGCGTAGACGCAGGTCTTCAATTGTGGTTATGTTTTTTTTGTATACTTGTTCTTTTAAACACCCCCAGTAAAAAAAATCAAGTGGATTCAGATCAGGCGAACGTGGAGGCTACAATATTGGATCTAATTGGCCAATCCATCTTCTTGGATAACTTTCATTAAATAGTTTTTCACTCGCACGGCATAATGTGCGATGAGTCAACGTGCAAAAGAGATGGCTACCTAAACTTGTACAATTTGCACAGCTGGCAGCTAACCAACCCAAGATTAGCCAGGGAAGACCGATCACAGTACCAATTTAAAATTAACTATTGGGCCATTATTTTAAATGGCCAAATTATTGTCCCTTTCGAATAGCAAGGCAACCTAAACAGGGCCAACAATTTACACTTTCTCCAAAACGAACTCCCGAGACTACTCAAAGAGGTGCCATTGGCGGTCCGGCGAAGAATGTGGCTTCAGAATGACGGCTGTCCTGCACATTATGCCGTGCGAGTGAGAAACTATTTAAATGAAAGTTATCCAAGAAGATGGATTGGCCAATTAGGTCCAATATTGTGGCCTCCACGTTCGCCTGATCGAATCCGCTTGATTTTTTTTACTGGGGGTGTTTAAAAGAACAGGTATACAAAAAAAACATAACCACAATTGAAGACCTGCGTCTACGCGTCCACGAAGCGGCACAACAAATAGGAGAAAAAAATTATAATCGTGTCCTTAAGAGATCGTTTATAAAAAGGTTAAGGGCCTGTATAAGGGCAAGAGGAGGACAATTTGAGCATTTGCTGTAACATTATGACATATTAAATCTTAATAAGTGTCCTTTTTTGTACAATACTTGTTTCAACTTTCTCATGTAAGATAGTACCTTCGATGCATTCATAGCACTAGCTTAGTAACTTATGACAAAAAGTTATTAGTATAATACTGTTTTAGAATCGTTATGAAATAGGCAATTTTTTTCAATAGTCGGCCAGACAGGTTTCATACATTTTTTTACACCACAGATGCTCAAACTTAGCAGAAAGTAAAGTTTACAAAACTAAATCTATCTTTGGGGACATCCTGTAAGTTACTAACTATAGTATTAAAAAAAAAATAAGGTGATTTTCAAACATCAATGTTAGTGAACACATGGCGAAAAAAAAAAACAATGCTATCGCTTAATCTGTGGACGTGATACCCCGAAACGTGCAAAAAAGTAGACATTTTTCAATTTTTACTAAAAGTGACGTACAGCTCGAACCGTTTGAGATAGAAAAAAAAAAAACGTATTCTGGGCGGTCAACCCTTCCCCGCCAGCCGCCCGTGCCAGGACATCCACTGGTCTCTGGACACCCTGTATAGGTAGGTATTTACATAATTTAAAATCCTAGGCAAATTCCCAATCCTTATTTAGTAACTTCGAAGTACTGAACGTTAGCAGCAGGGTTGCCAACTCTTTATCTTAGGTGGGTGCTAAATGACGTTTAGTCTCTAAGTACCTAAACCGCAGTCTGTCAATTTCGCGTTGTGCCTAGACCTAACGAGAGATGGGCATATTGATATATAGACTTATTGCGTATTAGTTCATGGACGAAGTAGTTAAATTGAGGTTAAGTCATAGTGCGCATTAGCTCTAAAGCGAAGTGAGTTATATGGCGAGTTAGCTTTAAACCGAAGCAGGAAAATTAGGATTTAGTTCGTAAGCTAGATAGGCGAATCGAAATTTTATTTTTATTGCACTCTCTTAATTGGTAGTACCTAAACCGAAGTCTGCCATTTTCGCGTTGTGCCGTAGACCTAACGAGACATCAGCATATTAATATTAAACTTGAAAAATAATTTATTGAGAATATTTTCTACGTACCTATTATATCTACTTTATTTTTTTTTCGTATTTAAGATTAATTCAAAAGAAATACATAATCTGTGAAAATTTCAACTGTCTAGCTATCATGGTTCAAGAGATACAGCCTGGTACGGTGGTAACAGACGAACGGACAGACGGCGAAGTCCCAGTAATAGGCTGGGACCTTCGACTTAGTCGTATCGCTAAATGGGCACTACGAGAAGTAGATCTATTGCAACATAGACGTATCGCTTATTAGGCAAAACAAGAAGTAGACCTATTGCAACATAGTCATATCGCTAAATAGGCACTACGAGAAGTAGACCTATTGCGAGTTAGACCAAACGCTCATTTTAAATGACAGTATGGCACAACGCGAAATTGACAGACTGCGTTTTAGGTACTTAGAGACTAAACGCTAAATGACATCTCAAATAGTGCTAGATTAATGAAAAAAAAATAGTGCTATTTTTTGACATAAAATTTTTCTATCTGTTTTTTTGATTCCGAATGCCGCTTAATTTCAAATATTCTCGCTTTAAATTCTGTATTGCAAAATACACACATTGCTTTCAAACTATCTCCAAGCACAGGCCTAAGCCACTTTTTGAATTGTAAATCGTTCTCCCACTCTTTTCTGTAATTTTAAACTTAACTTACTTTTGCATAAAGGAATATCCGTTTTTGTAGGTTTTATAGTTCACGAAACACTTGACTTGACAAATTCACAACTAAAAACAATCACAGTTCGCTCCTACAGTGACCAGACAAAAATCAGAATGATGGAAGTTTAGTGCTAAATTAGGTGCTAGGTGCTAAATGTTAAATTACAGTGCTGGAATTGAGAAAATAGTGCTAAATCTAGCACCGAAAGTGCTAAGTTAGGAACCCTGATTAGCAGTAATGAGCTTCGCAGTCTGATATTTCGCCGTTACAATGATTTGCACTACCACAACATCGCAGTTCTGTCTGTTCGCGGTAACGTGTTTCGCAGTGACATTATTCGCAGTCTGCAGTAACGTTATACAGTCAATTTAAGTGTTGCCACTTCAAAAAAATAAATCATTTTGGTAGTTTGTGGAAGGTGGACCATCTCTTTCACCGGTCCATCTCACCCGGAATTACCCTATCATCATCATTTCAGCTGTAAGAAGTCCACTGCTGGACATAAGCCTCCCTCATAGTTTTCCAGATGCTTCGGTCATAAGTGGCCTGCATCCATCGTGAACCCGCGGCCTTAACTAAGTCGTCCGTCCATCTCGTTGGTGGACGTCCAACGCTGCGCTTTCCGATCCGCGGTCTCCATTCGAGAACTTTTCGGCCCCAACGACCATCTGCTCTCCGTGCTATATGTCCTGCCCACCCTATAATCGAATTACCCTATATACGAATTTAAATCTCAAAAATTACTAGTAAACTGCTTCGATTAAGGAATCACCATACAAATGGTGATTTTTTAATCGAAGCAGGTGGGTACGGAATCATTAGCACGCGAGTATGACATGATCGGTTATTTTGGTTTTTTAAATTTATGAACTAGGAACCCTCTAGTGGGGTTAAAAAATGTATTGGACCTGGTGTGACCAACCATTCAAAAAATCGCGCAAATTATGAAATGTCTAAAACAGCATACCATGTGCCTAATTTATATCAAGAAATTTCTAAGAAATTTAAAATAGCCATTCGTGTGTGTTAAATCTGCATTTTATTTACCAAAATTTAATAGACAGTTCGTTAAAAAAGATTCATATTTGGAACGAAGTTTTATAGGGGCTTGCGGGCGGGAGTGCAGGAGAGCTTCAATTTACTTATAGGCTCTTGTGCACGTTTTATTGCACAAGAGCCAATAAGTATTATTTTATTACGTTTTACGCCAATACGTTTTATTATTGTTGTATTGTTTTGGCCATTGTTGGGGAATGTTGAGTTTTGGCGTTATTGTTGTTGTTGGAGATTATGACGTTTTGTTGTTAGTGTTTTGTTAGTTCTTGGTGTTTATTGGTATTGTTGTATGTATTGTTGTTAGCATTTTTGAGTGCTGTTGGTGTTTTGTTCGAAAATTAGAAAATAGTAGGCCACACTGAAAGTTTGAATAAAACAATGTTTAAACCAGGGATTGAAAGCGGTAGAGGTATAAAGGTATGGTACCGGTATAGAATTACGATAAGGTATAACAGTAACGGTTGAATATTTCGGTAGCGCTACCGTTAAACAAAAATAATGATACATATATTATTACGCTACCGTTATTTTACGGTACTTTATTTTTTCCGATACCGCTACCGAAATAATTACGGTACCGAAAAAATACGCTATGTGACGAAGCGGCAACGCCGCAGAGTGCGGGAGGGTGGTGCGGCGACGTTGCCAGGTTTACGGGTAAATTTACACAAAATAAATATATTGAAATAAATATTATGCATAGTCCTCGAAATTAATACCTACCTAATGATACCCTTTTGGTAATACTTGTAGTAACGCTATTTACCACCACTTAATCCGCGAACTATTTTAGATTCTATATAATGTATCATTTTGTTATCAAATTGTATCATTTTATCTTTAACAATAACTGGTCACTGTAATTTAGATTCGAATCCAACTCATCATCACTTGAGTCTTCTTCTCTCGAAATGTCACTCATTAAGCAAGTTAATTTCAAGACGTTGGCTTCATTGTCCGATGTTATGGTATAAATTTGATCTATATTAATTTTGTACTTTCTTATTATATATAACAACTTTTCTCGTAGATAATCAAATGTACAGATGTACATCTGATTTTCTACGACCAGCCCCACATCTCTGCTATACCTAAAATTTAATTACCACCGAGTCATTTTTAATATACTGGGCATTGACGGCAAAAAATGTACGATCAAGACTAGTAGCACTGTCAATCTTTAACAAAATCAGCCTACCTTTAATGTCTTTAGCTATACTTTCTCGCACATTTTCAGCTGTCTCTGCAATTTTTTTTTATCGAGTGAGAATTAAGAGACTGGGCCCTTCTCGGGTTAATTGGGCGTCATTCCTATAATGTTTTTAAAAGCCTGATCATCCAATATTGTAAATGGCTTACAATGTACTGTAACTAAATTAACACACTGCGTTTGTAAATGATTAAATTTGGAAGAATCAGATGTTTTTTTGGCTGGGTGGTCACTATTGTTTGAAGAATTTTGATCATTTTTATCATTTGGGTCTGAAAGTTCATCACTTGCGTTTAGCTTGTTTCGCTCGTTGACTATTTAAACTCGGAAGGATGTTTGATCGATAAATAGTATAATAAATTTGTACCATGCTCACCCAGAAAAACGGATAGTATGCATTATGTATTTTAAATATGTAAAATTAGGTTTTTTTTGGTTAAACGTCAAAGCAACAGCACAAGATACATAGGGGAAAATCGGTTATGTCGTACTGCCAATAAAATCGTACCACTTCTGAATTTCCTACTAAATGGGCTTCTTTTTCAAAACTGGCAACACCAAAGTGTGCCCCCACATTACTCACCCGCAATCGACTATTTGTAAAAACAATTTGTCGACAAAAGTGCGCGTACTAGTACGAAACTAAAAATAAGTTAGCTAATCATATTTTTGTTCTGAAAAACACGTTTGGTCTAACGATAAATGGTATTCGGCGGCTCGCATTTGAAATTGCAGAGACACACGTTCAGATTTTTTAAAATAAAAATAAATGTATGGCTGGTAAAGTAAATTTATGAAACGACACTCACTGCAGTGTTAGACAACCAGAAACCAAGTCTATGAATAGAAACGAATATAATTTTCTTTTTTTTATTCAATGGTAAGATATTTCTGTGTGGTACGATCTAATACTTAGTGACTGTCCGCTGCAAAAAGTTATTTTTTTCCATGTTAAAGTAAACAAATAGAACTGATATTCCTGTCATAGGTAGTCAAAATAACAAACTTTGTTGTGGATATTCATTCATTAGTATTAGTCCTGTCGTAAACGAAATATTTAGGTTTAAGTAAAAAGTGGTCCAACTAACCGACTTCCCCTTAAATACCTGTTTTGGCTTTTACAATTCTAATTTCAAATAAGTGTCAAGTTTCGCGATAGGGTTGTCTATTTTTTTTTGACAGCCGACTCTGGTGCCTATTAGCTCCTCAATCAATCGGTTAACATTTATGCTGAACAGATCAGGAGAGGTTAATCCTCCTTGACGAACACCGCTCTCTAGCATATATTCGCTAGAGGTGTATCTCAACAGATTCACCACATATTCCGGGACCTGTGCGGTTTTGTTTAGTTGGGCCCAGAGAATTTAATAATTAACTAGGTCAAACGCACGCGACAAGTCCAAGAAACATGCATACACGCTGGTTTTCTGCGAGGTATAGTACTTGACGGTGCTTTTTAGCGCAAGTATGGCTAAAGCTGTCGAGAGACAGGGTCGGATATCAAACTGAGCATCATCAATTTTTACGTTCTTTATTAGATCGGGATAAATAAGACGTTCCAAGATTTTACTAGCTATGGTACCTAATGAGATAGGCCTATAATTGGAGAAGGCCCCCATATTTCCGGTCCTGCTCTTCACCGCTTTGTTTGTATGAAAATTGAAACAGTACCTACCTTCTTAAATCGAAACATTACCATAATTCAATACCGGGGTACCATACAATTATACCTCTTTTCCGTTTTTAAACCCTGTCTGTAAGTGAAGTTCCTTCAAAAATACTTGCTAGTTGCAAGTATTTTGTCCGAATAATATCCTCCCTATCACATCGTGGACTCTTGGGAGTATCACGGAACGATTTAGTAGCGAGATGCCTACTATCGGCCTTAGTCTATCTTATATTTTTTACTTGCATTATATAGCATAATGCCAATATTTTAATGAGTCAATACATATCATCGCATTATGACAAACATCGGGATTTGGCGAAAATTATTCAAAATAGACCAAACAGTCGCATAATGACGACTTTCGTTCTCACCAATGTTTTTGTTATTTGTTTTGCCTACAATATGTACAATCAAACACAAATTTATTTATAAACACAATATTATACCAAGTAAATATTTAAATAAACATAACATTTCTAAGGCTAACCGTACCTATGGTGCCAGACACTTCTTTTCAATAAACACAAAGTTATACATCAATTAAATACCAACAAAGTCAACGTTCATAATAATTAAAACGGACAACTATTAAAATCTAGTGTTATACTGACACTTAATCTCATTAAAAAAACCGAACTTTGCTTAGTCTATGTACACAAACCCCCATTTCAATATGTTGGTCAAGAAAATCCTGAATAATTTTTTTTATGCGATCATTTGTTATTTTTTTTTTTTAATTTGTCTTTTAGTTTTTGGGTAATGAATCTGGCTCTTTCGTATATCATGATCGTATTTTATGCTTTCATTTTTAATACTTTTAATAAACGGGAATAGGTTTGGTTTTAACGCCTAGGTAATTCAATTAAAAATTAAATCAACTTTCCCCGGGACTCGCCGAGTGTCCTGCTCGGTGTCTTGATGTGATCACTGCTGTAAATCCTGGTGTGTAGGCGACCCACAGACACAGCGGTGGGAGTGTGACAGTGGGAGTTATTGTAATCAAGTTCAACCGAAAAGAAAAAACCGGCCAAGTGCGAGTTGGACCCGCACACGAAGGGTACCCGTACCATTATTGCAAAAAACGGCGAAAAAACACTTTTGTTGTATGGGAGCCCCCTTTAAATATTTGTTTATTTTCGTTTTTAGTATTTGTTGTTATAGCGACAAAAGAAATATACATCTTCTGTGAAAATTTCAACTCTCTAGCTATCACGGTTCTCGAGATACAGCCTGGCCACCGCGCGATAAAAAGACGGACGGATATCGAAGTCTCAGTAATAGGGTCCCGTTTTTACCCTTTGGGTACGGAACCCTAAAAACTACATAATATACGTACCTTGGTATTTTTTAATAATACAATGTCACTGTTAGTGATGTATTTTACATAGTTATTATTCATTATATTATATTCAATTCGATTCCTTGGCTTTGTGGAGTAGTATAATTTTCAACTGTAATCTTAAATAGATACTGTAATTATACGACATAAGTCATCTATGACATTCTTATTTTATTTTAAATGTACTATGTATGATTAACCTTCTTGCACTTACCAAGGAGATAAGCTATGATTTTAATTACAGATTTGTATGCATAGAGATATATTAGACTAAAGTATTTGTATGCAATGTATACACAAATTATATTACGACATTATTAAGTAGGTAGATACTTACTTTTTTAAGACTTTTTAACACAACTGTATTAAATTAGGCATCATAATATAACCGAAACTATATTTCACAAAATACAGCAAACTGCGATATGACAGTAACAACCACGAAAAAGTAGGCATAGTGCGACTACGTGTTTGGAGGTTTTCTGAAGTAGTCGTTATGCTACTAATTGTATGAAAACGTAAAAAAGTCAACCAAGGCCGATAGTAGGCATCTCGCTACTAAATCCACGGAACTACATTAATGAAATATCCTAACGACAATACCATAATCTAAACCGAATGACAACCGGAACCGATGTCGAAGTGTAAAATCAGTGCAAAAATGAAAATAATGATACAATTAGGTAACAAAATGATACCATTCTATAAAATCCAAATACTTCTTGGATTTAGTGGTGATACATAGCGTTACTACAGGTACATAAGTATTAGTTATACTCCATTGAAATGTTACATTTGAGTGTGCATTTGTCAGAGGACGCAATTTTATTTTTTAGATATCAAGGGGGGGTTAGTTTAAAGTTAAATAATAGTTTGTGGGGTTGCGGCTCTTGTCTCATGGAAAAACGGGTTCAAATGGTTTTTATGGTTTATTTGACGAACTATAGGTCTCACAAATAAAAATAATTAACATTTTGTATTGCAAATAAGATTATCTACAACTTTTGTAAAGTAACTTTTAGTTGTAGAACTAAAAATAAAAAGTTATAAGCGAAAATCCATGAAAATTTGAGAAACAAATTATATTGGTAATTTATAAACCGATTTTGATGATTATTTTTTTATTCGGAAGGTATAAGTCTCAAGGTGGCTCCATAACATAATGATATGGATCGGACGAGGATCTTCGGAGTGATGAGCAGAATGGTTCCTCAGAAAGTAGTAAATTACTTACTTCTGGACTTTTATCAGTAGAATCAGACCTTGTGCTTACTGGTAAGGGATTGATGAAGCACCTGTAACCACCTTCTCATCAGAGAGCTCCTCAATGATTAAAGCTATGGTTAAAATTTAATTGATTTTTAGTGGTATATGAAAGTAGGTACACAAAAAAGGATGAAATAAAACACCGACTTTAAAAAAAAAACTCACCTACATACAGTCATTGAGGAGTTCTCTGATGAGAAGGTGGTAACAGGTGCTTCATCAATCCCTAACCAGTAGCATACGGTCTGATTCTACTCGTAAAAGTCCAAAAGTAAGTAATAAACTACTTTCTGAGGAACTATTCTGCTCATCACTCCGAAGATTCTCGTCCGATCCATATCATTTTTTTATGGAGCCACCTTGGGACTTCTACCTTCCGAATGCAAAAAAAATCATCAAAATCGGTTCATAAATGACCAATAGAATTTGTTTCTCAAATTTTCATAGATTTTTGCTTATAACTTTTTATTTCTAGTTCTACGATTAACAGTTACTTAACAAAAGTTGTAGATAATCTTATTTGCAATACAAAATGTTAATTATTTTTATTTGTGAGACCTATAGGTCGTCAAATAAACCATAAAAACCTCTTGAACCCGTTTTTCTAAGATGGCGGCCGTGGGACAAGAGCCACAACCCCACAAACTATTATTTAACTTTAAACTAACCCCCCCTTGATATCTAAAAAATAAAATTGCGTCCTCTGACAAATGCACGCGGAGCCCAAAAAAATGTAATATTTCAATGGAGTTAGGAGGTATTAACCTTAATAAATAACCTAACTCTTCGGAGCGGAGCGGAACGTCATAACGAAATAATATAACGGTATGACGTCATACCGCTACCGATATATTTGGGTACCTTTATTTTCAGGTATCGAAATATAACGGTATGTCGTCATACCGAAATCCGTGTCTACCGATATATTTGGGTACCTTTATTTTAAGGTTTACCGAAAAAATACGGTCAGTGCCATATTTTTTTTTTACCGTATTTTTTCGGTTATTCAGTCCCTGGTTTAAACTCAAACTCAAAATATGTTTTGTTCATTCGGTTATTCACAGAAAACTTTGAAACGTCAGTAATCTAGTGTGTCTTTCGAATGCAACCTCCAATAAGAACAAGACACAAGAAACTCATATCAAAATATACTCCTTTGAATTTTGAACATTATCGTATTTTCATTCGATCGAAGCATTTTTCGAAACATGAGGACCTTTGGTCTGCGTACAAATTCTGCGTACCAACGCCTCACGGTGGTCAAAATAAATGTGGTGCTTTGATCCCAAAAGCATTTTGAAGGCGAACTAAGCAATTTTGCGGAGAAAGAGAACTTTTAAAATCATAAAAAAATCATCGCTCTGAAGTATTTTCGCGTTAATTCCGTTTTTGTCGCTGAACACGAACTTCAATACGTGATAAAAAAATAGACACACTATTTACCGCCACTTTTATTTTGTAATTGAAGTGTGAATTCTTACTTTAAAAAAGATATAACGTTCTAAATTAACAAGATGGGAACCCGAAACCCGTCGGGCTTCGGATAGTACCCCCGAAAACAGTAACAAAATCTCTTTGAACCAATTCCCATAGAAACTTTTATCCCCTATTTAACACCCTTAGAAGTTGTATTTGGACAAAAATACTTTTGATCGTTCACCTACGTCACCATATCAATCGATGTATCAATTTCAAGTTTCTAGGTCAAGCCGTTACGAAGTTGCATACAAACGTTTTTCCCCATTTTTACCCGCCTAGGGGTGGGTGCTCACTTTCAACCTCTAAAGAATCTATGTTCCAAATTTCAAGTCTCTACACCTAGCCGTTTAGCCTGTACGCTGTCCATCATTCATTCAGTCAGTGAGTTACACTTGCGTTTTATTAAGTATGATGATAGGTACCTCTATCATGGCCAGGAGTGCAAAACTTTCAATGTGCACCTTGTATATACAATGTATTCTATACGTAGTTTCTCGTATAATGCTCTTTGTGGCGTACATATTTTAAGGGAAAACGCAATGTTGTTTCATTTAGTTGCAAAATATTGTATTTAACCGGTGACTGCAAAATCATGGCCTCAGAATTATATTAATTTATTAGGAACACCTTTCCATAATATTAAATTCCCATCGTTATGGCAAAGTGGTAGGTATAAATTGCCATTACAAAGGCAGTTGTTAATAGAAAATAGCTCGATTTGATTGGTCATGATTATTGTAAGGGAAAGAAATAATGTGCAAGGCAATTGTTTCGAGGCCAGGGAATTTATTTTCTTCGTAACGTGTTACTAATGCATGGCCAATCGAATCGATCTATTTCTATTTTTCATTCTTTGAATAATAAAAGCCATACGTAATGACGTACGTACATACGTAATTATTCAAAGAATAGCAATTTTATTTGCAAGTAACCTGAAATTCAATACAGAATGCGAGATAAGAACTTCGCGTCATGAATGTAATTTCAAGAAGCTGATTGGCCCATTGATTGTATTTAATTACCAGATCGGATACAATACTTGTGGGATTTTAATCTCGACTATTATGAAATTGCACGGTAGCGTGACAGCGCGGCGCACTGTTCATTATTTATACGTCAATTATCATGATGGGTGTAAAGAGCAAATATTTTATGAAATTAATAGGCATACATAATCTCAACGATATGATGTTGCTGTATAATATTATACAACAGTAATTTCGAATAAAATTTAATAATAAATATTAAAATCATTATCATAAGATTCTGTGTGTTTGGGTTCACCTTATTAGTATTTATTTACATTTGAACCATTCTAAAATGTAAGCACGTTAAGTTATTAGGTACTAAAAAACAGCTAATTTGTATTCACTTTTTTTTAGTTTTTGCAAAAAATACAACATAGGACAGCCGACAGCTTAGACGAGAAAAGTCACTTCCTAACATTTCCATTCCCCATATTTCATCCTTTTGAAAAATAAAACTTACGTATAGAAAACATTAGAAACCCTGTATCTTGGGAGCTATTAGACCTAGAAAATTAGTTTAGGGCTCAAACTGTACTGTCGGGAATTTTAATTACTTACTTTAAAGAAGTAAAAGTGACTTTACGTCTGTCAAAATTTAGAGGATTTTAAGCATCAAATCTGAATAAATACTATCTAGGTGGACTCAAACAATATACCTACCAAATAGCAGGGCGCGTACCGCGAATATTTACATGCGGAGGAGCACTTACTTTTATCCCGGCAGAGGGCGATGTTCGATTGATCTAAGTTTGAAATAAGAACTGTCAAATAGTAGGTAGTTTCACAACTCTCGGCGGTTTCATTTATGTTAACGTTTATTTTTAAATAAAATGCCTCAATGTAATAGGAGCATTTTTCCTACGATGATTTTCATTGATACTAAACAAGACACGACATAAATGGATTATGTTTAGATAATTTTAACACTAAAACACAAAGACTCCAACTTGACTTCACAGTGCATAGGCGAGACCACAAAATTTAAAAAAAAAAGGCTCAGTTGACTAGAGCGCAATCTGCTCACAGCTTTGCGTGTTCCACCTCATTACAAATGTAACTTGACAGGCCTTATAATGATTTATTTATCTGTAGAATTGAAAACGATTTTTATTGAATTATATCCAAGGGCCTTATTCTGTAACTTTGTTGCTAACAAAACTTGATTGAAATAAAATTGAAATTCTTGATAACACGTCATTTAGTCTCTAACAAATTGTCATTGCAATTAAAACTAGCGACTGTAATTATTAAATTGTATATCCGTTAACGCAAAAATCCACAATTTTAAATGTTTCAATCGAGATTTGTAAGTAACAGAATTACGTAATCAGGGGCTAGGGGCTCTATTTTTGACTTGCTTGTGCCAATTCGAGCGATTGAAATAGTTCGATTTCTTCTGATTAACGTTCGATGTCGGGAGTTTTTCTATGTGGATTGCACGACCGCAACGAGAGGTCTTAGGCGCCGTCCTAATTGGGATCGCAGCAGAAATCGAAGTTTTTGTAATCACCCGAAGTGGCACGAGCGATTCAAAAATAAGGCTCCTAGTCGTCTTCAAATCGGTAGCTGCGAACACCATTTGGCTACAAAGACTAGGTAGGTACTTGTTTTTCTTACTAACGCTAAGGGGGCGTCCATAAATTACGTGAGGTGTTTTTTGACATTTTCTTCGTGGTGAGATGTCGTGAGATTTTATTCAGCCCCCTCCCCCATCCTCCAATCTCACGTGAGATTTTTCAAAATGTGGGTTTCTTACGTAAACGCGTTGGATTGTTATAGTATAAAAGAAAAAAAAAAATTGCTTCAGAGTGTGTTCAGTTACTGGCACTGGAGCAGTAAAATACAGCTCCGGTAGCAGATTTTTTTTTCAGTGTGTACAATCTGGATTAAATGGACCAAAATAGTATATTTTTTTTTTGTTTCAATTAGAAAAAAAATTGCGTGATATTTGCCGAGACCCCCCCCCCCCCTCCCCAACGTAAGATTAGATGAGATTTGACTCGACCCCCTCCCCCCCTTAAACACCTCACGTAATTTATGGACGCCCCCTAATCTCGGATTATTATTATTTCGTAGGTACAGGAGGGTTACTTTGGTTTACGATAATTTGCAAATATCGGTCGATCGACCGATATTAGCTACCATGGTTCACGACTATCGTACGATAGTCGATTGTATGACGTAAACATCATCGAAGCCTACTATAATTCTCGAGTGTCAAGAAAATTTCATTTTGACAACGAAAATCGTTGTCAAAATGAAATTTTCTATAAGTGATAGTGAGGCGAATTGTCGATTGTTTGACTATCGATAGTTAATGACTGACATCATAATCCTGGGCGGTTACTTTGGATAGTTTGGTTACTTTGCTTCGGATAGTACCCCCAAAAACAATAACAAAATCTCTTTGAATCAATTCCCATAGAAACTTACATCCCCAATTAAACATTATTAAGGGTTGAATTTCTGAAATTTTTTTTTAGAGATTAACTTACTACCCTATATCAATGTCTATATCAAATTTCAAGTTTCTAGGTCAAGCTGTTACGAAGTTGCATACAAACCTTTTTTCCCATTTTTATCGGTTCTTAGTGCTCACTTTCAACCCCCAAAGAACCTTTGTTCCAAATTTCAAGTCTCTACACCCAGCCGTTTAGCCTGTACGTTGTCCATCAGTCAGTCAGTCAGTCAGTTACACTTGCGTTTTATTAAGTATGATGATGATTAAAATATTTACTCAGTTATACGCAAAGATTTGAAAATTGATTTTAGTTGAAAATTAGACGTAACTTTGTTACGAGGTTATTTTTTATTGTTTAAAATGTAAAGTTTCATGTTTTTACTTTGAAGTGGACAGTTAGAGTATAATGATTATCTATAAATATATAAAAACACATTATTTGTGGCTTGTTTCAACGTGAAAAAATTGTTTCTAAGATTGTCATTTCACATAGGTCGCGCCCTTAACTGCTGTCAAATGAATTAAAACACCACTAGCATACAAACGCACGGCAGTCAGATACGCTTTCAAATTAGGCGTTTGGTATCGGACTGCTACCGTACTGCAGCACGGCGCGGCATCGGGTTATAACCAGCGGCACTGTAATCGGGCGACAGCAGTCCGACACGAACGTCTAAATTGAAAGCACCCTTAGTCTAGTTTCGATAATCTATCGATAGACTATCGACAATGTATCGATAGCCTAGCGACAGTAACTAGTGTCAAATTTTAAAGCTACCTATTGTTGATATAATATAAAATTAAATAATAAAATAATATAAGTCCATTGTTGTATAATAATATGTATTGGCAAGTAGGGAAGATCCTTCTGTTTCTGTTCTGTTCGCCACATTGCGAAAAGAGTGTTTGAGGCGCAAAAGGAGCCGTCGCCAGCTGCACAACCAAATTAACATCTACAATATTCCCGACTCCAAATTTCAGAAGAATTACAGATTGAGTATAAGTTATTTGAAGGATTGAGCCAGGAGCAGTGCACCTTCTACCTCCAAAGCTCGCGGCGTTATTGAACCCACTGTTTTAAGGTAGGAAAACCAATGCAATATTTATAATATATTTATATGTCAATGCTCAGCCTGATTTATGTTTTTCAGATCCTTACAGCCTTGCAATTTTACGCAACTGGTAGTCCAAGGGGCTGTGGGGCAGAGTACCGAACCGAAGATATAATTTGCTTGCGTCTGTCAGTGTGTATGTTTGTATTTCGACTTCTACATATAAATTCGGCCTTTTACCTACACGGTAGGTACTATGTTGATGACACTCTTCTGGAACCACCTGGTCAGTAGACCAGGTACACTGTAGTTCGCAGAACTACTAGTTTAATAGGGATATCAATTGTAGTTTTAATGTTTAAATAAATGAATGAGAATAATAAATCATATTAGTTTTATTGAAAGAGTACCCTGTATTAATCTAGACATGATAGTTTATAAGTGGGTAAGAGAAGCTACACACTAGTAACTGTTACTTAGAACTCTTACTGAGGAAATATATTATTATGTAGATAACAGAAATCATTTAGGCGCAAAATGTCCCATTCTCAAAATGTCCTGGGTAAAACTTGTTTTAATAAACTTCTTGAAACAGTAGATATTTTGCTTTGTATAAACTCGGTCCAGTGATTAAGACCTTAAACAGAAATTTTAATATGACAACAAAAAAAAAAATTCACATAACAGTAGTGAATGCACAGTAAATCGGGGTGTTTTTATGTTTCTATACCCAATTTGGCCGTTTTTTTTATTACCTACCTGTAATTTTTCATTCAAAGGGACAATTTGAGAAAGGGAAGTTTTGCGAACACTATTTTTGTCAGAGGAGCATTTTGCGAACGGGACGCTGTGCGCCTAAATGACAGAAATCAATGTAGACCGCCTTGCACTGAAATGAAACTATACAAGTACGCTGGAATGAGGTTGAGGTGAGCAACTACCAGTTGCTCACTTCAGATGGCGCTACTATTTTAAAAATTCATAGTTTTTCGTAAACAAACTAAGTTATTTTGAGATAATTTTACAAAATGAAGCTTTGTTTAGCTGTGGATTACAAAAACATAAAAAAATATGTATTCTCCAAATATGCGAAATGAAAAAAACAGTGTACCTACCTTTTGATCTAAAAAATAATAGTGTACCATTGTAAACTGATAATCTGTGTAAGTATGTATATCTATTCTCTTAGTGTCGGCGCACACGGGCCACCGGCCACAACCACAAAACGCCGCCACCGACATATTTCCTGTAGTTTTCATACATTTTATATGGACTCGCCGCACACGGTTGACGCCGGTGGCCGCCACAAGCTTCTAATCGTCGCTGCTCGCTTCTTGTGGCCCGTACCGGCCGCTAAACGCCGACACAAAACGTCGCCACATGCCACTCGCGCGATTCCGCACCCCTCTCTCTCTTCCCCAGTTAACCTGTTCTAGTCGGAGGCAACGCACGCACGTAGTCTTGTCTCGTGTTGTTAAAAATATGGATGTCAGCCACCGACCAAAAGTGGCGACCACCGGCCACAAGTGGCTGTCGCGCGCTTCAGCTACTTTTGTAGCTGCATCTAGCTTCTCGTGGCGGCGTTTGTGGCTGTGGCCGGTGGCTCGTGTGCAGGAGCCCTTAGGTTTAGTAGTTTACTTGTAGTTTTAAGAAGGGAAACGTCTTACCTGTATAGAAATTTCTCTGATAATAATATTCAGGTTTAAAATGGGCAGTACATAACCTCGAATAGTTAGCTAGGTCGCTAAACCAGCCATTTTTACTCCTCACAGCTTTTATCCACTGTTTTTTTTCTTTTAGCATCTTTAGGAAATACATAATTTGTTATGTTTTTGCAATCCACAGCTATACAAAGCGTCATTTTGTAAATTTATCTAAAAATTACTTAGTTTGTTTACGAAAAAACTATGAAGTTGTCAAAAATTTGTATCACGCCAAAATAGCGCCGGCTGTTTTGACCTTTTAGTTTTTAACCCCATTGGTATACCATACTAAATGACATTAGATCTTTGTGCCGATTTTATTTGCGCCATGTTGCGCTGTTGTCGCGCGTTTTCTATTGAAAGTGCTGGTGACTGCCGTCGACGGAACTATTACTTCTACGGACGGCGCAGATCAAATAGGCACAAAATTCAGTGCGCTATGACCTGTCCAGTGACTTGTACCATGGAGGTCAGTGCCGCCTCGAGTTTGGTTAGCCGACCTCCGTCTATCAGCAGCGGCCTTCTTGGTTAACTATTTCTTTCTGTCCTACACATTTCTGTCATTCCATAATCATCCACGATTGACAACGATAATCATACGATAATTGTCTATGGGTTCGATGTAAATGGTTCGATTCGATAAAGAACTAAAGTAGGGTGACAGTAGAGTCATCGTATGACATATGTTGTATCGTATCGTTGTCGTATCGAAAGAACCGCAGTAACCCTCCAGGTATGTTTTATCAACATCTTAAAAATCGTATAATATACCTATAAACAAGTCGAATTAAATTTGTAGATTTATAACATTAATGTAAAAGCAACCGTATTACATTACGCAGTGTGATTGATAATGCTGTTAAAGCTTTTAACTTGTACTGAACTGAAATTCTGACTGATGATAAATACGTGGAACCTGAACCGCTTCGTCTTAATTATTATCATGTATGTCGATGCGTTATTCACCCGTAGCACAACTGCGTGACACAACCTACGTCCTTATGTACGACATAACATAACCAATGACTGGTAATTAGTTATTAATTACTCACAACATTACCGAGTGCTTTGTGAAATTAATTAATCTCTTATTAATAAACCATCTGTTGATTGGTCACGTGATTCTCCATGCATAAAGAAAACGTTTGCATAAAACTCATTTCCACTTCTTAACATTATCCGTTTCCGGTGATTTTTTAGTGTGTAAAGGGCGAAACGTGGTGCTATATCAGATTTTATAGGGTTCGTACAAAACAAAGGAACCCTATTAGATTATTCACTTTGAAATATTCTTCACTACTATCAGTTTTACTGAGTAGAAAATGATAAGGTTAAAACAAATATATAGCCTATTTCAAAAACTTAGTTCATAAATGTAGACAAAAATCCCATACATTTATTTGAAAGTGAAAGCTCTTTATTTACTTTTTCCTTTAAAATTGACAGTTCTTTGTTTACATTATTGATCTAAGTTTCTGAAAGAGAGTACCTATAGCACAGAATACATAAATAGTACAAGATAGGTATTTGTGACAGTTGTTTATAATAATATGATGAGGTAACAAATGCTTTATACATTATTAGATGGTCTTAAAGCATGTAGCAGATAATAAAAAAATAATCTTTGTGTTATCATATCATCACCATCCATGGCTACACATAGGCCATTATGGGCCCGAGCCTCCTTGTATCATCCCAGACACAAATTAATTTCCTATACTTACTACTATTGACATTGTTCAGTTGAGTCACGTAGTTGGGATATAAGTAACGTATAAATGTTCTCTTGTTAATATGATTTATAACGTCGACTCGATGTAGGTATGCATGTAATATTTTAACAAAATGAAGGTCCGTATGTTAAACTCACCATGAAGCCGAAATGGGATCTCCATCAGCACAGACGCGACAAATGTACAATACGCATGCCAAAAGCTTGAAAAATAAGTTCGCTATTCTAATGCGTAAACCTGTAAAAAGAAATATACTTATAATTTACCTAGTTTAGAATCGCATAAAAAAATTGGTCTCTTTTTTGAAATAAATTAAAGCTTAGCGTCTGACACCTTTCTCACCAGATGCCCAATGTGGTCTAATATGTAGCACGGTAACATAGAGGGTAGATAGCCATTAATAGAATAAGTTTAGATTTATCTTCCTTTATGGCTATATACCACTTACCAACTTTAATTTTCTTCACGTTTGATGGTAAGACATGTCGGTCCTTAAGTTTTTTGTGCATTCTTGTAGCCCAAGTTGGCAATCAGCCTTATAAATCGTTAAAATATCGTCCCATGTGACAATGGCTCCAATATTTTTTTTTTTTTAATTTATTTCGGAGCCCTTTTAATAAATGGGGTGGATCAAATATTACATTCAGACTTTGATTTGATATTTCAATTCGTCCTTGTTCAGAACATGGACGAGTTTGATTGGCACAAAAACTGACTGTAGGACGGCGACAAGCCGTGGTCGAAGGCTCCATCTAGACGTCGTTGATCACTACACAGGGATTATGTGCGTGGGACAACTACGCACTACATTCTACAAATGCAGGCAACATGAACCCCTTAAACATTTACCGATTGAACCAATCGTAAAATTACCACAACAATGACTATGATTATTTTCATTATAATATTTGGTGTTTTAAATATTTGTCATCAATCACATCCCTCTTAGTAAAGTGTACCTAATAAGGTATATTGATATTTTATTCGCATTTAAGAAGTAAGTACTTACTCGATCTTTGATTTTTTATAAAATATAGTTGCAGTCTTTCCTTAAAAGTATTCTCGTTTACATAATACTCCACGCGCACTCTGAAACAAAAAATTATTCATCTTAGCATAACTTATAGTTAAAAACTAGGATACCTACAATTTTGATTTTACTTTCGCTTTCAGGGGTTTAATTATGTTTTATGCATTGGTGAATTACTGATAGAGTTCAAAACTATATTAGTGTCTCTGTCTAACCTAACAATAGGTAGGTACAAAAAATATAATGTTGTGAAGCAGATTTTTTCTATCCAGGCAAGAATTAATTGTTAAATAATTTTTAATATTTTTCTTTTGTCGTACTTATCACTCGCATTACTCATTTTGTTTGTTACATCTATTTAATTTTGTAAATATTCCCTTTTTCCTAACCTTAAACATAGTATAACACAGTCAGTTGTATTTTGTAAAGCATACAGTTGTATGTAAAATACTAGAATAGTACTCAGTCTAAATAAATAGATGTAGAACCAAGTCTCTATCTTCTGTTTCATTTAGATATTAGGCTTTTTAATGAATTGATCGCGCTGCTGTAATCCCCATGCGGCTCATCAGGCACATCTCAAATCGAACACTACACAGACAGGTATTTTGCTTAAGATTTGACCTGGTTTTGGGAAGTTCACAGTTCACATCGTTATTTCTCATGATTCAAGTTGCTTCCACTTCCAAGGATGTTGTTATTTCTAAGTGGGTTCAACTCTCTCACACAATGACTAGACATGTGTATCGTATTATGTTTAAACTAACTATTTTTGTGACAAACACGACTACCTTTAGGTAAAACGATAGTTTAAAATTATGCAATATGAGGCGTACATATTCGAAGAGTAGGTAAATTCTAAATTTCTATGTTAAATATCAGCAAAAATAGGAAATAATAGTTTTGAATTGATTACAGTACTATGGAACGTTTCTTAAATTAAAAAATGGAATTAGCTACCCGCAAAGAAAGTTCTTATGCCCTGCAGTTTTCTGCAATATTTTAATAATACAATAATTTGAAATGAATTTAATCTAATCGCTACCTGCGTTAGGAGCGATTAGATTGCATTCTGTTCTTTGTTTTACTATTGTAGTTGTTTTTATCCCTTGGTTAGATAAGTATTTTAAAACTATTACATTCGTTGTTTTGTTGTTGTATAATAGGTAAAAATTGGTAGATTGTGAATAGCTTAATAAAATTAGTTTTGTATACTAGGTAACTTATTGAAAATGGAGTTCGAGGTGGATTACTCTATCGAAAACTTAGGGCTTAAGACCGGTGTCGACTGATAAAAATACAAGGCGATGCAGCATGTCTGTTCTCGTCATTCCCCGTTTTATGAAAGAAGATGTTTTGATGTCTTTGTCTTCGCATTGTTAGTCTTTTATCTAACGATTTCGGTGAGGTTTTAGCCATTCACGCAAGATTGTTCAGGGACTCCATATGGAATGAAAAGTAAATACTAAAGTAAAAACTGCTATAGGTACAAAAAATATTATTGATAGAGATTTTTCCGCACAATAAACAGCTCAAATTTTAATTGGTTGGCCCTCTATTTCTAAAGGGGTTTGTAACAGTAAATGTTGTGTAAAACAGCGGGTGGGGATAGGTAAAAAAATATGTATTTACTTAAGAGGTGTATATACGCCAACGACCTTGAAACTGAAAATCCCTGTCGGGCTCATCGAAAATTGTTGATTATCTCATGACGGAATGTCGTAGAACTTTTTTTTGTGTACAGATTGTAGGTGACATTGTTTCCTACATTTTGGTGTAGTTTTAAGACAAGAACCTCCTATTGGTGCAAAGCCTATCCAAATTTTAGACAAAAAATGTCTGATTTGGCTTAAATGTCGATAGGCTTCAATACGTTTCGACATATTTGTATGGAAACTGCACTAAAATATCGGAAACAATGTCGCCTACAATCTGTACACAAAAAAAAGTTCTACGACATTCCGTCATAAAATAATCAACAATTTTCGATGCGCCCGACATAGATTTTCAGTTTTTCAGAATAGGGCCCTTAAGCATGCTTAGTTTGCTAGAAAAAAGACGCATCAAGGATTAAGAGAAGATCGCTAAGTATTGTTAGAGTAATTATTTAAAAAAAATATAGATATACGCGACGAATTGAGAACTTCCTCCTTTTTTTAGAAGTCGGTTAAAAATAAGCTTTTGCTCCTCTTCAAGCTCAAGCTTTAAAATTCAAGAAACATGGCCATATTTATATAAATAGTTATGTAATAGTAAATAATAATGGGTTGGTTATATAACCTACTCATAAAAGGTGGTAGCTGCAGGAATTGGCCCCAATTCGATCACCTGTTCATTGATCCTCTGAACTTGGACGGATTCATACGTTATGAAAACATAATAAATTATATGGATGTGTCGGATGCTAAATGTAGGATAAGCCCATTGTCCAATGATGATGAGCAAAATAAGGTGTTACATTTCGTGAGAGAAACAATAACGGCTATTCAATTGAAAAAAAAAACCAAACAATGATGATTTTACAAGGGAGTGACAATAGCACAGTTACCAAAGCGGTGTGTGCTGAACTGTGTGACAAACTTGTATCAAACAGCTTTTGGTTAATGTCCCCCACAGGAGCTGTAGCTGTCAACGTTCCGGGAAGTAGGAAGTAGTAACATACTATTCACTCAACATTGCCACCGAGCATTGAGAAAGAGTTTAGAATAATGGGGAATGAAACGTGTATACGCATTAAGAAGTCTATCCGGGAGTGTTATTTTATTTGATATAAATAAATCAATTTAGTATGGTGGGGAGTTCCTTAATTTTTAAAAATTGATTAAGGATGCAGGGAAGCTAAGCTATTATGCTCTCAGTTGCCTTTCGGTGGCAAGTCAATATTTTTACTCAACTCCCTCCAGTTCTCGACCATGGCCATTTTCAATCATGCCAGACATTTCAATTATGGTTGACCAGGAGCAATTAATTTACAACAGCATTGTCTCCTGCGTGGTCCTAAATGCGTCATACCGAGGTTATCTCTTGTTTCCTATAACAACGTTTGATACATTGTCGCTAGTTCGATCAGGTTCTCCTTTGTTTCATATAACAACGTTTGACATATTGTTATTAGTTCGAACAACGTTTAAGAAAATAATCACTCTGTATAATACCGGTTAAAATAATTTTCAGTACGTCGAATATTCATTTGCGATAACAACATTTGCGCTAATGATCGTAAAGTATAATGTTCGTTAAATGTAATGTTCAGGTGGTATAACGTGTATTTTATCGAATATACTATTGGCATAATAGAAGAGTAAAGGAGTGTAGAAAAGAAAACGTAACAATTTAAACTTATATTTAAAAAAAACGCGCGTTTTACTCGAGCTTCGCAAAAAAACTCTAAAGAAATCTAGCGAACTTTTATAGAAATATTTCGAATGGCCATCTCTCCCGTGTGGCCGTATCTCTAACAAATTTACCCTATTGTAGGTTTGCTTAGCGTATTCAAATCTCAATTTTCAGTTCATTTGGTTCCAATCTAATATCACAGAAATTATAAGAATAACACAGAGTAGAATTGAAAGAATATAAAATGAAAAGAGAATGTTCGACGTGTCTCATATTCGTCGTCGTGTCATGACGTGAGGGCGGGCTGCTCGCTGCTGGGGCTTGCCATTTTCAAGTTCTCGCTTTGATTAATGGATGAACGGGAACTTTATTCTGTCGAATCCAGCAAAACGCGAGCAAATATTAACATAAAATTAGCTTTTACAATCGGGAGTACCTATAATGTCTGTTTTCAGAGCCAAATTTTATTCAAAGTTTCATAACACGGCCGCTAGCAAATTAGGTTTACAGGTTTGAATTATGATTTGACTGATTTTGACTAGATGCACCTCGCGGTTTGTCCCGCTTAAGTCCCGATCTCGTGGGAATATCCGGTTAAAAAGTAGCATAAGGTATGTGTTAATTCAAACCTCCAACTACCTGCCAATCAATCAGTTTGTAGTTTTTGCGTGAAGGACTAAAAACATACTCACTCGTTTACTTACTTACATATTTATAATATTAGTAGGAACCCAACAAAGCAACGCAAAATTTTGCGCTGTTGGACATTTTGCTATTTAAACCATTTGATAATAACTGCTCATTCTATTGCAGTCTGATCTGAGTGCCGCCTGCATTTCATAAATAACCCACAAAACGGACAGACAACGAACACATTGTTTATTAGGTCAGTAAACAATTATGAGATTTCATTAAAAACGAATCTGTACGATGAATTTAAATTTAATGTGTTTTTTAGTAGGTAAATAAGTTAAACTATAGTGAGAACTTAATCATCACACATATTTAATGATTATTTTTAGGGCTCCTTGTTGTGCTCAAAAGGAAAACGGTAAAGGAATTCTTATAAGATCACTAGCCTGTATGTCTGATTTGTTGTATGTCGAGTCTCTTTACGTCGAGTCATTTTACGTAAAATCTGAGAAACACTCGAAAGCGCGGTTGGTTAATTGATAGTTACAGTCAGGATATTTAAAAAATGAAATATTGTTTTACCCATCTACGGCTCTACAAAGTTAGTTTGTATGGCCAAAAAGTCGACGTAACAAGCCATTAGTCTCTAGGCCTTCAATTGCTCGTTTGACCCCGCTTACAAGTAATTTAAATTTAAAACGTTGAAATTTATAAAAACTAGTAGCATACGGCCATGTCGAACTGGCCACCTAGACATAACACTAAAACACATTAAAATTGGGTATATTTCTTCTATTTTTATTTTGACAGAAGGATAAGGCAGTTTTAGATAATATGAAGTCTAAACGTTTTATCATTTTCATCAGCTAAGGGCCCGTGCCTGATGATGTCTGGTTTCGTCATCAACCAAGTAAAAAAATATAAAGCTCGAACTGAGAATCTTCGATCCTCTGTGATCTTCGATCTTTGGAAAGTCTGTTACAAATGACTGTATTACGTTACTGCGAATAATGTCACTGCGACACACGTTACCGCGAAAAGTAAATACCGCGAACGAACAGAACTGCGATGTTGTGGTAGTTTGTAATTTTTTTGTAAATTGTAAATTTTTTGTAAACTAAATTTAATATTTAGAATTAAATAACTAAAAAGAAATTAATCTATACTAATATTATAAAGCGGAAGAGTTTGTTTGTTTTGTTGTTTGTTTGTTTGTTTGGTTGAACGCGCTAATCTCAGGAACCACTGGTCCGATTTGAAAAATTCTTTCGGTGTTAGATAGTCCATTTATTGAGGATGGCTATAGGCTATATTATATTTTCAAAAAAAATAGGGATCCTTACTAAAAGTTCAATAATGTAACACAAGGTGTGAAAAAAATGACCAAAAAATTCCTTACGCCGCGTGCGCTGCGAAAACTATTGGATATAGAACAAAACTATGTACTACAACTTTGTAGAACATGTAATTGTCTACAAAATACATCGCGACACCATATGTCTAACTATTGTAGTTATCTCACAATAAGTGTTTTTGTAATTTTTGTAAATAATTAAAATGCCGTCGCTTTAATAACCTTTTATTTTGTACCTTGGTATTAATCCTTATCAAAATAAATTACTTCATATTTAAAACGAATTCAATACCTTTATAGGACCTTTTAAATTATTTAATTCGGACATTTCATTCAAAAGATATCGCGATATTAAAAATGTAAGCATGTTGCAACCAAATAAGTATTAAGTATTGCGCGCGCATGTATGAGCGCGGTCGGCTCCTTGCAAAGCGGTAGTGCTCAGCGATACTTTTTAATACTTCTTTTTTAGGGTTCCGTACCCAAAGGGTAAAAACGAAACCCTATTACTGAGTCTTCGCTGTCTGTCTGTCCGTCTGTCCGTCTGTCACCAGGCTGTATCTCATGAACCGTTATAGCTAGACGGTTGACATTTTCACAGAAGATGTATTTCGGTAGCCGCTACAACAACAAATACGAAAAGCAAAATAAAACAAAAATTTAAGAGGGGCTCCCATACAACAAACGTCTTTTTTAGTTATTGTTGTCAATTTCCGTATCTAATTGGATTTTGTTTTATATAATTTTTGTACAGATGTTATAAGTACAGAATAATAAATAAACAAATCTAGCTGTGTAGCCCCGACATTAGCTGTGTAGCCCCGGCATAGAATAGGGTTACCCCATCTCATCCCGTGGGTGTCGTAAAGGCGACTAAGGGATCTGAGGGAGATTAGCTAACCTTAAGTACTCCCCGCGCGGTAGCGGATAAACGGCTTGATCCCTAAGAGGGTTGGTGTCAGGCAGGCGGCCGGCCGTAAAAACATTGCCAAATCTAATTGCAGCAGGTATGGTCAATGATGACTTACCGTCTGCGCCGACCCCGAATAAAAAAAAACAATTTGGGGTTTATCGGACCCCGGGCTCCCGAGAGAGATGCAACCGGGAACATCGCTCAGATGAGAAGAAATAAATAAACAAATCCTGAAAGTCACTTTTCTACGCGGACGAAGTCGCGGGCACTGCTATTTACTTTATAAGTTAACAAAAAATACGCCAACCCGCGTAAGTAGGTACTCTTTTAGAGTTATTTTGTTTTTATTTAGCACATGGTATCTAATTTTACTCTGATATTTTGTTCGAACTTTTTTAGGCACAAGGGCTGACAATTTCGTGTTCTGTATTTTTTTGCTCTTTTTGCAATTCTCTTATAGCCTTATTAATAAACGTGGAGTAAGGTCGGAATAATTTTACCACTTTTGGTTTCTGTCTGTCAACTTTGAAAGTTCTTGTCACGGAAAAGGACAAAGCATGTTTTCACTACTCCGACCTTGCTCCACGTTTATTAATAAGGCTTTTAAGGTGTTATATACATATGTTCTGTTTTCTCAACGACTCAATAGGCTTGTCCAATGATGGTTCCAAGATTGAGTTTTGCGTGGGTGGAATATTGCGAGTAAAACAATCCCATACGGACCACATGCTAGGTGGGAATATGGGGCTTTTCACTTAAGCTGAACTTTGATTATCTGGAATTGCCACCAAGTTCCAAAATACCACCAAGATTACATTTGTAAAACCAATTAGTAACTGCTTTGGCCTCTTCTGGTATCACTTCCCAATAAATTTGAATGTACTTAGAATATCATTCGTTTCTACGTAAGCCAATGCAATGAGATGGCGCAGCTTATGCGCGAATTCTGCATCATTTACATATTTCTGGAATTCGTCCGTCCTGCTTTTTTGATGTGTTTTATAAAGTTTTGTGATAAACGAAATAAGCAACATTTATGCTGGCTGTTGGTGATGCAGGATCGCAGGAATTAATTACTGCAGTTTCAAAATCTGATATGATTTTGTCGGGATTCAAATGTTTTCGTAATTTGTTCCATGAATAACTTTTAATAATCTCTAGTAGACTCATGACACTAAAAATAACCACTGCTTTTAATTATTACATGATTTAAAAACCACAAGTAAAAACGAAAAACGAAATAAAAAATAAATACTTCAATAGTATTGTTATTGATACTTTATTTAAAATCCCAGACAAATTCCCAATTCTTATTTAGTAACTTCGAAGTTCTGAACGTTAGCAGTAAAGAGCTTCGCAGTCTGTTACGTCGGCGTTATAGGTAATGATCCGAACTACCACAATATCGCAGTTCTGTTCTTTCGCGGTATTTACTTTTCGTGGTAACGTGTGTCGCAATGACATTATTCGCAGTCTGTTATTCGCAGGAGCATAATACAGTCGTTAAAAATGATAAAATCTAAAAATGAAGTATGCCATAACTCTCCACGAAGATAAAGATGCTGCACTGAATGTCTGGAGTGACGCGAAAACACCGCGTCAGGGACGCCCGCACCTTGGGAAGACCCAAGAAATGCTGGCTTGACGTCGTAAGGGCTGACATGCGTGCAAATGGCCTCAGTACACGGGATGCTGAAGATCATGCGAAGTAGAGACGTAAAAGTAGAAAACCGGACACCGGGTTCCCTAGAGGGGACCGATAACATTGCTCGGATGATGATGATGGCTAAATGATAGTACGGCCTTATTTCATCTCTTCAATAGAATGGTCACTTACACTTAGGAAAACCATCACAAAATAATTATTACATAACCATAAAACATTTGTTTTATTGTAGGTAGAGAGTAAGTGTCGAAATAAAAGTGGATATAACGGCGTTTGTGTGCCCGTGTAAAAGCTAAGTATACCTTCAAATTGACTCCCAAAAGAAAACATTTTTATTATGTTTATACGAACTTAAAACCGAGGACGCTTATATTCTTTTAAGGCCAAACCTTGAGACCTGCGCATCCACATGGACGCGCATAGTGTTGAAGTATACTCCTTGCCGTCCGCTGTGTTAGGTTATAACTATTGTTGTTGTTGTTGTTTGTTTACTATAGTTATAATTATTGGAGCTTAGAATGGTATATCGTAATGCTTTTTGCCGATAGAACGCTTCATCGAAACCATTCTTAGTCGATGGTTGGTTTTACGAAAGAACCCTTTGGCGATAGAACATTTTGCAGAAATCATTCCAAATCGACAGTAATGCGATTTTGCGAAATAACCCTGTCGATGGACTTTGCACTGAAAAATCTTTTAGTATACGGTTGACTTTACGAAAAAAAAAACATTTACCGAATAAAAAAACCCGGCCAAGTGCGAAACTCGCGCACGAAGGGTTCCGTACCACTATCACAATTGGGTACGGAACCCTAAAATGGTTTACTTTGATTTAAAGAAAATCTGAAACTTATAAGAAACTCTTTGGTCAGTGAAGGCAGACTAGTATATTTGACAGATAGGGCAGCCATTTTGAATTCCATGACCAACTCGATTTGACGAAGTCAGTACTAAAATCTCAATTCATAATTTTTAACATTGTTAATATTCCGAGTTCCCTTTTGTACAAAATTTAAATTTTCATATTTACTAAATTTTACCATTCCTGTTTTTCCGTATTACTATTTTTTTAAAGTGGTTATTGTACTGATTCTAGGATTTTCCGAATATGTATAGTCCGATACAAAAAGCATCATGACATCAAGGTCAAAAGTAGGTAACTAGCAATTTTAACTTCGGACGGACTGTAACGAAGTCAGTGTTACAGTCTGAAGTTAAAATTGTCCTAGATGCACTGACTTCAGTGTAGCATTTTATAAAAATTAAAAACTTATTAAAGTTAAATAAAAATATGTATTTGTCGAGAAATAAGAAACAAGAACAAAAACTTTAAATTACGGGCAACTTAAAATTCAATAATTTGCAAAATTAAACTAGAAAAAAACTATTAGTTTTACTTGAACCAACTGAATTTTTTTAATGCTTCTTCTGGCGAAATTGACCCTTTCAATAATAATCTTTCAATATAAATTTAGATCGTCTTATCTTTTTTTGTATGTAAACTTGAGAATTTTTTATTTTTCTTTGATAATAGATCCCTTCTTTTTTTAGAAAGCTAATAAAGCAAAATAGATTGGTTTTTCCTACTTTTTTATTCAATCGAAAGTGCCATCCCTCTAAGGCATTAGTCGTCCTGTGGCATTCACTGGAACAACTCCACATGTCTAGGCAAATCTTAGTCATCCATTGTTTTTCAAAATAGGAAATAAAGTTTTGGGTTTCAATATCTTCTGCTGCTTCGTTTAAAATATATAACCAAGATTCAGGTATAAATTTTACAGGCATCAGTGCTAGATTGGACGTAAGTCTTACAATTCTTTTGTGTGATTTATCTTTTAGCATACCGAGTTTGTCACCATTCCTCCAAATAGCTTTCGTGAAATGATAAAAACACCCTTTCACGCGAACTTGTGGATAAATAGACATAACTGCATTAATGATAGCAGTTTCCCAATCACTTTTAAAGAAACGTATATTAACATTATAAAGTTCCTTTAGAACTCGAAATACGTTTGTGTACGTAGACTCTTTCTTATTTGGTAAAAGACAAAAAAATATAGGAATTATAGCAGTGACCTCAAAAGTGCTACCTATATCTACAAAAATTGTGAACAATTGTTCAAATGGTTTTGGCACACTTTTAAAGGTACCATCAGCTAAAAACAAGTCGGTTTGTTTTATTACATTAAGACAACCTGGGCTCCCAAAAATGAAAATTCCTTCGTCCCCATACAGTAAAAAATCTTTCCTTAGCATTTTCGGGATCTCTACATCTTCACATGTTTTAAATTTGCATTTAGATATGTTAAAAACATCCTTTCTTGCCGCGTACAGTGAATTCTTTACTGATGAAAATGGTGGCACTTCCGCGTTGTTACTAGAATCTGAATCACTGGCTAAACCTGCCATACAACTATCGTAAATTTCAGGAATTGACTTCCATTCAAGACGACAACGTTTCTTACAGGTGTCAATAGCTTGTGTGATTTTATTTTTAGAAAAATTTGGTTTGCACGTATGACTGCTTTCCCGTAATAGCGTATCATTTTCCGCATTTAGTGTTAAAGATGCATTACATCGTTGGGCTTTATTTGCACAGCGCCAAATTTGAGTGCCACTTTTATTCCTAGACTGGAAGTAATATTGATAACCAGCACGAAGTAACTTTTTCTTCCCTTTCCTTCCAACATCTACAAAGTTAATTCGACGTTCCCGGTACTCGAAGTAGCCATAATATACGCACTTTTAAATGTAGGTAATATCAATAAATTGTTTAAAAATATAAATTTATTAAATTATTTAATAATTGATGCAATGATGCAATATTTATTTGACTTTGACTTGACATTAGAGTTTTGATTATCTATATGACGGCGCCGCCGATGTAAAGCATCAGGTTGATGGACTGTCACAGTCATCAGTCAACCTAGCGAAGCGTCATCGACGATGGTTGTTCGGGGCTGCCATCTTGTCATATTCTGTGATCGAGACGGAGACCGTGCACCACGCACTTGACGAATCGCTTTGTATTTCCGCCATCACGTCTTTCCTAACATAATTGAGTTGATTCCTACTTAGTAACCATTATAAATTAAGCGATGTAATAGTTATTTTGTGAATATAGACAGCAATTGTTAATAAAACTACGATGATTGTAAATGGACACCATTATTTTATATCCCGCGCCCATCTACCTTCTTAGTTCTACAGTATGAGTTCTGATGAAGGCCATCCAAGGCCATCCTGGCTCTTCATCAGAAGTGGGATCGAATCCAGCCCAAAACGAGGGCCAAACAACCAAACTGGATGCTGAAAAACGAATGTCAAAAACGTCAAGAAGATTCCGGATTTACGTTTCAAGAAAATTCGTCGAGATCATCACGCGCGTTGGTGAACGTGACCTCTGTGACCTGCTACATGTATGGACAAAAAGGGAATGTGTCAACTAACTGCCCAGAGAGGAGAAACGGTGGGAAAGCTACAGTCAAGGACGTACTTTGGAAACATATTCTGGTGGGTCTGCCCCATTTTATTTGATAGTGGTTCGTCATGTTCCCTAGTGAAAGAGAGCTATCCTAACAAACTCTTGGGTATACCGTACCTACAATGTATTAAGCAAATTCAGAGCAAGGAGCAATACAGATGTTTCTTGGCAATCATGTGTAGTCGCTAGACGAAATGTGTCGTCCAATCCAGACCTGTAGGGTTCGCTTGTCTCTGTAGACGAAATGCGTCGTCAAAGCTAGACCTAAGGGTTGGTTTGTCTCTGTTGACGAAATGTGTCCAAGCCACAGCTGGAAGGTTCGCTTGTTTAAGTAATTGGTACTGATTTTGCGCTGATAAAGATGAAGATGTTAAAGGTAGTCAGGATGAACGAGCGGATTGTGCATTGATCATAGATTGCTGTTTCAGATAAATCGCCCGAGGACGGTCGAAAGTCAGTCCGGCCGTGACGGCGCCGCCGATGTAAAGCATCAGGTTGATGGACTGTCACAGTCATCAGTCAACCTAGCGAAGCGTCATCGACGATGGTTGTTCGGGGCTGCCATCTTGTCATATTCTGTGATCGAGACGGAGACCGTGCACCACGCACTTGACGAATCGCTTTGTATTTCCGCCATCACGTCTTTCCTAACATAATTGAGTTGATTCCTACTTAGTAACCATTATAAATTAAGCGATGTAATAGTTATTTTGTGAATATAGACAGCAATTGTTAATAAAACTACGATGATTGTAAATGGACACCATTATTTTATATCCCGCGCCCATCTACCTTCTTAGTTCTACAGTATGAGTTCTGATGAAGGCCATCCAAGGCCATCCTGGCTCTTCATATATTTTGTTGTCGAAGGAGTTTATAAGCATTACAGAAATTAATGTAAGTACTTTGTGTTCTTCAAATCGGTAAATAAACAAAAAAGATGAGTTTGATTGTACGTACGTAAGGAAAATAGTAGAATATGGATTAAAATAGAACTCGGAAAATAACTGATTATATAATTATAGTATTACAGAAAAAGATGAATGTGTAAAAATAAAAATTCGGAAAAAAAAGAAATTGGAAAATTACACATCTAGGACAATTTTAACTTCGGACTGTAACACTGACTTCGATTTGACTCGACCAATCAGAAGCGACCTCACATCGTACTAGAATTCCCTTGTAGTTTTTGAAACACGTTTGTTGTAGGGGAGCCCCTTTTAAATAATTGTTTTATTTTGTTTTTAGTATTTGTTGTTGTAGCGGCAACCGAAATACATCTTCTGTGAAAATTTCAACCTTCTAGCTATTACGGTTCATGAGATACAGCCTGGTGACAGACGGACAGACGGACAGACGGACAGACGGACAGACGGACAGACGGACAGACGGACAGACGGACAGACGGACAGACGGACGGACGGACAGACAGCGAAGTCTTAGTAATAGGGTCCCGTTTTTACCCTTTGGGTACGGAACCCTAAAAACCACACCCCAAAGATATCTTTTCTTTTTAAGCAAGTGGATTAACAAATTTATCAAATTCAAATAATACCTACTTAATAATTAATTTTATAAGTATTGTTATACACACAGTATTGTACATAGATGCTACCATAATAAGAATACGTAATACACTGTGATCCTGATCAATTCAGTCATGCGAAAATTCCTAGAATGCACTCACGGGCTCTGCTTATTTCCCAGTCTGAGAGTCTCACAAAGCGATATTCTCAACTTAAAATAAAAAAGCACTATTGCAACGACTATTCCCCATCTTCTTCTACAGTTGTTTTTGTCCAATTAATAATGTTATTATAAAAATCAATATATTTGCACTTCCCATCTAGAGTAAAGCATGAAGTCGTATGTCACTGATTGAAAAGAGAAACACTAAAGTTAACTTTTTGTCCTTTGGCACTTTTTGTCTAATGATTGCACGGCTAGACAGTTTCTCTTATAGTATCTTGACCACCAACCTTCAAAATCAGTAATGAGCTGTGTGTCGACTTCGTAAATGCGAATTTTATCTTTTATATTACTACTGGTGACTATAATATCTTCATATCTCGTAGACGAAACCGTGGACTAACGCCGTTTTCAGATATAATATGTAAATACCCATAGACAAACACAACTACATTCATAACTCAGTTTGACCAACAGGTGTGACTTGCGCCGAGTGCGCCCCTTTCAAAATCACCCGATTCATTTATTTTTAACGTTTCGATATTGAAAAAAGACACGTAATTTAACCTTTATTTAAAAGTAAAAGAAAAAAATATGAAATAGTGTTAAGAGGAGTATCAACGCCAACGACCTTGAAACTGAAAATCCCTGCTCATTGAAAATTGTTGATTATTTCATGACGGAATGTCGTAGAACTTTTTTTTGTGCACAAATTGTAGGTGACATTGTTTCCTACATTTTGGTGTAGTTTTAAGACAAGAACCTCCTATTGGTGCAAAGCCTATCCAAATTTTAGACAAAAAATGTCTGATTTGGCTAAAATGTCGATAGGGTTCAATACGTTTCGACATATTTGTATGGAAACTGCACTAAAATATCGGAAACAATGTCACCTACAATCTGTACACAAAAAAAAGTTCTACGACATTCCGTCATGAAATAATCAACAATTTTCGATGCGCCCGACATGGATTTTCAGTTTTTCAGTATAGGGCCCTTAATACAAATGCGGATAGTTTAACAGCATAGACGTTGTGTTTGCGGTTTTTCTGAAGTAGGTCAGAAAGTTCCCAATGAACTTTCGCCGGCCGGTCCCAGATAAAAAATATCTGTTCCATTATGTTTGCAAAGGTCTGCTGCTGTTAATTAATATTTTGAAATATCTTACCTGTAGATTTAATTAACAATTATTTTATAAACTGAACACACCGGTAGCAGTGGCAGGAGATGTGTAATTAGATAATCTGCTTCTGCGGTATTGTGGTATGAGGTAGGCGGTAAACGGTAGGTATGACACGTTAAGAGTAGGTATTAAGAATGTACGTCAGATATACTATGCCACTTAACTCCATTTTCACCAATATCTCAGTTAGATCACTTCTTCTACACTATATGATATATAGTATTATATTATGAATAATTTGACTATTTTCTTCTTTTCGTATAGTGTTACAGATTTCAGGTCGCCTCTAACTTGACCTAACTTTTGCTATCTATATCTATATATCAATAAAAACCTTTGTCCTGACTGACTGACTGATCTACCCTACCCTAAGGGGGTGAAGAGGGTTTGCAATTTGTATAGGACAGGTTTCTTTGGTCTATCAACTTTAAACTAAATGTTCGTCTTTAATTCAATCTCTTGGATGGTTAAATGAAGTAGAAAGTTTTGTTTGAGCTGATACGGGGTTGTATTTACTTCGACGTTGGAATAAATACTCTATGTTGCATTTAAGGTAATTAAATGTTGGCACAAATTTTACCCACACCGCAAGACTGTACAAGATCAGTAATCAAGCTCTTCAATGTGACTAAAAATGGTGCTATTTACTACGTATGTTCTTTGTGAAATGTATGATACTATACCTATCATCCACCAAGAAAGGGTTTTTATAATTTTAAATTATTATGAATTAATTTATTATATTTCATTTCATATTTTAAGTTAACTTTATATTTACTCGAATTTGTAATATAAATTCTTGTTTTCGATTCAAATAGGTACATAGTATAAATACCTAGGTAATTTTCTTGAAACGAAACCCAAAGGATTCAAAAGTAATCAATATGGGATTTCGAAATTGTTGGTATGAAAAGCCATGAATAGGTTGGAAATTCGAGCAAAACAAAATAAAATAACAAACACTTCGAGTTCGAGGGGTTTTCTTTAAAAGATGGCTGATAAGTGCCTCAGCCTCCCACTACAACTTTGAATTTAGACGGCCAACAAAGAAAAAATCAATGAAAATAATGCAAATACCTATTCAACTCTAGGCGAATATACCAAACATGGTAAACGTTGGTATGGTATTTAAGACACAGATCCTGGAAACATGCTAAAAACTATGTCCGTAGTGCGAAGGATTTGAAATCGAGTATTGCGAATCAATACTGTATCGAAAACTAACAAAATAAAAACAAAAACCTTAATTTACCCTAAACTTAAATTTTAGATCTTTATTTTATGAAAGTATGTGGTAGTGTACATTATAGACTCTACTACTCTTTTTTTGATTGTAACTTTTTACCTGTAAGACTTACAGAATTGACATGTATGGACAGAATGTAAGAGTTTTTGACTTCTACATACTGTTCTTAGACACTTTTGTCATACGACTTATTATCGAGACACTATGTGCAAAACGCATATTAAACTCAAAATATCGGACATACCCCGTCGTGCCCCAAGGTCAAGAAATTGAATTTATATCAAGCTAACTTAGCTAAATAACATAAAATCATAAAATTTGTTACACCACCTTTTGTAATGTGATTTCCCTGCTGCTTGGCCTAAAATACCTAGCAGCGCCCCGTGGTTTGATCCGCATAAGTCCCGATCTTGATGGAATATCGGGTTATAAAGTATATGTTAATCTAGGTCACCAGGCTATCTGCATACCAAGTTTCATTGCAATCGGTTAGAAGTTTTTGCGTGAAGGAATAACAAACATACTCACTTACACATTTATAATCAATTACTATACTTACTAAGTATTATAATTAAATTAGCATCTAGGTTACTGCGACACAAGTGAGTGCTTGCTAAGTGTGAAACTGATTTCTAATGCAATTTGGGAAGTTTCATCATTTCATCTCATCTGAGCGATGTTCCCGGTTGCATTCATGATGGGAGCCCGGGGTCCGCTAAAACCCCAAATAATTTGGGATCGGCATAGTAGGTAAGTCATTCATCATTGACTATACCTACTGCAAATAGATTTGGCAATACTTTTACGGGTCCGCCTGCCTGACACCAACCCTCTTAGGGGCCAAACAGTTTACCCGCCACCGCGCGGGGTTCGCTAGTCTCCCTCAGATCCCTTAGTCGCCTTTTACGACACCCACGGGAAGAGATGGTGTAACCCTATTCTATACCGGGGATACACGAACACGGAATTTGGGATTTTTTATTATATTAACTAAATATTTAATTTGAAATAAAATACCTAATCGCTACGATTTGTTATTTCAGAAAAATATAAGATATTAAACTTATGTCGTTGTTATCACTACAAATATAATTGAATAACAGGTTTTTATCATGTTTAAATTTATTTAAATTATGTAAACCCACAAAAAACTACAAGAAGATTGCAAACTGATACCGTAAGTGTCGTCTGTCGAGTGCAGGATCGGGAAAATAGTAAGCTTTGTAACAATAGTAGGGGACCGATAACAAAACGCAGCTAACGGGCTAATTAGGAAGCAGGTAGTTCGACATGGACGCCATTAACTGTCATCAGCATCACCTACTCGCAATATCCAGTTTCGTTAACAAGCCAGTTGCAATTACTGGCGAAATATCGAGCTATGTAAAAAACGATTCCCCCCCATCGTCGCCTGATGGGAGGGATGGCACGGGATTTTTGTATGGAGAAAATGCCTCGTCCCGCCCGGGAAACGTTACGTATGCAGAGACATTTCATTGATCCATTTCCTTTTCATTTCCTTAATCATTGTAAATTCCCCGTTATTCAATAATAGTTGTACTGAAAAATAATAAAATACAATTTAATACAATACAAATACAATTTTCTAAGCGTAATAGGGCTGATTATTTTGTAAAGTTTTGTTCTTTATCCATCGTATTACCCTTTCTTAGTTTTGTCTCAAGTACCTAAATAAAAGATTCGAGGTTACGTAACGAAATACAGAAATACCTACAGCATTGATTTTTCTCTGTTTTCTTTTTCTCTGCACATGAACAACAATGTTTTTCGATTTTATTATGTCGTGCTTCATGTGTAATGAATTTTAACTCGTTTTATTGCCCTGCGTTAAAGACAATTTTTACAGCATTTTGTGAATCTTTGGCAGGATTAGTCCTCAGGATGGATTTAAGATAGGTAGAGTCACTAAGAATTTGATGGTTTTTTTTATACTTTGCCTTACCTACTGTGCCAAGAAGAAGTAGATGTGTAAAGTAGAGTATTCATCCCGGTAATAAAGCCTGTCTTAGTGTTGGGCGGCTTGAATCCCATGCTTCACCCAGAACTCTAAGTACATAACTCTTGAGCGAAACTTCCTCACTACGCTCGGGAGCTAACTCCAGAGTCCTTCGTTACGCTCTGTATTCAATATAACGCTCTTTACATAATACAGGGATTTAGTACCTTGGTGCATAAAAACTACTATTTGGCATTATATTATGCGCACTATTAAGTTAAAAACTATAAAATATATCTAATAATCTTAAATTGGACTATTAGATAAAGAAAATAAAAAAGGAGCCTTGTTTGGAGAACCATTTATCTTGTTTTATTGATGTTTAACCGACCAAAAAAGGAGTAGATTATCTTTTCGTTTCTTGTTCTTTGTATGTTGACCGATTATTCGAAGCGATTACGATTATTTCTTTATTTGAATTTTATTTTAAACTACTATAGTTTCAAATTGGTTCCGTAAAGCAAAATTACTAAACCTATTGCTAGAAATTCCTCCCGTTTGAATGACTTTTATGATTTTTTACCATCAAAAATTCAGGTGTTCCTTAATCACTCCTAAAATCACCACGAAATGCCCTAAGGGAGAAATCCTTCCAAAGGAAATCACTCGTTTATGAAATGTAGTATCCGTAGATGTCTGCCGTCTGGGTACAGAACTTTTATTCTCCCTTGGCAGAGCTTGCTAGTCCCTTAGTTGACTAACTAACTAGTCCCTTGCTAACTGTACAGATTTAGACTTCAAATAAAAAAACGTTATTTATCAATAGTATCATTATCATTTACTAATAAAGCAAAGCAGAAAAGAAACAGTTGTCACTTCTTAATAATATTTGAAAAAAAAAGTTGTACATATAAGCGACTTTGCGCACAGAAACTAGTCTGAAAAATTATGAAGAGTAGATAATAAATTAAAAAAAATATGTTAGGTACAACAATTAGTGTTCGTCAAACCAGTGCCGTGCCAAAATGTTCCTACATCGCCACCGACTTAGAATCAACAGATCTAATTGAGGGTAATCAGTAAATTTAATTAACGCACCGGTACCACCACCGGTACGGCCACCGGAAAAGGCCACCCAAGTATCGATACCAGACTTAAACATATTACCGGTACTTTACTTATGCTATTACCGGTATCGTTTGATGAAAGTTATTCGAAAACTTGGTTAACAAGCTCTGCAAGGGAGCTTAAAGCTGGCAAGTTAAAACACTTATATCGAAATTTTATGTAGGTAACGGTATTTGTTAAGTAAAGACAAGTAAGAGATTCATCCAAACCAACCCGTGGTTTTTACTAGTCCTAAAACTTATTAAAGTTCGAAGAAATAGGAGACTAGTTCACCGCAGTGTAGTATTTATGTAAGCTGTACGAAAACATCTTGATACCATTCCTCTGGGAGAGAGTCCGATTTTAATATTCTGGAGGGACCATGTTTCACTTTTGAGGGTTCATATTGAAGAGTTCTTATCTGTTTGTTTTAAATAGTAATTATTAGATAGATTACCGTTAAAGTTAAGTTTCTAAACATTACCTGGGTATTTTGTCGTAGCTATCCCAACCATTCAAACAATTATAAGAGCTGTATCTAGTGACTCCTGCCATCTTGCTGCTTCTGTGTTCGCTAAATGTGACTTGAAGAGTGGCAATTAATCATTTGTTATAAGTAATCATAAAACGCATTATATACTTTAAAATAACTTAATAGTTCTCGATTGCTGTTCATAATTTAAAATGAAAAAGTTTTATTATCTTGAACTCGTACATATTTTTTTCCTAAACCCAACCAAATATAATTTTGTTAAAAGGGTTTGTGTAGGTCACGAAACTTAATTTGACAACTTAAACAAATTAAAACAGTCGACGAAACATAACATAGTTCACTTTGATTGTATTTTATTTATTTAAAATGTTTTAATTGTGCATTTCAACCACGTTTAACTGTTCTTGTTTTGCGAATAGAGTCATTTTATTGATATAGCTAATTACGAGATTGCAAATGTGAATTTGACAATTGCAAAACTGATGTAGGTTCCTGTTCTAACAAAGTAGAATATAGTGTACATTATTGTTAACATGTTATTAAAGTCAATTGAAGTACAATACCACGGTTGTTGTCAGATTTAGATAAGCCAACATTCGATATTATTGGATTTTTTTTTGTTAGGTTTGAAATCTATCATCATATATGATCGTTCGTATGTGTGAGTGGGGAGCGCTCGCATGACGTTACGGTCGCGGTGTGGTAGCGGGCGAGGCGAGCGCCGCGTTGCGCGACCGTGGTCGACTGAGCTCACCGGAGGCGTGGAGGCTATACCTCGGAGAGCTTTCAGTGGGTGGTGGGTCGCCGTCAGCCAGGATCACATGTGAACCACCCTTCACATCACCCTACAACCACCGACCACCTAATACTACTAAGCTAAACGCTACTAATTTACAACCAAATTTCAACATTTACAATGAATGAGTATTCGCATAAGATAAACTTAAATAAATTACTAAGAACTGCAGTATTTTAAATACCTACACTAATAATTCTGCTTACAACACGTACATATATACGGTAAAGGTTGTATCTTTCTTTGTCCTGACTGACTGACTGACTGACTGACTGATACAATAACAATATAAACAATATAATATTTATTTACTATTATGAAACTTATTAACAAAAAGCGACATTTCCCAAATGTGAAATGCGCTATTAGCATTACTATTTGGCTTTTGAACGGCTGTAGAGAGCCTGTAGTAGAGAGCTGAAATTTGGTTATCCTTTATATGATGTAGGCATTCGATAAGAGTTTTCGGGATTCCCACGTACATAGTTATTAATATTGTAATCTTGGAATTAGTGAATCCATCCTCATAAGCAACTTTCTTCGTTCTAGAGTTCTCATTGTGCTTTCTCAAATGTAAACAGCTCTCTTTGCTTTGCCTTCTAGACTCAAAAATAATTATCCTTGAACAATATGATCTGTATCTTTCCATAAGCGTCATGATGTGATGGCACTTTGCATAATTAGCACCTATCCACTTTGCAGGTAGGGGAGCAGCTTTTAGTGATATCAGTTTAATTGCATCACAGGAACTAAACTGTAACACGTGTCGGGTGAAATAAACGGCTCTGGGAATCAATGCCTGCGGATACCTGTCTGTCTGTACGTAACAGGGTTTGCAAAAATCCTATTCATTTTGCAAATTGTATTTGATAAAGCAATATAAACAAAATCCTATAGTTACCTACGAGTACATAAATGCAAATCTATATTATTGGAATACAATAGGTATCATTCGTATTGTTTTTAGAACAGAATTTTATTGTGGAATATAATCCTATATTTTTGGAATTATAATATCATTCCTATTGCAAAAAAGACCGAAATATGACTCGTGATTCTTTTTGCAAAAAAGACAGAAATGTACAAGATTACTTGGATCCAAAGGTAATTCAGTTTATTTATTGTTTTCTTTGACTGTGAGGTTAGGGTATGTTCAAGTATAAAATTCTAGCTGATACCTTTGCCTGTTTCATTTCGACGTTATTTCCGTTTCTCCTAGACCTTTCAATCTATAAATGCATACATTTTTGATGCAGTAAAACGACCTCGACGTCCATAATGCCAAGGCCCGCGGTTTGCCTGAAGCATTGTATATTGATTTATATTCTCGGTAACATCATGAATTAATAATTGGTTCATATCTTTTTTAAATTGAATAAACCAGTGTTGTTAGGGTCCTACTGGACTAGTAATAAAAAGCGGACTGTAAACTATATAGGCTGGTTTAATCTCGCCACAAAATATAAAGGAAAATTAACAAACTAATAATAAAATAAAAACATCGATCGCGATGTAATGGCGTCGCTTCGTCTATCAAAAGAAAGGTGACGAGTCATCTCATCCCCACGCCGCGCCGCCGGCGCCGCCGCTCCCCGCGCGCTGCGCGTGTCCCGGTAGCTCGCTATAGATGTTGGAAATCTCTAACAAGTGTCGTGAAAATAAAAAAAAACAGTGTCAACCATGAAATATTCTCGTTGGTTCAAAAATTTTGCTTATGAGTTATGTATGAATCTCCATAGAGTTGACAAAATACGATATGACTTGATATAGGTATGTACATTATTCCATGTCCCAGAGCAACATCTTCATCTTCTCCGTTCACGTAGCTTCTGCTTGTGTCCCTCAAGCACTGGCCACGCCTCACTACCATACAAAAGGACAGTTCTTGTCTGCGCCCATGCGCCCATGCGAGTGGGCAGAGGGAGGCTGCGCAGGCGCCGCCGCGCCGCGCCCGCCGCCACAAGCAGATTCACTCAAGCTCGCCTCGCGGTCGTACGTAAATGATTGTATCGCGCGCGAGTCGCGACCTATTTGGATTAGGTAGTATTATTGTTACCTATTGTGAATTCTCAAATAAAAACTAGATAAAACTGTCGGTGCTGTTGTTTATTCATCCTCGGCGTCGACAGTTCTAATTATAGTTTTATAGTCCTGTCCTTTTAGTTTAGGATCTTGGGGTGACAGATGATACCAGTTACATCCCGCCACTTTGCCCAAGCTGCCGAAATACCTGCTTGATGTCGCAATCGATGAAGCACAGATCCCAAGTACATAAACTGGTCTGTCCGTTCGACCATATGACCGTCTACGCAGATAGGCGTGGGCTCTGTGGTATTACTAGTCAAGTATTCGGTCTTCGCTACATTCAGGTGTAAACCGCTGTTTTTGAACGACTCATTCCATGTCTCCCAAGCCGTACTTTTAGTCCGAGAGCTGGCACCAATTTTTGGGTAGGTATTTGAGGCAAGCTTTAAACTTATCACATACCTCTCTCTCCTATTATTCCCCAATACGGAATTGCAGACCTGTCTGATGAGTAGCGTAGAGTATGAGTAGGTGATCTAACAAATGATGGATAGATGCTAGTGACTAGCGCTATAGGCAAGCTATGGAGTGAATTTCGTGTCGTCGAGGGTCATATTTTTGACGCTACATCCAAAACTAAAAAAATGCCTATTTTTGTAGCAGTATTCAAACTCAAAATCTATACAGAAAAAAAAACAATGTTGTAATAAAATTATTGAGTATTGTATTGAGGAAAGTAATGATAACAAAAATATAAAATCGAAAAATCAGATTTATTAAAATATAATAATTCTTTAGTAGCCTTATTAATAAACGTGGAGTAAGGTTGGAGTAATTTTTCAACTTTATGTTTCTGTCTGTCAACTTTGAAAGTTAATGTCACGGAAAAAGACAAAGCATATTCTCACTACTCCGACCTTACTCCACGTTTATTAATAAGGCTATAGATGTATATTTTTATTAAGTAGAAAAAAATACATTTAATTCATTTCACGTCAGAAATCAATTGTCATTCTTCAGCGGATTCTCTTTCATCAGAGCTAAAAAAATCTTCTTCGGATTCATCTGTGTCAGATTCGTCTACCTCTGCATCATCTGCAAAAAGTAATATATTATATTTACTTATTTAATTATTAAACCACAGAAATTCTAATGAAGCATACATTTATTCTCACCTGCAGTACTATTCCCAATATTATTATTTTTATTTTTGTCATGAACAACAGCGTCGAATACTATTTCCGGCAAACATTCTCCACCGAACCAGTGAAAATAGCGTATCATCATTAAATATCCATCCGTTTCCGTTAGGTGTCAAAAAGCTGGCGAATCCCAAATATGCATATCTTCAAATACCTTGGTACTTGTTCTATTTTGCGTTTTTAGAAGATGTTGTTGTTATTCCTTTAAAAGGAAACCTTTGCTTGGAGTTAAATAGAAGGATCACGATTATTCAATGTTTTTTGAAAGGTTCATCTTCGGTCTCGGCTTTGTAAGTCGCACAAACATCTATACATTTCGCCAACGAATTCTTCTGAAATTGGCAAAATTTCACTACGCGAACTGGTAATATAGGTTAACTTCAATTTTTAATACTTTTTGATAAAATATATGTTTATTCATTATTTTAAATGGTCTTATCTTGCCTGTTTGAAAAAGTGATTTATCTTTACTCAATTATTACTGCCTTTCACCACAGTCAGTAATAATTGAGTAAAGATAAATGTTTTTTTTTCCTAAAGGCAGTCCACATTTATACGTTAGTCACTAAATAATTATGTATTCTGTATATATTTTAGGCGAGGATTACTTCGTTGTTGGTTCAACATGATTTGCGGTTAATGACTATACCTATAAAACTACGTGACTAAGTAGGTACATAGTTATAGAACAGGAAATATTATAAACTAGCTGCGCCCCGCGGTTTTACCCGCGTAACGTAAGTCCCGATCTTGCTGGATTTACGGGACCAAATATATCCTTTATCCTTTTCTTTATCCATATATCCTTTTCCCGGTTCTAAGCTAACCCCCCCACCAATCTTCAATCAAATCGGTTTAGCCGTTCTTGAGTTATAAATGACTTGATACACGACTTTCTTTTATATTATTTATTAGCTTCGTCCAGCGCTTTTACCCGCGTAAGTTCCGATCCCGTGGGAATATCAAAAGTAGCTTATGTTACTCTGGGTGAATGTAGCTTTCTAATTGTGTAAGAATTTTGAAATCGGTCCAGTATTTTTTTAGTTTATTCATTACAAACATACAGACACACACACACGAAATACAAGTCTTTCCTCTTTATAATATTAGTATAGATATAGGGGAGATGAAGGCAGTTTTGAACATTTTAAAACAATAAGTCATGAACTCATGTCTCAAAATATTTACTCGTCGTCTTTTCTTACCTAGAATGGTTAGTTAGGCTAATGATTAACCTACATAATCGCTTTATCATCTTAAGCAATTACCCTGTTAGGTGGTTATACCATTTTTGGTGTTAGATGGGAAATGTTCAAAACTACCCCATATGAGAGGCATCTATGAACATGACTGAGGCAGATTTGAATGAAAGGCTTAAATTCTCTTAAATCAAGTTATATTTATGTCTATGGACAGTCTTTTATAATTATCATTAGGTATGAGAAACTCTTCATCAAATCGAGCTTTCTCATATCGATCCTTAAAACAACAAATGGCGTAAAAGCCATTTTGGCCAAAATGACTTATAAATGCCATTTTGTTCAGTTTTTGAAGCTCTATCGATCTGTATATTTGAAATGTTCAAATTCGCAAAAAAATGGCTCTTACATCCAATATTTTTTAAGAAAAAATTCCAATAATTTTATGATTTGTGTCGTTATAACCAATATTAAAATCGAAAACTGCAAATTTGGGGCGTAAAAGACTTAATTTCTTAGTGATGTGGTTAATATTACATTTTACGATTATATCGAATATGATATTTTTAACTACTTTTAAGCAGATAGTTTGGTAGAAAATACTCATTTATTTAAATATTTTATGCAGTAAGTAATTAATACTTAATTTTCTTGTACAACTGCATTCTAAGCCTAATTAAAATTCTACCGCAAGGACTGATTATTTAGACTGATTCTAATAATAATAGTATTTTAGTTAGTTTATATAAAATAATAATAATCGCAATTTAGTTATTAAAACTGTAATTGGTAAATTTAAGACTGATTTGTTTGTAAACATCAGTACGAGGTGAAAGTGTTTGATTAAGTTCGATCCAAATTATAATAGTTGATGTTCAATTTTTTTTATTTCGTCGTTAAAAAATAGCATTTATAGTACCGATTTAGAAAGTAAATTGATACGAAATTTCAAATTTTCTTTTTTGGTTTTTATTTTTTTCAAAATTTGTATTATTTTATTACAATATTTAATACTTTCGTTGATTTTTTTTAATTTCGCTGATGTTTGTTTAATTGATGTTGATGTTCATGTTGAATTTAATTTCTCAATTCATTCTTCGCTAAAAATAGCGTTCATAGCATAATTTAGATAACTACATTGATCCGAAATGTTAGATTTACTGGTACTTTTTCAAAATTTTGTGTTGTATTTATTGCAATAATTAATACATTCGGTAATTATATTTGTCTTTTATTTCTTCAAAAACCCAAACATAGATGTTCCCTAAGTCTTTTACTCCAAGTGCGCATAACCTGTTTAACTTGCAAAGTATAAAATTCACGGCGTAAAGGCCAGTTAGAGCAAAATTTTTTGTAGTAAAAGACATGCTATCTCGGAAACCAGCACAGGCCCTACAATATTAGGTTTTTATAATTATATACATGAAAATTCTAAGAAAATACAACTTTAATTGGTTATTATAGCTTTAATACTTTAAGAGATATTGAGGAAACAAAGTTACCCATTTTAGTTTTTTGGCTCTCCTGAAAAGTAGCTTTTTGGCTTTTACGCCATTTGTTGTTTTTAAGGATCGATATAATTCACTAAATAACATTTTTTTTGACACAATGAACTACAAAAACAAACAATCAAAAACATTATCCAGTGCAGCCGGGTAAGAAGAAAATTTCAATTATCCTTAATATCCAATAAAAATGCGTAGTTTAGATTAGTTTAGTTTCTTCTTAATATTTCCGTCAACTACTGATAAAATGGCGTTATCAACTTCCTTCCTTCCTATCTTTCTCATTAACTTCTTGATCTCGGATTTTCTTATAATTGCGCACCATTTTTAACCCCCGACGGAAAAAGAGGGGTGTTATAAGTTTGACGTGTCTGTCTGCATGTCTGTGTATGTATCTTTCTGTGGCATCGTAGCTCACGAACGGATGAACCGATTTCATTGTAGTTTTTTTTTTGGTTCTTACGAGACTTTTGCGCGAGTGTTCTTAGCTATGTTTGATCAAAATCGGCTTAACCGTTAATAATGTATGTGGGTTGAAGCTCGGAAATAAAAACCGAATGTTTTAAAATATGCCCGAGTGGGGTATCAAATAAAAGAGCATAACTTTTGTGAAAACAATATGCATGTTTAATCAAAATCGGCTCAGCCATTCAAAGTATATAGGGGGTCAAACTCGTCAGAAGGAGACCACGGGAACACAGTATCTGAACAAGATAGTCATATCGTGTTTAACGAAATGAAATAATCTTGATGAGCAGATATTCTAGCTAGATACTGCAGAATCAGCTGATGATCAGCTGATACAATGGGTTCGATTACATACAATGATTAAAAGATTATAAGTAGGATTACCAGCTCTTACAAAAAGTGTGAAATAAAATATAAAAAGAATTAAAAAAAAAACCCCCCTACTTAAAAAATAACTGAATTATTATTCTCAAAAATAAGTCCTTAGCTTAGTCCCCTTACTTTAAGTAGCTTACAGTTTGGTATATGACTGATGCTTAATTAATCGTAATTTGCGGGGGCAGGTTTGAAAATATTCAAAGGTACCTCATTCGCTATTATTAAAACTGACCCAAAACCCTCTGATAAAATAAATTTGAAAAAAAAACTTAAAAAATACATTTAACAAATAAAAATAAACATTTTCACAAATGCCTATGAAACCACTATATAATATAACTATGATAATATTTACCAGTATTAAGAACGTTGTCGCTCACAAGCTTACGTCTTTTTCCCGAAATGTTTTCAAATGAATGACAAAAACAAACTTGGCCGATAGCTCAGTTGCAAGCTATCAAACGCCAAAGTTACTACGCGACGGCCTTTCGGCCGCCATGGTAACCGAGGTTTGGTAATCAGTTACCTATGAAGAAATTTTGCTCTTTCCTGGTAATCCAGTTACAAACGAAGATTTTAACATAATGAAACTTGTTCTTTTTTGAAGTGGTACTCCACTAGCAGATTAAATTCTCTTTACTGAATGACAATTAGGACTTCATAGATAGTCTTTCTTTTTATGAACATTACCACTTGTCATTGAATTGATACTGACATTGAATATATTCTGATTTCATTTGCGTTTAAATTTCTTTTGATTGTGTGAAAATAATTAAATTAAATATTTAATAAAAAATAATTTAAAAAAAATAAAGAACTTGTTCAAAATCGTCGTAATTCTATAATGAGGCCCGCATCCAATAATATTCATCTCCTAACGTAGAGGTGGCGTGTTGTTGTTGTATAATGGCCGACGATTTCATCGGAGGAGGATATACCGTGATGGTACCTCTTTTTGGCTATGCAGCAAAATCGATTGTAAAGGAAGTTTAAAGCTAAACACTAAGAATGAAATAATAAAAGAAACGGAACATCATAATTGCTGCTGCGAAGACGTGGGTGAAAATATTTTTCGGGAAAGATTGGATAAACTGAAACAAAAAACGAGTTGCAACTTCGAACCCATTGAACAACCATACAACAGAATGGTTTGTGATATGAAAGATGAAGGGGTCGCCTTACTACACAAAGTACCAAGCTTTAAAAACATAAAAACCGGTCTGTACAATGAACGCAATAAGGTTATTGGTGCCACTAAATTGCGCTATCATCCCTCTGAATGCTGTGAAGTGATTGTACCAAAAAAAATCAATAATTTTCTCCTCGCGGATTACCAGGACCCGAATGATGATAAAACACGAATCCTTGTATTTTGCAACTAAGAAGTCAGAAATAATTTGAGTGATTATAATCATGTCTTAGCAGATGGAACTTTTCGATCATGCCCATCCAGCTTTAAACAACTCTATACTATACATGGATTTAATGAAGAGACCGACAGAGTTGCCACTGATATTCGTTCTACTTTCTGATAAGAAAATAGAGACATATATAATTTTATACCGATTGATATTTGCTACAGTTGGTGAACATTTTAAACCTGAAAAAATCACATTAGATTATGAAACCGCCACAATAAAGGCGGTTAAAGAAGTGTTTCCGAAAATTATCACAAAAGGTTTCTACTATCATTTTAACCAATGTCTATTCAGCAAAGCTAAGAAAATAAAAACTAAAATAAAGCGGAGGCATGTTGCACGGTGCGTCGGATTAGCTCGTTTGCCTGAAGAAAATATAGAAATAGGATATGAATATGTGATGAAGAAAAGTCCAAAAGGTCAAGATGTTGAACAGTTCAATAGTTATTTTAATAAAACATGGTACAATAAAGGGGCTTCTGTTTTTGCAAAAAAATGTGGTTGTGAAAAAGAAACCATAAGAACAACAAATCACCTCGGAGGGTGGCATAATAAATTAAATAGATTCATTGGGACAAAAAATCCGAATTTAGGACTGATATTGGAAACATTGGAGATGGAAACAAAATTATGTTACATTAACAAAAGATTCAAAAATAACAGGAAAAATCAAAATTATGCAGAGATTGACGAAGAAATTAATGCAACTATTAATGAACTTAAGGCAGATAAAATTTCAACAGGACACTGCTTAGAAATTATTTGCTCCTTTATTTGGAGACCTATAGCATAATTAGCTAAACATAAATGTCATATAAGAAGTTGATCTTCAGTTTTATTAATAAGTGGACAGGTTATTATTTTAAGTGTAAGGAAATTAATTATTTTTTAGTACCTACCTGTTTTTAAAATTGCTTTATTTAATAATAAATTTAAATTTAAAAAAAAAAATGTTTTTTAAGGTTCCGTACCTCAAAACGTAAAAATTTACTCTTATAGGATCACTTCTCTATCTGTCTATGAGAAAAATTGTTTGCCACTTGCAAATAATAATTTCTTAGGGAAAAGGGCAATTTGTTCTTTGGTAATTGGTTACGAAAAAATTACGAAAGCAGAAGGAAAAATCTTCGTTTGTAACTATTACCAGGAACGAGCAAAATTTCTTCATAGGTAACTGATTACCAAACCTAGGTTACCATGGCGGCCTAAAGGCGCGACGGTTATGGGTTATGTAAGCCCCATCAGTGCTCCCTGAAATCATCTTTGGTACTAAAATACTTTGAAACTAACCGCAAAAATTGTTTGTTCAAATCTGCCTCCTTCTCCCCTAAACCTTCTTCTTAAATCACTCTATCTATTAAAAAAACCCTAAAAACCGCATCAAAATCCGATGCGTAGTTTAAAAGATCTAAGCATACAGACTGACAGCAGGAGGCGACTTTGTTTTATAATATGTACGGATACTTATTAAGTAACATACCTGTAAGTGAAGTGCATCAAGTTGTTATAATAGAAAATGATAAATTCTGCATCTATTTTTTTTTTAAATTATCAGGGTTAAAATGGCCTAGTGCAGGAAATATGGTATCATTTTCTAACCGCATTGATCATGCGGTAATCCATCTGCCGCTCATTTATTTTTCACAGAATACATTCATTTGATTTCAAGGATTTTAATTAAGTGGCCGATAGTACGGCTTTCGAAACTTACTCACGACAGCAATTTTGATTATTAGGCAGTCTGAACACCAATTATTATTATGTATGAATATATGCAGGTATACAGCGTTATTAATATTGAAGCCGGTTAAGCGCTATAACATCTTAACAAGTCATACGTAGACCAGGTACAATGGTTCTTGAAGATAATCAATTGAAGCTTGAAGGGTCATCAATTCATCGTATTAGGTACCGTACAACTTGGAAATCGATTCCAGAATATTCTATAATGACTACAAAGATATCGTTCAGCTCATTCAAGTGAACCAATAGTAGTTTAGGCACCGACGTAATAAAGCCCTGTCTTATGTAGGAACGAAGGACCCCCTAGAGTTAACTCCCAAGCGTAGCGAGGTTGTTAAAAATGTGACTTCAGAGCGAAACGAGGGAGTTATGTACCTATGCTACATAAAGTCTGAGTGAGGCATGGGATTCAAGCCGCCCAAATCAAATCAAATATATTTATTCTTTAAAAGAACGATGTATAAGTTACATGAACGTTTAGTTTTATTAAGTTCTCAAAAAAAATCCATGTGGATTATAAAAACGAAAACCTTTTGCATTACCCTTCCGTCATATTTAAAATAGAAGGAAATTAAATGAGGTATTTCTGTGCTATGCCTAGGTGGCAGTTCGATATAAAATCATTTATGCTTTACAATGGCCGTATGACACAAAAGCATTCCAAAGAACAATGGCGAATTTTACTTTTAATTTCTTACGAATTTTGTTCAAAAACATCTCCCCTATTTTCAAAACATAATGTGCGCAACAGGTAGAGCCCATAAAATAATAGAGAGTTCCTAGACAGAGCGTTACCAACTAGAGAGTTCACAAACTCGTGGATTAGATGACTTGGCCCCATTTCATGGGCTCTACCTGTCGCGCACATTATGTATTGGAACTATGGGAGATGTTTTTGAACAAAATTCGTTATTAAAAAAAATTAAAATGTGTAATTTTTCCCTTGAATTTTCACTCCATTTTCCCCATAAGCCTTGTTTTTGACAAGTTGGTAGATTTTTATGCTACATGTTGTACACCGTTGTAATAAGGGATGTCAAGAGAAATTTTTATGAGTATTTGAACTCCTCGATCACTATTAGTTTTTTTTTTAAAACGATGTTTAGTTGACCTTTCGGCCAACATTTTTTTATTTTCTTAACTTTGAGAGCCCATAACTAATTATTTTCTCATTATTTTGGATTAATAATGCCTTTGATAGATCAAGGATACATCTGGGACTAAAATCAAATAAAAAGTTTAAGTGAAAACATGTACAAAAAAAAGTTTTAAAGAGGTAAAATTTGGGAAAAAAATAGAAAATCACAAAAATAATCATAAAAAATTTTTGTGAAGAGTTAGGATCTCTTCCTTCAAATTTTTTTTTACAAATAGGTCCACCTACACGCCCACCAAGTTTGTCTAACCCTCCACCAAAAACCCTGTATAATACTTATATTTTAATTGTAAAAAGACTCGAATCATTTACCTAAATCTAATAAGCTTTTTAAATTCACACGGTTTGTTAACATAGTTACATTTTCCGGGTCTTTATCGCGTATTATTGTTTATTTTCTTACCTCGACGTTTCAACCATGTTACAATGGTCTTGGTCGCGAGGGGACACTGCGGCCAAGGGGGGGATAATACGCGATGAAGACCCGGGAAAATGTAACTACCTAAATCTAGTCAACCAAATATTTAAATCATAGAAACTCGCCCATCGATAGCTCGATGGCAAGTTTTAATGAATTGACTTTGTATAAATTAAATTGACCTATGCTAAATTACCAGAATTAGAAAATACAAATGTAAAATTATTTAACCTAAATAATATGACTGCCTGGTGAATTAAATTTATATGTACTTAATTGATATGATTATTATAATTTTGCATGCTGTGAAGCTAAAAAAGGCTAGACAAAACCTTTGAAATGTAGCAACTTTTGTGCCCTTATGTTCATGCGAAATAATTATTTTGAATTATCGATCGGCCACTGGTCTGGTAATATTCGAATGGCCCAACATCTTTCGGTATATTTTTTTTATACAGAGAATTAATGTTGGTGAACCTGCGCTATTGTAAAATGTCTTTTGGACTAACACCATTTAGCATTACTGTTTAACCTTTTTTAATTACACTTTGTAAGTAATAAATATTCAACAATCGTCAGCAGGTTTATTTCTTATAGGCCAATAACTGGAGAAATTCGCTTTGCAAAAGGTGGTGTAACAAATTTTATGATTTAATGTTATTTAGGTATATTAGCTTAATATAAATCTCAGTTTTCGACCTCGGGGCACGACGGGGTATGTCCGATATTTTGACTTTTATGTGTTAAAATGCCGTTTTTTTTAATAATGTCTCAACAGTAGGTTGTATGACAAAAAAGTTTAGAAAGGTATGTAAATAATAAAAAACCTTACGGTCTGTAAGTCTAACAAATTAAAAGTTACAATCAAAAAAAGGAAAAAAATCATCTAAACAAGTCGTCAAAATACAATGATTAAAATTTTTACGAAAATCATTCTCTAATCGCCTGTATACACAGCAACAACAAATTATTTATGTTTGTAAACCCAAAAGGCATCCTTTTCGAGGATATCACGTCTGCCTCCACCTAAACCTCCAACCCATATAAGCCACATCGGCTGAAGCCAATCTCCGAATGATCGCAGAGAAGAACAGGCTTAGGAAAGCCTGCCAAATCACCAGAGACCCTTCGTTGAATTGATTGATGGAGCTGAAGAGCACTGCAGCCAAGAAGTAGGACCGCAGAAGCGCCGCCGTCGGTTGGACTAGAATAAGCGACACAAACAATACACTCGAATCTTATGCAAATACCGCGCCACTCTAGAGGTCCATCATGGTGGACCTCTTCTCCACCATGACGGAAATCCCAGATATAAATCGGAACATCAGGAATATCGCCCCACGTAGTTGCAGAACCTGAAGCATAATTCCACAGTATTCACTCCCTAGGGGACCCTGGAGGCTATTACTAAAGCTTACTTCGGTATCTTACGTACAGAGCTCTAGCAGTCGCTTATCAAACGTGACCTGAACCTGAACTGAAATGAGTTTCACAAACAGTGAAGATTCTTCCGCATCGCCGCACCGCTCCTACAGTGAGACTTCTGCTTCACCATTATGAAATATTAACATTGAAGTAAGTGGCGGACACTGTCAACAATGCTACCTTCTGCATCTCCCGTACAAAGCAATGCAAAAAACCATATAGCAAGTGCGTGTCGCTAGTCCAGTGTGTCTAATGCCCTCCTCGGCGCTGGATGCGAGGGGGGCGACACATACTTGTTTTGCCGACTTGACCTTTCGACCTTAAAAGTTCTGCGATTTGTCAAGTACTCAACCCGGAGTGTACGTGAAAAGTAATAGGCCGATATCTTCTCCAACAACATCCGGTCTAAAACCTCGACAGACATGGAAGTACAGTATAAGGGTGTACCTTTTGGGCTTCAGGATGTTTTTTGCGACTTGGGGACATGCTCATCTTCCATTAATATTGCTAGAGATGCGCTAATTGTGTTCTGTGAGTGCACTCTGGGTACGCGCTCCCGTTCGTGGACAGAAATTTTGATCGAAAGCAAACGAGAGTGAGAATCATTCGGGAGTACTCGGCCTGATTCGTCAATCGCCACGAACGGAATAGGAACGATCATGTTCCGCTGCGCCAGTCGCTTGCGGTCCAAATTATGAAAATTAAGCAGACAACGCCAAAAATGGCCAAGTGGATTAACATCGGTCGTAAGAGAACATAATTTCGTAAAACTCCAATCGCGAACTACACGTCTCTAATTTGATAATTTGTAGTTTGATAATGGTGACTGTTGCAGCTCTGTACGTAAGATACTGAAGTAAGCTTTAGTAATAGCCTCCAGGGTCCCCTAGGGAGTGAATACTGTGGGATTATGCTTCAGGTTCTGCAACTACGTGGGGCGATATTCCTGATGATCCGATTTATATCTGGGCTTTCCGTCATGGTGGAGTAGAGGTCTACCATGACGGACCTCTAGAGTGGAGCGGTATTTGCATAAGATTCGAGTGTATTGTTTGTGTCGCTTATTCCAGTACAACTGAAGCGACTGCAGTGCTCTTCAGCTCCATCAATCAATTCAACGAAGGGTCTCTGGTGATTTGGCAGGCTTTCCTAAGCTTGTTTTTCTCTACGATCATACCCGCAAGGCATACGGAGATTGGCTTCAGCCGATGTTGCTCAGGTGGGTTGGAGGTTTCGGTGGAGGCAGGCGTGATAACCTCGAAGAGGATGCCTTTTGGGTTTACAAACACAAATAATTGGTTGTTGCTGTGTATAGAGGCGATTAGAGAATGAATTTCGTAAAAATTTTAATCATTGTATATTGACGACTTATTTAGATGATTTTTTTCCTTTTTTTTATTGTAACTTTTAATCTGTTAGACTTACGGACTTGACATGTAGGGACGGAGTGTAAGGTTTTTTATTATTTACATACCTTTTTAAGACTATTTTGTCATACAACCTACTGTTGAGACATTATTAAAAAAAAACGGCATTTTAACCCATAAAAGTCAAAATATCGGATATACCCCGTCGTGTCCCGAGGTCGAAAACTGAGATTTATATTAAGCTAATATACCTAAATAACATTAAATCATAACATTTGTTACACCACCTTTTGCAAAGCGGCTTAATAGGAAAACTCCCCAGACGCTGGCCTATTATGGATAATCGCGACATTTAATGTTTCGACCGCGAAAACGTTACAGGAACAGATCAAAAATAGAAATAAATCTGTTATGTCAATGAGTACTTCGACCATAATATGAAAACAGACAGATAGACACACAGACGGACAGTAGGGTCTTAGTAAAAGAGTCCGTTTTTACTCCTTGGGTAAGAAAATAAAGAGACAGAATCAACGCGAGGAACCACGTTTAATTTGATTAAATATAAATCTTTGCTTGTAGTCAGGAATACATTTATACAAAAAAGGTGTACTCTCAATAGTGACTAACGATGTGGTAAAAAATGGATTGCAATAAGAGATTTGTTTATAATTTAGTGTCGAATTGTGATATCCAATGTTGCAGTTTGATCCAGTCATTATAGTAAGTTCACCTCGGAATTCGAGATACCCAGCTGTAAGTCTGTAAATACTTGTATATTGACACCCTAAAAGTTGTCTAAAAACCTATTTATGGTAGGGTGTGCGCAACTATGAAATTTCAAGGTCAAAGTACAAAATTACATACAAAATTCTCTACAAATTTTGTTTAAAAAAAATTATGTATTAAGGGGGGTATTAAGCCGAAAGGGGTTTGTTATAGAGGTCTAGGCGAACAACTTTTGTTCTACGACTTTCTTTTTAAGAACTTTTTTTTCGAAAATTTGAAGTTGTTTCACTGAAAAAAAAACAGCTGTTTTTGTAAATAAAGGCAGTGAATGTTAAGATTGTAGTGATCCAAACTAAACAAAAGGGCACCATAAGGTCAATGACCTCAAACTCTAAAAAACAGCTGATTTTCATGCAAACTTTAAACTCAAAATTTTCGAAAACTACTTCGAATTTCCAAAAGTCGTAGAACAAAAGTTGTTCGCCTAGACCTCTAGAACAAACCACTATCGGCTTAATACCCCTTAATACCTTAATTTTTTTTAAAACAAATTTGTATAGAATTTTGTATGTCATTTTGTACTTTGACCTTGAAATTTCATATGTAGGTTTTGAGACAACTTTTAGGGTGTCAATATACAAGTATTTACAGACTTACAGCTGGGTATCTCGAATTCCGAGATTCTTACCTAATTTAAGCTTAAATGACTGGATCAGTTATGTTGTGTAGAACGTTCTAATGTGGTAGTACTAAGCACCATCCGATACCAAAAAGTTATTTATTGTTGCTATATGTTACTGTGTTATTATTATTATATATTAACTAGCTGACCCGGCAAACGTTGTTTTGCCTTATAAATTATAGATAGTAGCCGATTCTCAGACCTACTGAATAAAAAATAAAATTTCATAAAAATCGGTCAAGCCGTTTCGGAGGATTACGGTAACTAACACTGTGACATGGAAATTTTATATATTAGATTGATTAAGTAATGTTGCCTTACTTTTGAAAAAAAAAAACATGTTAACAATCTATAACTTTGTTAGAAAATGCGACCTCAACTCTGAACAAATACCGTACAACTCGCTTTCTGCAGAAAGTTACTCTTTGTTATTAGTTTTTAATTAATGTTATCGAGCGATGAGTAACAGTAACTTCTCATCCGAGCGATGTTCCCAGTTGCAGCCCTCTTGGGAGCCTGGGGTCCGCTAAACCCTAAATTAATTTGGGGTCGGCGCAGTAGGTAAGTCATCATTGACCATACCTTCTGCAAATAGACTTGGCAATATTTTTACACCCGGCCAACCCTCATAGGGACAAAGCAGTTTATCCGCCACCGCGCGGAGAGAAGTTAAGGTTTGCTAGTCTCCCTCAGATCCCTTAGTGGCCTTTTACGACACCCACGGGAAGAGACGAGGTAGCCTTATTCTATGCCGGGGCTACACGGTTGTTAGTAACAGTAACGAGTACGCATTAAAAACTGCGGTGTGGATGCATCAAAACAATCCGACTTCGGCACCACTTTTGTATAAAGGGTGATTAAGATTTTATTTTGCTACAAATGTTTACAGTAGGTATATTCACTCGATACTTCTGTACATCAAAAGAAATGTTTACGAGTTGTCCTTTATTGAAAGGATGATCCGTGTAAACCATGGATAAGCTTGTATATTTCCAAGTAGATGCTGTATGGCTATTCATTAACTAGCAGAGCCCCGCGGTTTTACCGCCACCGTAGACAAAACTAATTCTGGGCGCAAACGGGTCACCGACTACAGCCACTGGTGGCCAACGACAGCGACTTAACATACTTTGTCATATATTTTGTAAAGTCGCGCCGCACACGTGTAGTCGGTGGCGGCCACTCGCTACTGCAGTGACCGCCACCGACTACTGGTTGTCGCTACGGGTCACACAAGAATGGGCAGCAGAGACCGGGTACCTAATATTAATATGACTGCCGCCGAACACCGGTGGTTGTCGCTCGCTTCTGACACTGCAAATGCGGCGTTAGCGCGCGACAGCCACAATGGTGTATGGTGTGGTCGGTAGCCCGTTTGCGCCCGGACCGTAACGATCCGACCTTTTGACGTAAACAATACATCGCTGTGACACTCGCGTAGTTATCATAATGAACTGAGCATGAAACAAGCGATTGACTCATGTTTATGATTTAGTGATTTTAGTATTTCTTAACTTTATAAGACTAAGGTAAGTCAGATAAACAGCTAAATGTTGCTCATTCCTCGTACCATGCCTTTACCCAAAGAACCTACGCCAGAGCGTTAACTACGGGATAATATGCACTACTATTATCTACAGGGAATAAAATATAAACATTACCTACTAAATAAAATATAAATTTCATAACATGTAAAAACGCATAGTAGTTGTTTCTTATTATTAAAATAAAGAATTGAATAAACTAACGCTAACAAAACCTAAATGAAGTATGTAAGTGATGAGAGTAAAAACAGCTTCACTGGTTTTTGATAGAATCATTAAATTTACGATGTATCTCTTTTTGTTTTGTATTATCTATCACGGACAAAACAATAAGACAAATTCGAAAGAAACTCTCCTGTAAGATTACTTACACTTTTTTTAACTTACCAATAACTCGTGAAACTGTGCTTTTAACGGGATTACTTTATTTTTTACCGAAATTTAGAAGACTCAATTTTAGTTGTATATGTAACTAAATGAGTTCGTATACGTACGTCTATAATTTTAGTGAAGGTGCATCTATAATGGGTAAGTAGTAGATAAGGTACAGTATAGGATACAGTTTGCTGTGTGGGTGACATAAAAGCGTGGGAGCAGTGAAATCTATAAATTTGTTATATTGTGATATCAAATGAACCTGGGTATCTGGAGAGCGATTTCGTCCAAGCTGTCGATGGGTTCGCTGAGCGGGCGCTCGAGAAGTCTGGAAGGGGCGGTAATCGTGTCTGAACTCATGTTTCGTCTATTATTGTTGTTGTGTTTCTTCCGCTTCTCCTCGGCACGACGCAGATTGTGAAATCGGAAGAAGAACATCGACATTATACCCGATTTTATTACACCAATGATTTTAGTTCATTATAATTTTGAAAACACTTAAAATAGTCCACTTTACACTTTGATGCACATGATAAATGCGAGTTATTTGAATGACGAAAACAAAAGTACTTAAATTATAGGTATGTATTTCACAGAGCCAAAGGAGTATGTGTTCAAAAGAATTGTGTACTGTAAAATAATTAATGTTGACAAAGGATAAAGAACAAAATTGTGAAAAAAGTGATGTACATGCATATGTATGTACAATGTAGGTAAATATATGAATGGTATTATTGTATGTAAGGTAAAAAAGAATATTTGAATAAGTATATTTCGTAACTGGCGTAAAGTAGAACCAAACCCTTCCACGAGTATCCTGACCTACATTTCGTTTCGGTGCGGTGGCTACTACGTACATAATTTATGACTTGTTCTCAGATCCCCTAGCTTTCAGTTGCCCAAAAAACCATTGGGCATTGAATACCTACATACCTAAGACTTCGCAGTTCTGTTATGCCTTTACATTAGCGATTCCATTAATTTATAATGAGCATTTGCGCTACAATACATTTAAAAAATAAAAGCCAATTAAAGCCAAATAAATGAAACAGTCATATTATTATAATCATATTACTATAATCATCTTATTATGCAGTAGACACTAAAATACGTTGATGTTTTTTTTTCCCTAAATTGTATTAAAAAATATCTAGGAATGTTAAATTATATTTAAGATGTGAAGTTTGGGTTTCAACATTATAAATTATATTAAAAGTTCACATGTTTAGACACGCAATCGCTTTACTAGGTATGTTTTCTGTTGACTTAAATCGACACAACAATTACATTTGTCCGCATCTTTTATTAGCACAAGTTTATGTTCAAATGTTTTTACTACATGTCTTGTTCTATTTGAATTATTAGTGAGGAACGGATGTAAGTCTCGGATTGGCCCAGTTTTGGCTACACTTACAGTTTCGGTCAAAAATCGGTTGAACCTTTCGGCTCCAAAACTTGATAATCCTGAATTGTCGAGCGATTGTTTGATTAACTTTGGGTAAGTTTGTGGTTTGTAGTCTGCAGCCGTTTCCGTAGAGCCGGTAAGCGGTGAGTGTACGCATACTTAAATAAATGGTAAACTTTTAAACTAAACAAGCGTTAGATTTACCTAGTAACAACTTAAATAAATATTGCAGAAGTTTATTAAAGGCTCATTGGAATATTGTTGGTTTTTTCATATTGTGCCTCTTAGAACTACGTGCATGGAAATCAAACAACTAACTACGTGTATTTGGTTTTCGGCTAACGTTCTACCACGCACTGACCTGTGGTAACCAAGGTTTAAACAAGGCTCCATAATATTATCCGCTCGCTAAGAGAACTTCGTCTTTGCTACCAAGACACGGCAGAGGAGGCTTTTATTGTCGTTGCGATAGAATATCGTGATCAAAGTGGTTTGGCCAGAGTGGATTTGCGCTCATGAAGCCACTTTAGCCATCAAGGTCCTATTGCTGCTGTTAGAAGTATATTCTCAGTAAATATACTTGTGCTAGAAGTATCTATACCGTAGATTCCTACTACGAAGTAAACATGTCCTTGAATTTTATTGCGTAGCAATGGTACTTTTATATCGCTCCAGGTACAAACGATACAATGTAATCTTACATAAATCTTAACGATCATACAGGTTCCCAGTGTCTTCGAGAAATTTGACAGTAAATACTTAGAGAGTCTTCCACTTACCTACTGCCACCCTCGTTATTTTATAAGCAGTGATCCAGCGGTTGGACTAACCCCCATTGTTTGGCCTGTGGTCAACTTCTTGTATCTGGACTAAGAACTGCGTTTCGCTGTTCTGAAGTCTAAACGAACGAACGACGAATTTGACGAATTTAAAACAAAATTCAACGCGATAGAGAGAGTTCAAGCCTATATGTCTTTGTGCTAAACGGTTTCGGGGCAAGTCTGTTATCCACCTTGAAACTATTACGAAATTAAACATTTCCGTCTCAAAAAATTTAATAAATAATTCAAAAATAGGCGATAATTTAATTGATGGATGCTAAAAACTGAGAATCTGTAGAAAAAAATCCAACCTAGATTGAGGTAATGTAATAAGACAAAAAAAATAAGATTTTGTTTTTTAGTGTTACCCACACTTCAGGGTAAATTAAAATTTCAGGCAAAGAGGTAGAATTTAGAAACAAAAAGCATTTTTTTCTAAATACAAGACGACTAAGATTATCTAATATCATTATGATGATTTATGGTGGATGACAGCCTTTCGGATGCAGATGATTACTCCTTTCGTCTTTCAACTGTTTCTCTCGCATAAAGTTTGTTTTTAAAAATATATTCTCGCGGTGCGGCACTTCGCATTAGTCTTAAAAAATATTTTCAGTTTATAAATAGTAAAATAACACTTGACTTTGTCATATTTTGTATGCTGTACTAGACTATGTCGTTCGTGCGTGCGTAGCGTAGTAATAAGGTTGTAAAATGTTCTTAAATATAAAATATAACAGACGTAAAATGGAAACATTTTTGGGTCGGTTTAGTTTTGTAAATAAGTTTTCTAACATGGAAGTTTTATTCACCACCCTTAACTAGTTACTGAAAACTACTGACAATTATTTTATATTTATCAGACACAAAAACTGTGCATAATAATTTATATTACTTAGGAAGGCACCTTTATGCCCATTCATTCACCCACACTCTTCTTTGTTTTTTGGTACCACGTTTGGATTACCGTGCGCCGTGGTACCATTCGATTACCTTTTTTGAAGGGATAAGATATCCACTTTTGTTGTCGATTTTATCTACGGGTACTGTTTGAAATAGGCTACAGAAAACTCTAATAGCCTTATTAATAAAAGTGGAATAACGTTGGAGGAGGTTTACTACGTTTTTTCTCTGTCTGTCAACTTTGAAAGCTCTTGTCACGGAAAAAGACAAAGCATGTTATTCCTTCTCCGACCCTACTCCACGTTTATTAATAAAGCTAGAACAGTTTAACCTAATTATGTAAGTGTGTGCATGGGGCCAAAACGTTTCGTCGGTAAATATAATCATCATACTTAATAAAACGCAAGTGTAACTGACTGACTGATGGACAACGTACAGGCTAAACGGCTGCGTGTAGAGACTTGAAATTTGGAACATAGCTTCTTTAGGGGTTGAAAGTGAGCACTAAGAACGGATATTTGAAAATTCCACCCCTAAGGGGTTAAAAATGGGGAAAAACGTTTGTGTGCAACTTCGTAACGGCTTGACCTAGAAACTTGAAATTTGACATAGCTATTGATATGGGGTAGTAAGTAAATCTCTAAAAATTTTTTTTTCAAAATTCAACCCCTAAGGGTGTTCAATTGTTGATGAAAGTTTCTATGGGAATTGATTCAAAGAGATTTTGTTATTGTTTTCAGAGGTTCTATCCGAAGCCCGACGGTTTCGGGTTCCCATCTTGTATAATAATAAATCTGCAATAGTTATTTAGAACGTGATATTACATTGGCTAATAGTTGGTGCGTTGGGGATACCTATTTAACTAATAGAGTTCCAAAAAGCTAAGCTTAAGGTTTACAAAATTATTTAATTTTTCACTGCTCGCCATCATGCAAGGCTCTTTAAAGGCAATAATTCCTGCTCGTACGTTAAGGCTTTTATTATAGAGAAAGTTGGTTATTTCCGGACTTAAATTCGAACAGGTTCAGTATTTCCACATTATGATTTATTAATTAGTTAACTTGTTCATATTTAATGTAACTAGGGAGAGCTCATTAGCACTCCGACCACCGCACCGATGAAATTTCCGTTACTACATATACAGGGAGTTCCGCGGAGGGGGTAAAGAGGAGTATCAACGCCAACGACCTTGAAACTGAAAATCCCTGTCGGGCTCATCGAAAATTGTTGATTATTTCATGACGGAATGTCGTAGAACTTTTTTTTGTGCACAGATTGTAGGTGACATTGTTTCCTACATTTTGGTGTAGTTTTAAGACAAGAACCTCCTATTGGTGCAAAGCCTATCCAAATTTTAGACAAAAAATGTCTGATTTGGCTAAAATGTCGATAGGCTTCAATACGTTTCGACATATTTATATGGAAACTGCACTAAAATATCGGAAACAATGTCGCCTACAATCTGTACACAAAAAAAAGTTCTACGACATTCCGTCATGAAATAATCAACAATTTTCGATGCGCCCGACATGGATTTTCAGTTTTTCAGAATAGATCCCTTAAGCCGAAAGGGGTTTGTTCCAGAGGTCTAGGCGAACAACTTTTGTTATAACGACTTTTGGAAATCCGAACTTTTTTTTTCAAAAATTTTAAAGTTGTATTACTGAAAAAAAAACAGCTGTTTTTGTAAATAAAGGCAATTAATGTTTAGATTGTAGTGGTCCAAACTAAATAAAAGGACACCTTAAGGCCAATGACCTCAAACTCTAAAAACAGCTGATTTTCACGCAAACTTTAATATCAACATTTTCGAAAACTACTTCTAATTTCCAAAAGTCATTTCATTTCATTTCATTTCACGTTAGAGATAGATTTGCAGAAAAGAGAAAGTAGGACAGAGAGGAGGAAGAATTACAGAACGCAGTACGTGAAATAAGTGAATAGAAAAAGTTGTAATTAAAGGGATTTCCATTTTGAGTCTCTATAATTCCACGGATGCGGAATGTCGTTTGCGAAAAAACTTCATGGATTGTCCGAGATTTTGTATTGACATTTGCTATTCCGTTTTAGCTTATCCGGATTAGTTAGTTTGATCATAGTAAATGACAGCGCCGAAAACTTAAACTGTGGTTGGATGCAGCTGCGCAAGCCAGTCTTAGCGGTGCCGGATACAATTTAATCCACCTCAATCAAAAGTGCAAGACTTTATAGTTCTTTGATTTAATTAAAACTTAATATTCTATTTAAGTGCTTAAACCTGCACTGGGCTTTCATAGAAATATTTTACAGGAACAATACAATTAAAACTTGTTCTTATTTTATGTTAGTGGTCCATTTCTTATAAGGTATAATAAATCTTAAAAAGCGACCTAGCTACATATATAATGTACGAGAATTATTAACGTCAATGTAGCGGGAGCGAAACCAATCCTATATCAATACGGCAAAAATAAACTCCGATTCGAATCCAATGCCACTACTTTTGATAAAGGGGTGTCGTTTCGACGTTCTCAAATCTAGGTTGGTTTTGAGGTCCACTTTAACAACCGATGTTGACAGCTTTGTCAGATATCAGCTTAGATGAAAACAAACAAGAGTAGATACGGTACTCTCTAACATTGCGTATTTGAAAAATGAGCTAGAAACACCTACTAAACACCGCTTGTTAATAAAATTAAAACCAGCTAAACTCAAAATCCCTGTCGGGCTCATCGAAAATTGTTGATCATTTCATGACGGAATGTCGTAGAACTTTTTTTGGTGTATGGATTGTAGGTGACATTGTTTTCTACATTTTGGTGTAGTTTTAAGACAAAAACCTCCTATTGGTGCAAAACCTATCCAAATTTTAGACAAAAAATGTCTGTTTTGGCTAAAATGTCGATAGGTTTCAATACGTTTCGACATATTTGTCTGGAAAAGAAACTTATATTAAAACCATCCGGGACATGTACCGAAATTCCGATTCAGTGGTGCGAGCTGCTGTTGGTGACACTAAATCTTTCCCCATTACAGTCGGAGTCCACCAAGGATCCGTCCTAAGTCCGTTTCTGTTTAGCGTAATACTGGACGCACTGTCCGTAGTCATCCGAGACGCACACGAGCAACCCCCGTGGATGCTCATGTATGCTGATGATATTGCGCTAGCGGACTCGGATAAGGGACGGCTTGGAAGGCGTGTAAATGCTTGGAAAGAGTCACTTGAGAACGGCGGTTTGCAACTCAACGTAGCGAAGACCGAATACTTGGCTAGCAATACCACAGATCCCACACCTGTCTGCGTAGACGGTCACATGGTCGAGCGGACAGACCAGTTTAAGTACTTGGGATCTGTGCTTCACGAATCCGGCGACATCGATTGTGACGTCAAGTCCCGCATTTCGGCAGCTTGGGCCAAGTGGCGAGAGGTAACTGGTGTCATCTGTGACCCGAAAATGCCGGTTAAACTGAAGGGACAGGTCTATAAAACGATCATTAGACCTGTCCTTTTGTATGGTAGTGAGGCGTGGCCATTGCTTGAGCGACATAAGCAGGAGCTGCGTGTCACGGAGATGAAGATGCTGCGCTGAATGTGTGGAGTGACGCGAAAATACCGCGTCAGAAACTCCCGCATCAGGGAGAATCTGCAAGAATGCCGCTTACGGTGGTACGGCCACGTTCTACGAAAACCGGCTAGTTACGTGGGAAACAAATGTCGTGCCATGGCGCCTCCGCCCGGCCGCGGCAGATTGGGAAGACCCAAGAAGTGCTGGCATGACGTTGTAAGATCGGATATGCGTGCAAATGGCCTACACGGAACTACACGGGATGCCGAAGATCGTGCGAAGTGGAGACGTAAAAGTAGGAAAGCTGACCCCGAGCTCTCGAGAGAGATGCAACCGGGAACAACGCTCGGATGATGATGATGATATTTGTCTGGAAACTGCACTAAAATGTCGGAAACCATGTCGATTACAATCCATACACAAAAAAAAAAGTTCAACAACATTCCGTCATGAAATAATCAACAATTTTCGATGAACCCGACATGGATTTTCAGTTTAGCAGCTATAGGGATCTTAAAAACATTTGTCTTTAAAACTTTATTTTAAAATAGGTATTTTTATTATTTGAGTAATTACGCGTGAAATGTTGTTTTTATTTCCCTGAATGGAATCATTCAGGGAAATAAAAACAACATTTCACGCGTAATTACTCAAAGCATTTGTAAAATGAGCAAGAAGGCATTCTGATTGATTTCAAAAAGATAATCGCTGTGAGACAGCACGTGCTCACGCGGTAACGGTTCGACATACAACTGAGGCTAGTGCGTCAGCTAGACGCAGTTTTACCGTCTCATTTCCCGTGACTAGGTACCGTATCTTTAGTTTTTTGTTTTAATCTAAGGATATCAGTGAGTACCTCTCTCCATGTCGTTGATGTATAAACATGATGTATTAGCAACATTTTTGTGATCAACAATTCAAACCAACAATAATTTTGCTCTGCTTGGATTCGCAAGATTATGTACAAACCAGAATAATCCGATTACGCGATTTGGTTTTTCCCTTCTAAGGCCAACTGATTGCCCCTTATTTTTATTTACTTTATTCGTATTTGTTTTTCTTTTTGAATATTTGACGATTGTTAAAGTATACAGTTAATTTGTGTCAAACTTTTCTTGAGTTGATTCGTTTATGCCAGGTATTTCCCACCCTATACCTACGAGGTACGTACACATACGTACACGATACATAATAGTTCGTCTAACAGAAAAACATCAAGCAGGATTAAGGTTTTTGAATAAAATTTTTGATATGATCCTCTAATGATAGACCAATAAAATTAATAGGGTAGATAGCTAATGAAGTTTTTGAAGTTGGTTTGGAAAAAAAAATAGGCGAGTTTTTCTTTTAATTGCTCTTTAAAGTGTTTATAGCGTTTTGTCAACGCTCACTTTATGAAATTCTTTTTTAATTTGTAACAGTTTGGTTAGTGATACGCCTTTTTTTGTAACAGGTAACATGACCCTATTATTCAGGTCCACATTTGAAAAGAAATCAGCCAATTATCTCAATTGTTGCAGTAAGTATGACCAAAAAGGTATCGCAAAAAGTGGTCGCATTTTAGTAGAAAAATGAGAAAAAAGGCCATAACTTCTAAACTACGAAAAATCGCGGAAAATACATGGGGGTGATTCGGGTACCCCTTAAGGTCCTCTACCTCTGGATTTTCGCTTGACACTCATTTCTGGGACACCCTGTATATAGGTATATATATCGTAGGATATTTTGCAAAAATCCTACTTTTTTTTGCAAAAAAAAACAAATAATTAGATATTGGCTATGATGTTACTCAATATTACTGAAAATATGTCTAATTTTAGGCTGAAATGTCTTATTTTTTGCCAATGTCTAATTATTCGGTTTTTTGCAAAAAAAAACCTAGGATTTTCGCAAAATACTTGTTAATCTAATTATCCAACGACATATACACGGTGTTCCGAGAAGGGGGTATTAAGCCGAAAGGGAGTTGTTCTAGACGTTTAGGCGAACAACTTTTGTTCTACAACTTTTGGGAATTCGAAATAGTTTTCGATAATTTTGAGTTTAAAGTTTGCATGAAAATCAGCTGTTTTTTAGAGTTTAAGGTCATTGGCCTTATGATGGCCTTTTATTTAGTTTGGACCACTACAATCTAACATTAATTGTTTTTATTTACTAAAACAGCTGTTTTCTCTTCAGTTATACAACTTCAAATTTTCAAAAAAAAAGGTCGAATTTCCAAAAGTCGTAGAATATAAGTTGTTCGCCTAGACTTCTAGAACAAACCCCTTTCGGCTTAATACCCCCTCGTCGGAACACTTATATAAAAGAAAGTCATTTATAACTTTTATCATTATATCTCAAGACGGCTAAATCGATTTAGCTGATAATTGGTGGGGAGGTAGCTTAGAACCGGGAGAAGGATGGGATCCCGTAAATCCCGCAGGATCTGGACTTACGTTACGCGGGTGAAACCGCGGGGCGCAGCTAGTTATGAATAAAAATAAAACTCATCAAAATAAATCCAAGTCTCCGACGACACTTGGCAGCGAGCCCAAAAAAGCCCAGTTTCTAGATTGTTGTCTCATTGTATTGTTTTTGGACGGAATCAAAATTGGGGCCAGTTTTGTTTTCGAACTTGTCAAGTCAAGAGATTTGTTTGATTTGCAGTCCACATTATGTATTTTGTTTTACATTATGCACTGGATTAATCGGGCTCTTAAATTAATATTAGCCACGATTGTGACCTCCTCTTCGCGTTGATATAAATTCAATGTTTCCCAAAGACAAATTAATTACGATTATAGGTAGAAAGCACTACTATTATTTATAAGCAACGGCAATAAACACCTTTCTAGGAATACATTCGTAGACCTTTTGAGTGATGGTGTTATTAAACAATAAATTTTAGATCAGTCGATCGTCGAGCATTATTCATGGCTACACGATTAGGGGGTATGTTACTTAATAGTAACATACCCCGCGGCGGTAGTAATCTACCGTCCCCTTTCAATCACGTATCAACCTCCGTGACGGTTGACTGGCTGTCAGAAACAACTGCAAATCAGTATGTAAATACCTCTTACTAAGTCCACTGACGAATGAAATACTTTTATTTATTTTTACTACTATTTTTATAAACAACGGAAATAAACACCTTTCTAGGAATACATTCATTGACCTTTTCAAAGATGGTGTTATTAAACATTAAGTTTTAGATCCGTCGTTCGTCGAGCATTTTTCATGGCTACACGAATAGGGGGTATGTTACTATTACTACCGCCCTTTTCAATCACGTATCAACCTCCGTGACGGTGGCCTGGCTGTCAGAAACGACTGCAAATCAGTATGTAAATACATTTTACAAAATCCACTGACGAGTGAAAAACTTTTATATATTTTTTTGTTATTTATTCCATTGGGTACCGATTCAGAAATTGCTCTCCATCCTTACCAAATACACTCCTGGGGAAGATGAGGTAATTGGAGATATAAAATATAAAAACTTCTTGTTTTTGGATGGATCTTTTGATTTCAATTCTTAAGCTTTTTCATGAGTCTTTTTGTGTAGTAAAAGTAACATCCTGTTGTGTAAGCTTCAGGAAAAACTTTTTTAATTGCGTTGAACATAGCATGTTCGTCATCAATTTTGAATGACGCTGGATTACGTTCTGGTGCTTTTTTAAAAGCATTAGAAATCGTGTATATGTGTTCAGTTTAGTCTTTTTTTTTAATAAACTGAACATTATTTTAACAGGAATATAAATATGTATTTAACCTCAAATATAATGTTAGTTAATCGATAAAAAAATATGAAAAAAAATGACTAGTCAGAACTTTTTATGATTGACTTGACCAGTTGGAAAAAATCTTGCATTGCTTGACAAATCAGAACTAAAATGTCCGGTCAAAACACGCTTGACCAAACGGAACTTATTTTCCACTTGACGAGACCAGTTTCATACAAGTAAATTAAAGTCGTATACCTACTGAATCAGTTCTCAAATTCGAACCTCATCCATTATAATATTCATTTGAAAAATAAAGTAATCTAAGTTTAATTAGCAGTCAAATCAACGTCAAAAAGTTCTTTAATTAAATAGACAAATATTTTGAAAATCTCTTTACAAACTCACAAGTTTTTCTTTAATTTGGGAAATACCTGGTTTATTCTACATTACAGTGACTATGATAATAAATATATGAAAGTAGGTACAAGTTTTGTTCAGAAATGGTTCTAGTTGATATTTTTTCTGATTGAGGGCGCTTTTTACGTGTGTAAAATCACCACCTTCGGTTAAGCAAAATGTAGAACTTATGCAAATAATATTATATATCTTATTAGGTCCTTACTTAGTTGTTTGAACTTAATTTAAGAACTTTATACTTTTTGTTTCGTAATTCTTGTGGTTCATTTGATAATACTCTATAAAATAATATCCTTACGATTTCCTTATGAATGTCTGATAAATCTGATAATAGATATTATTACTATGCCAATACAAACATTGTCAAACCGGTAACATTTATTTTATCTATTTATTTATTTATTAAGGACAATCCACAGCTATAATACAAGATACATACAGGAAGTAGAAACAGAAAGCCAATTACGGATAGTCTATCTATCTATAGGTACATATAAAATTCAAAGTCCTGACTTAATGACCTATATATCAATCAACGCAGAGTCCAAACCGCTGGTCCTAGAGACATGACATTTAAAGAGTCTGTTCTTTGTGTTTTTAGGTAGGTACGGAAGTTCGAAAGACCCACCACGGAAGAGGTTTCGAACTTCCGCCGTAAGGGAGGTAAAAGTGGGTCCAATTGTGTATGAAACATTTAATTCTTTTAATCGATAGACGTGAAATTTAGTACAGAAACAGTATGGGCGGAATAATTCTAATCGTAGCCTTAATCCTAATTATAAGCTTAAAAACTGCCCTTTTAAACTGGGCATACCAGTCAGCCTGGTCAGTAGGTACAGATAGTTGGTTAGGACAGTAAGTTAGGACAGTTATTTAATAAAGTTAGTACAGTAAGTTAGGAAAGTTAGGTTAGAAAGTTAGGACAGTATGTTAAAATAGTAAGAAAGGAAACTTAGTTAGGATAGTTACAACACTAAATTAGTAAGTTATTACAGTAAGTTAGGATACCTAGTTAGTTAGGGAAGTTAGTGTGTTACGGTATAGTAAGTTAGTTAGTCAATAGTAAGTTACGATAGTAAGTCAGGACAGTAATTGTAGGGTAGTAACTGCCTGGCCTAGCTTACTGCCTTAAATTACTAAGTCCAAATAAAGTACGATTATGTTTTCGTTTACGATTTTGGGTGTATACTTCGTTTTTTAATTGTAGACTCAGACTTGACATATCTTTCTGAAGAAAAAATGACAAATACAAAGAACCAAAGTGTCAGATTATAGTCTGAAATTAAAGAGCGTGCTGTAGGTGTTATGTGCTGTTCGGATGCGAATAGCAAAAAATGCACTATTAGGATGCGACAATGCAACGGTGCGACTGGGATAAAAAAAAGAAAACCGAACTTGATCGGGACGAACGAACATAACGGAACCGAACAGGGACTCGTTCGAGATGACTCGTTCGTTGGTAATATTTAGGAGATTTGGACTGCTGGTTAAGTGACGTGCATAACACCTTGCCTACCTCTTACCTACCACACTAAACGGTCGACCAAGAAAGTAGTAACGCCGACGCTACATTACTTCGATGAGCGACCGTTAAAGGATGGATTTTCGCACAACGTAACTAGGTAGGTGCTTAACCCATGCGAGCGAAACTGCGGACAGAAGCTAGTCCCTAATAATTTCTCACGCAATTGAAATCTAAATAAAAATATAAGTACATAATCTTTAAAAATCGCAAATACGCAAAATCTTTCTTTGGCCATTCAGAGGGGAAACGCAGCCAGCGTAATGGGCACTTTTGGCCGTAATGGACTTAGTCAATAGAATTTTTTCTTTATATTAATGTTGTATTGTGTAGTGTTTGTTATAATAAATAAGTTAGATTCCTTAATTTTATAAATAAAAATATGTTTATCTTTAAACATTTTTTAATTTGGTTACATGAATGAAGTACTCGTATCACCGTTGTTGAGTGTCAATAAGTTACATTTAAATGTGTTCTTGGAAATATAAAAGTTTTGAAACAAACAATGGAAATGAGACGTAGTGAATATGAGAAAGGGAGAGGAAACAAGTGCCAGTGTCTCAAGAGTTGCTCGGCTGTGCCACCTCATAAGTCACAATAGTCTATTTTTATCGCCGCAGATAAAGTTATGTAAATGTTTATATGAGAGACGTCTACTCTGTTCTACTTAGTTGACCCGAAACTTGAATTTCATGCGTTTGTGGTTTTAATAAAAATCTAATCGAACATAATATGGAAATACTAATGTTATTGAACTGACTAAGTAAACATGACTCCTAATGAAAAGCGTGATCCGTGCAAAGATAAAGAGATAAACATTTCAGAAAGTTTTAAAATATTTACATCGATTAAAAATACGAACCCGTTGTTTCCATATATGAAAAATATATCGTCTCCTAATTCCATAACAGCTATGCTCCATCCGTTATTAAAGATTTAGTTCCAAAACAATGTGAGGTGTATTGAGACTTTGATTACAGAGAAGATAATAAATAAATACCATATGTTAGGCTCTAGAATGTATAAGCAACGCATATGCGATATATTTAGAGGGTCATAATAACATCGTAGGGTTAGTATATGTGTTTTAACACCACGTTAGTGTCGATCTACAGAAATAAATAAAGATATTGTTCAATAACCGCGCTTAGTTTTTACGAGATTCGCGAGGGCGGGCGGGCGGCAGGAACCCTCACGATAGCCGTGCGTTTCACACCGTCTATCTGTAAGACTAAACGTGATTTGGTCGACGAGATACAGCCATCCTCTCGTCTCTCTCTCTCTCCACCCTCTACCCTCCCCCGCGCCGTGCACCGCATCCCCGCATCGCGGTCGCGGACAACTCGACGCGATCCCATTCTCCAATATATTTCTGATCCTTATTTCTGAACTTCATTAGTAACTATGTAGTATGTATCAATTTCAGCTGACTAAGGTTTGATCCCACTAAGCAAGAGTAAGCAATGGATAACAATTATCTGCATAAATCGCCATTGTTTTCTTCGAGAAACTCTCGAAGAAAACACGATTTATGCGTAGCATTGCTTATTCTGTTTGGTCAAATCTAGCCTAAGAAGTAGAAGGTACATGTAAAATATGAACGTACATTCTGCCTAGGTACTAGTACATAAGTTTTACCTCTTAGGTACATACCTGGGAGAGAATTGATAATCAGAGAAGCAAAATAAATCAATTTTCACAATTACCTGAAAGCTGAAACTAATTACTGAATTATGTTTCATAAATATTAACATGATCATTAGAATGAAAGCAAGCTCGGCTAGCGGAAGGCACTTTGAAGGTTCAAATCTCTGCACTGCTGGTTATTTTATAAATACCAAGACCAAATTATATTAATGATTTTTTTGTTTATTCTTTTAAAAATAACTTTTTTTTAAATAAACCTACCTGCCTGTTTTCAACATTTATGTGGCTTATTAAGATTGTTGGTGTAGGTTTGTTGTCCTACAGTTATTGAGTATGCTTGTTATTTACATTCCAGGTATACCCGGCCGCTGCGAGCCTTTTAAAAAAAATATTTGCAGCTTTTTTATTTACTCGTTATTTTTGAAGCGGTTAGCTCAATAGTATCGTATGCATTGGTTACCTAACAAGCAAAAGGTAGGCAGGTAGGATTTTTTATGTGCCGTGTGTTTTTGTCAATATTTTTTATTCTATTCTATTCTCTTTTCCTATTTTTAAGTGTCCTTTATAAGGGTAATAGGCTTACATCGCTCTTATTCTTGTTTTGGCACTCGTCTCGCTTATATAGACAAGCTGGTACGGACTACTGTCTAGTACTATTCTATCTATACCTACTAGATCTCAGTCTTATTATCTGGTCTTATATATTATATAAGATCATTTTATAATACTATTTAAAGCCTCTTGGTCCTACAATAAATAACACCTTCTGAATGATTAAGAGATAGGTATTATTATTAATATTAACTATACACTGAGAAAATAATTTGCCGGGTCAACAATAAAACTTTGTTACCACAGAGCCGTTCATGGTCTATAGTAACGCAGAAAAGTTATTGTTCTTAACTTTTTATAGGTAGTAGATGAAACAATATTTTGAACAAAACCAAGCTTTTTATGTCAACAAATTTGAAATTGTCACTAAATATATATCGATATTAACATTGTCACAGTTCATACATACTGTGCCTTTTCTGCTGTAAATAGGTACTTTGTTATACTATCTACTATCCTTCGTCAGATCAACAATATTGATTGTGTTTTATTAAGAAATAATATTTCCAACAATTAATTACCTACTAGGATATTAAAGATCTGCAACAATTTTTTTTAAAGTGGGGGCGGGTCTAGGGGTTTTTCTTTAACCAGTTTCTCTCATGATAGAGAAACTGTTCTACCATCGTCCCTTACTTTTTATTTGGGCCATTGATGAAAATGTCACCTTGTACATGTACGAGGTGGCAAATGGAATCAAATAAATCTCGCTCGCTCATTCACTCAACTCGCATGCTTGGCAGTTGCCACACTCGCGGCGCGGAGGTGGTGGGGCGGCCATCATCGACCGTACGTACTACGTACGTATGCGCGTAAATTGCGTTCTCTATTGGTAACGCATTCGATGTATAAAAAGTGTTGTACGTACCTACTTAATTATGTACCAAATATTTATCCGGTATTCATCCGAACTCCGAACCCTAAGTATGAAAATGAATATTTGTCACAAAATAAAATACATATAATAAAACCAACGGGTACGAGGTAGGGGGGTGTCGCGAAATATTTCTTCATACTAAAAGGGCCGTGTCATGAAGACGGTTGAATAACACTGATCTACAAAGACACAAAGTAAGATGAAGAAAATGAAAATCTTGATAATTAGGTATTTTCAGTGTTCATTATAATTTTAATAGGATACATAACTATTTAACTTATTATTAACTCTTAATGAAGTTGTTGGAGGCGTTTACCGCTCTCTAAGACTATTCAATAGCTCAAAACTATTCAGACTATTCAATAGTTGACGTTCCTGTTGTTCGTTCCAGTTCTGAAATATAAAGTGCATTGAAACACTAGTAAACTGTATGAGTCGAACTCAGGCGCTGAGTGTTCCTTACCTTCACCACATTAAACACGAAGTGACAAACTTTGTACAGTATGTAAACTATGTTCCGTCATTGGAAATGGCCACATAGTCTACCAATACCGAAGTTTCCTAGTGTTGCATCTTCATCATAAATAAAATACAAAATAAATCAAACGCAAGTCAAATTACAAGCCCACCGAAGCACCTGGAAATCTATGAGGCTTATGTCCTACAGTGGACTTCTTACAGCTGAAATGATGATGATGAAGTCAAATTACAAAAACTGCTAGGTAATAGCTATATAAAAAATTGAAAAGAAATAAAACTCACCAAGTAAAATTTCTACTAAATGCGGTAGGCAGACGTTTACTAAAAACTGTGTTGATTCTTCGTCTAGTTCCATTGTCGGGGAAATAATTAATTGGGTACGTACAATACCTTCGCACGTCGTCGCCGTGTCAACGGTACCGAGCAATCAAACAAACTATAAAATGACCGTTCACTCAGTTTGACCAGGCAAAGTTTCAAATATATCACGACAAATTCAAAATTAATTATACACGGTGTTCCGAAAAGGGGGTATCAAGCCGAAAGGGGGTTGTTCTAGACGTCTAGGCGAACAAATTTTTGTTCTACAACTTTTGGAAATTCGAAGTAGTTTTCGAAAATTTTCAGTTTAAAGTTTGCATGAAAATCAGCTGTTTTTAGGATTCCGTAGCCAAATGGCAAAAAACGGAACCCTTATAGATTCGTCATGTCTGTCTGTCCGTCTGTCCGTCTGTCTGTCCGTCCGTCCGTATGTCACAGCCACTTTTTCCGAAACTATAAGAGCTATACTGTTGAAACTTGGTAAGTATGATGTATTCGGTGAACCGCATTTAGATTTTTATACAAAAATAGAAAAAAGTACCAAATTTTTGGGGTTCATACTTAAAACTGACCCCATTTTTTTTTTTTCATCAAACCTATACATGTGGGTTATCTATGGATAGGTCTTCAATAATGATATTGAGGTTTGTAATATATATTTTTTTCAAACTGAATAATTTGCGCGAGAGACGCTCTCAAAGTGGTAAAATGTGTAACTTCTAAAATAATGGAATGATAAAAGTAAAAATTATATATGATGTATGCAAACTTCCAACGAAAATTGGTTTGAACGAGATCTTTTACGTAGTTTTTTTTAAAACGTCATAAATCGTAAACCACAATTTACCTTTCAAAACAAAATCTGTGGTATAGATAATGGTACGGTACGGAACCTTCGTGGGCGAGTCCGACTCGCAATTGGCCGGTTTTATTTAGAGTTTGAGGTCATTGGCCTTAAAGTGTCCTTTTATTTAGTTAGGACCACTACAATCTTAACATTAATTGCCTTTATTTACAAAAACAGTTGGTTTTGTTTTCAGTGATACAACTTCATATTTTCGAAAAAAAAAGTTCGAATTTCCAAAAGTCGAAGAACAATAGTTGTTCGCCTATACCTCTAGAACAAACCCCTTTCGGCTTAATACGCTCCTCGGAACACCCTGTATAGTAGAATTTTATATGTCGAAACGTTTATTATTATGTTAATTTTCATTTCATAGTTTCACTTTGGCTCTGTGCTTAGTATATATTTTGTGCCAAAATAAAACGGCGAGCCAAAGTGACCCTCTTCAAAGGACAACTTTGGCTAAAATTTCAAGAAATAAATAAAATTTAAAATTGTCACATTTCTTTTAATCAATCAAAAACACTTATAAAACATAATTAAAATTTAAATTCACATTTCTTAAATAAAATATTTGATTAATAACTAGCTAATATCCTTTTTTACCAAATAAAATCAGACTTATGACCCATAAGTCAATCATAGTCTCCCTCCACACCAAATGAAGTTCTACAAATATACGGAAAAAGTAGCTGAAGTAACCCACCAGTTTGTTATCAAAACTACTTTCTATTACACTACCGACAAAGTGAAAATTATAGCTGCAGGAACCACTTTGTTGGTGTTCTAATCGTACCTAGTAATTTTTTGAATTGTTCTGTCAACGTCGAGTTGATTGAAGTCAAAGCGTCTTCACATCGACTCTCTTTATAGTGAGCGCTTTCACACGTCGAGCTTAGTTAGTTTAGTTTCGCTGAGCCTTTTCCGCACTTAGCCTCACAATTGGGCCATTGTACGTGATTTCTTAGAGGGCTTAAGACGCCACGGGAGCCTACCCCGCATTGGCGAATATGCCATGCCTTCGGACCGTGGTTTATCCTAGGACATGTCGGTTTCCTCACGATGTTTTCCTTCACCGCAAGAGCAATGTTAATAGCGCACTTAAATTTTTCTTAAGGAAAAAGACATTGGCCGGCCTGGATTCGAAACCACGACCTTCGGAATGAAAGTCGCGGTATCTACCACTAGACCAACACCACACGTCGAGCTGTTCCACCTCGAGTTGGTCCACGTTGGGCATCTCTAAGGTGGGTGCTATGACGTCGAGAGAGTGGCACAGTGCAATACAAGCCCAGTATAACAATAGAAAAATTGCAATCGCGACTATATTTGATCTGTTCTATTAATAATAAAAAAACTAACAAAGTTTTATTGTCAATTTGTTATCGGTTTTCTTTTTAGTGTTAGTTAATTTAAGTTACATAATTGTTATTCTTGCTGTCTTTATTTTAAAATTGACAGACTGGATTGCGAAATAGACCAGCATGACTGGTAGGTAGGTATAGATTTTCGGAGTTGGTTGATTTTTTTATATGGAATAAGCCTTGTGAGTCCTCGTATGTCGGGTGTTGAAAATGCTAAAAATAGTAAAAGCAACCTCGATTAAAACCGAAACATGAGTTTAATTTCATGAAGTAGCGGGGTCTATATAAATGTTTCATTAATCATTATGCATTTACAGAAACGTAGTAGGTATATCCGTTGTTTGAAAATATTACGTCACAAAGGGAACCGACAGTACCTAGGTGAATATAGTTGTAATTAGTTAACTCTATGGCGATCTGAACTGCACTCTATTACGTCGTAGCAAGGATGACTATTATTTAAATGAGTTTGCGGATTTACGTATTTGCCCAATTATCTAGGTATTCTGTGGCGTTTGTTCGGTGCAATCTACCGGACTGCCGAACTTGATGCGGTACGCTCCATGTTCGATATCAAACCGACCGCACCCCAATTAGCAACAATAATAATTACAAACATAATTATTATGCAACAATTATGTTTTCTGTGGTGTCGAGTGATGCGGTGCAATCTACCACACGAATCACGATCGAATTTCGTCCGGAGCTCACCAGTTACGCGTTGCGTTCCGGACCAGCTTCGATAGTCTGTTACGGCTATTATATGTGCTCTTGTATTATTATATATCTAATTACCTGTATAGGTAATTAGATACTTACTTAAGTCGTCTTTTTTTCCCCTAAAATTGTTAGAAATTGCAATTAAGCTTTAGCTATTAGTAAAAGTAATTTTATATTACCTCTGGCCCACTGCGCCCACTGGTTCCCGTGTGGCGCAGTGGTAGCGCACTCGCCCGGCAAGCGAGGGGCATAGGTTCGAATCCTGTCATGGGAGAATTTTTGATGATGTATTTCTTGTAAAATATTTCTAAAATTAGAAATATTTTACAAGTGGTAAAATATGGTAAAATTTCACTAGATACAGTACATAAAGCTTAGGAATTGGTTTATGTTTAGTGCACCGCACTGGACCGTTTTTAAGGGTTCCGTACCCAAAGGGTAAATAAAAACGGGACCTGTTACTGGGACTTCGCTATCTGTCTGTTCGTCGTCACCAGGCTGTATTTCATAAACCGAGATACAACAAAATAAAACAAATAATTTTGAGCCCCATAGAACAAACGTGATTTTTAGCAGGAGCGCCATCTAGTGATACACTGGCGTTAGTGGTAAAGATAAATGCAAATGTGCGTCGTCGTTGCGTACACAAATTTCGCTTGATCCAGTGCTTATTTTAGGGTTCCGTACTCAATTATGGTGCGAAAGCCTTCGTGCGCGAGTCCGACTGGCACATGGCCGGTTTTTTTAACTGCCATGCTATAAGAGCTAATAGGTAAAGTTTCTGTACAAACATTATTTGTAAGTTAAGATCAGTTTTTTTAAATGGCAGGCGCTGAAACTGCTACACCTATTTTCATGAAACGAAACTTAGTATAAAGCTACATAAAGTGATGTGACCTTGTGGAGTAAATTGAGAGTAACGTGAGCCAATATGTGTAACTATATTCCGACATTCCCATGAGATTTGAAAATGTTTTGGTTTGTACTTTAGTACGCCCGCGCCAATCGCGCTGGCCCGCTATTATTCTATTTGTGCTGAATTTACCACTGAAGCGGCACTAACGCGGGTGAAATTTGAATAGCATGTCAGCTTTTTGTTGTAACAAAACGTTGGTAGGCATGTCACAATAGATAAGCAAACAATAGATGCTGGTATTAACAGCAGCAACGAGCGATAATACATTAAATTATGTTTGACGCGTTGAAAGGAAACCTTTAAAAATAAATCTTAAGTTATATACCTCCATGTACAGTAGAATGATTAGTCAACAAGTAAACCAAACAAACAATTTAACAATCTAAAACAGGCTATCTATCTATACAAAATTTCCTTAGAATAAAACTTTTAATTTATTAGTTCTCTGTTTCACTGGTGTTGTGCAAATATAGGTAACTATCATCTTAGTATAGATAGGGTTTATCTCAAATTATATCTGGACTCGAAGTTTAATAAAATTGACTTGCTGTATCATTAATAATCATGTAGGTCAGAGTGGCGTCGAAAGATCAGAAATTCTCGGAGGATGGACACCTTGCGTCAGTGATGAGATGAGTTCGATCGTGTTACCAGTGATGTCTTAAAAACCAGGGAGGTCTCTTCATCCTTCAGCCTCTCACTTTCCTGTTGATCCTTGGCTTTAATTTCCTCATCTGATTAGGGTAACCAAGTTTTTGAGTTGGCGAGTCTGTCATTTTTACGTGTTTGTTGGCGCCTTAATCACCGTAGTTACCCACAAGGCGATCCACTACCATCACACTATAGCCCATGTTGTTTTTAATCATATATTTTTCAATAGTTCTATCCGATCCAGTGGTTATCTTTTGCTGCATTTTATAGTGGTGGTAGTGGAGTGGTAATCGCCAGTTTGGTGTCCACTTCATAGTTCAAATAAAATTGTTATTGAAAAGGCCCTCTAGAAATTGTCCTCGTGGAGCCGAGGTCTTCCAAAGCCTTTCAAAGGTTCGGGGTTATATCTCAGTGAAGTAATTGGCGAATAGTTGACCAGTAAATATCGTTTCGATAGAACAATGATACTTTATTACTTTAGATACTTTATTTCAGTAAATTATGGGAATTGATTTTCGAGATTTACAGAGTTGATTTCTATGTGTTATGGCCCTTATTCGATTTTATTTTACGTCATAAAAACGGGGTTTTTTTTGTAGGAAACTATACCAACATTTTTTTTTATATGAGATAGGCACCTGATCTCACCTCGCCTAATGTAAAGGGACGATGATATTGACGATGGATCATTTTTCCCTAGGAAAAAGCTATTCACACTCGACATGAAGACTATTAGTTGGTTAGGTTAGGTTAGTACCTATAGTATTTTCACTTTAAATACAGCATTTAATATGATGACTATGAGTTAAATGATAATTGCTTAATATAATTACTTTAAAAAAGTAAAGTTATAATAAGAATCTAATCCCGTAGCTATTGCGGTTGTAGGACCTGCCATTTAAATTAGCTTTACATATCTGATGGTTTCATTCAACATCAATCTGCAATGTTTTGATTTCGATAGAGAGATTGGATTTCTAATCAAGGTAACGAATATTTAAGCGACTTTAACTTAAGTTTTAACGTTAACTAAATAGAGCTGAATTCTGGACAAAATCCTGTTGTGACCTTTTAGAGTAAGATAGCCTAACTCGAAATGCGCATGGCAAGATGTGAACCGATGCCGTAGAATGCGTCAAACGCCACATTGTCATGATCTGAATGCTTCGCTGATTTTATTTATATTGGTGAGTGGTTGTAGAACCCTTCTAACCTTTGATGTATGTATGTACCTGTACCACTGTACCATTTTCTCTGTAAACTTCCCCACGGCATGAATCCAGCACTAAAAACCATAGGACTATCTCTTACGCTCGCATGGTTAGATATCTAATGTACAGTAGGTCCCTATCTAAGGTCGTTACGATTAGATTACAAAATTAGCCGATTAATTAACTGTTGCAAGATCTCTAGAAACACGAGAAATGTTTAAAAGTCCTGATTTGTTGACGTGTCAATTCGTAGACGCGCCTTCAAATATTCATGGAAAGGAATAGAAAACAATTAAAAACGATTTAGGACTGACCTTTCTTCGAAACGTATACTGGAACGGCTTATGTCGCTCCATGCGCTCATGGAACGTCCTCGGCTGCGGTGGTACGCCGCGGAAGCGCTGGCGAAGGCGGTGGCGGTCGGTCTTCGCTCGAGCTCTACGTCTGGAGGGAAATTGACCTTGGTGGAGGCCCGAGAGGAAGGACCCTCGGCAGAGTCCCCCCCGGCCGAGAGCTCCATTTCAAAGGCAGCGTATTCGGGTGCGTCGTCGGGATCTCCTTCGCTCCCATCGCTGGCCACCGAGAGCGCCTCATATCCGTAGCCAGGGCGGGCGCCAGAGACGACGGCGCCGGGCGCGCCTCCCGCGCCGCGCCCGCTCTCCGCGCCTGCACCCGCCCTCGGCGATCCTTCGACTCGACTCGATGACGCCGCCTTCACGGATTGCCCTCGAACGTTCAATGGTGATCCTCTCGTTGGGAAATGATTTGAATAACGTAGTTTGCTGTGGCGAAACGTGGTGCTGTTTTATCTCTTCTATAAATGTAATATCGACCGACGTCTTCACTGTTTCACTGAAGTATATTTTACTATCAGTTTCACTGTATTGAACTTCAATTTACACTCTAAATTAATAGTAACGGAGCACCAATTCATGAAATTAAATTCACAAATATACCGAACCCTGACTTTCGATGGTCTTGAAATAATTGTTACCTCATATGACTATAAAAACATTTTGAATTTACCGCTGTAGGTTACGCAGTTACTATAAAAGTTCACGATAAGTTCGATTTATCACGAGTACAATGGTTTAATAACACAGTTGGTGACAAGTGAGCCGATGTGACACTAACGCATAGCAAGCTGAACGTCGTTTGGCGGCGTGCTCGGTATACACAGACGTACCGAAACAGATGATCGTAACAAACGGAGAATTCTCGTGTTCAATTGATTCAATTGACTAGAATAGTGACCTTTATGTCGCCAACCGGTATCAGGTTTTATTAATAAAGGTGGCTAAACAATAAAGCGTATAGATACTAGGTTTCATACATAGCGTTGATCGGCTGAAGTAAGCAGCAGCAAAACTACTGTGTGAAGTTGTCTGTAAGGGGCGACGCGGATGGGGTGGGGCTGATCGATCAGCGCTTTTCTACGGCGCCCTTTTCTAGTTCTCAATTCCACCGCAACGGCGCTTATGTTTTACTTGTATTAGTATAATCATACATAATTGCTATCATCATATTATGTTATCTACTTCATGATATTACCATAGATACTTACTGTACACAAAAACCGTCTGAGTAGATAATGAGCCTACCCTAGGAAAATATGTTCGAGATAGTGACGTTCACGACAATAGGTATTTGACCTATGAACTTAATCGCAAAAATATTTAATGTCAGGTCTAAACATTTTTAGGTGTACTTAATAATATTTTAATTCAGAAAATGGTTTGTCAACAAAGCACTAGTTCGTTTCATATCCATATTGAATCGCTCTTGCTAACAGCTTTGCTAAACCAAGTTCCAAGTTGATTACATATAATGAAATGATGAACATGGTAGTTTTGCCCGTTCGATTTGTCTATTCCAATTCGTATCGTACTATTGGACGAAAATATAACTTTTTTAATCGACTTCAAAATTCTGCAAGAGTAGATTTTAGTTAATTCTGGTCTTTTATTTTTTTGTGCATACACCGATTACTCGGATACTTACGGCTTGACCGATGGAGATGATTTTTTTTTATTTGTAAGGCAGTAGGATATAGTTAGCCCCATAAAAAATCGACAATGATCTGATGAGGATCTTCGCAATGTTGAGCGGAATACCCCCAAAACATGGTGTAATATGCTTACTTTTGGTTGCCACCCCTTTTTTAGTGTTTCGTAGTCAAGTCAACGAGAAACTCGTACATTGCTATAATACAATGAGTTTTAAGGCGAGACCTGGCTTAAACCATGATTTAGGCATAGTAAATCATGACTTAAACCAGTTCTGGCACTGGCAGTACTGGCACTGACATCTTCTAATATATAACATTTCCATGTCACAGTGTTAGTTACCGTACTCCTCCGAAACGGCTTGACCGATTTTTATGAAATTTTGTATACGTATTCAGTAGGTCTGAGAATCGGCTACTATCTATAATTTATAAGGCAAAACAACGTTTTCCGGGTCTGCTAGTCATTTTATAATATAGATCGTTAATATCCGTCTGTCCACGGCCTAGTTCAAAGATGCTTCGTACTTAAAAGCTGTAAACTAATTATGCATGAGCGTACATGTTAACGTTAGACTGAAGAATACGTTAATGAGCGAAATTTTACTTTAAAACTTAATATTCGCACTTCACCTAGTTAGTTTGTATAATAAAATAACGGATGGTAGGTACACCGATAAAGTGCAGAAGACAGTGAAAAAAAAAACAATATTTTTGAGTAGTAATCTGCAGATTAACTAGTTAATGTGCACTCTAACGGCTTTTCGCAAATTAACGTAAACATACATACCTACCTATCGACAGAATAGCACAATAAAAAATATATAAAAAACTTCCCCAACATTTGAAATGGCGAATGATATTTTTCCTTTCGAGTACCCTTATCGTGAGATAGCTCTTTTAAAATCATTTCATACTATTATAATTATACTATACCATATACTACATTCAAATAAAACGGAGAAACATTTTATAATGAAAAAATGTTTCTCCGTTTTATTTCATTTCGAATGAATATTTTGGAAAACCTTGTGATGGGGACCCTTTAAAAGTAAAATTTTAATCCGAATAATATCGATATTAAGGTAGAAAACTAAATTTTTCATAATTTATTTGGTATTAAGTTTGTATGAAAATGGTAAGAATCGCCGCGTTCTTAACTAGAATTTGCAATTTACAGGTAGTTTTCGAATATGAAATCAAATAATGTGATCATACACACATAATATAGATGTCTAACTATGTTCAGACCACTTTACATATAAAAACCGAAACGTAGGGTGATGTAACGTACTTGGGGACGTTTTCTACAACTTCAATTTTGAAAAGTCCTACCTCTGTTAAAAATTAAAGTATTTAAGTGGGAATTATTTTATTTTGTGGAGCATATAATCTGTGACCACTACTTTCTTTGTGAAAGCTTTAGTATTGCTAAATATTTTTTTATGAAAGAAATGGTAAGAACGGTGGTTTTGTCCCAAGGTACGTTACATGTTTGTACCTTGGGACACCCCTGTGTGTGCCTTGGGATACAATATAACAAAACATTTTTACTTAACAGCAATCTTTGTAATACGAGGTCAACATTAATAATGATTTAGTTACAAAATTATAATAATATGCTTTACAATCTCAATGTTCAAAAGGCTTAGTGCATTTTGAATAAGTATTTTTTCTTTTTCACTTGGCTTTCCCTTTTCCCTTGTTTTCCTTTTCTACCATTTGCCACAAAAGCTCCTATTTTTCAAGTGAATTAGACTCGCTATCATTAAATTCTCGGATGGTGTCTTCAATTAATTTTTGTTGCAACATCGCCTTGTTTTCCTTTTCTTTTTCCATAAGCTGAAGTAATAATTTGCAACTATACTCAAAGTGTGTAAAATTCTGCTGACTTGATTCTAAAGAGATGATTATATACCTACGTAGGTATGAAATAAAATAAAAATCTACAAGTTATGATTTTTTTACAATAATTATGTTCATCTAAAATGTCTACATTTGACATTTCTTCATAGTCGCTATCAGAAGTATCACTATCGTCTCCTACTTCGATAATGAACCTGTCCATTACATCGTCTATAGCTGGGCCATCGGCGTAATATTTTTTTTCCAACTTTTATTACGCGTTCCTATTCTTTCCTCCATTCTTCTTTAGTCATTTTAGCAAAAGCTTCTTCTGTGATTTGTACTATCTTATTAGCATTTGCTATGGAGAGAGCTATGCTCGGGGTTTCTCTACGGGATCGAATCAGAAATGAGGAGATACGTAGAAGAACGAGGGTCACCGACATAGCCAAACGGATTAGCTCTTTGAAGTGGCAGTGGGCAGGACATATAGCACGGAGAGCAGATGGTCGTTGGGGCCGAAAAGTTCTCGAATGGAGACCGCGGATCGGAAAGCGCAGCGTTGGACGTCCACCAACGAGATGGACGGACGACTTAGTTAAGGCCGCGGGTTCACGATGGATGCAGGCCACTTATGACCGAAGCATCTGGAAATCTATGAGGGAGGCTTATGTCCAGCAGTGGACTTCTTACAGCTGAAATGATGATTAGCATTTTGGCCCACTTTTTTTTTCAGCAATTCGTCTTTTCAATACACTTCATATGAGCTGAAAGAGAAAGTTCAAATCGCAATGATCCGGTGGAAGAATTAACACTTTGTAAAAATCTACAAGTTATGTTTTTTTTACAAAAATAATGTTCATCTAAAATGTCTACATTTGACATTTCTTCATCGTCGCTATCAAAAGTATCACTATCGTCTCCTACTTCGATAATGAACCTGTCCATTATACATCGTCTATAGCTGGGCCATCGGCGTAATATTTTTTTTCCAAGTTTGATTACGTGCTTCCATTCTTTCCTCAATTCTTCTTTAGTCATTATAGCAAAAGCTTCTTCTGTGATTTGTAATTACTATTTTATTAGCATTTTAGCCAACGTTTATTTCAGTAATTCGTCTTTTCAAATATGAGCTCAAAGGGGTTCAAATCGCAATGATAAGGTGGAAGCCTTAACACTTTATGGTTATTCTTTTCCAACATCAGCATAATGATAGCATAGACCCTGCTTAATGGGGCATTGGTTCTATACGAACCATTTGTGAGATGCGCCTTCATAGGAAGCATCAACGTGCATTATTTTCCTTTCTAGACCCTGTTTAATGGGGCATTGTTTCCTTACGAACAAGTCGTGAGATGCGCCTCCATAGGAACCATCAACGTGCATTATTTTCCTTTTTAGACTGTTTATTGGGGCATTGGTTCCATACGAACAAGTCGTGAGATGCGCCTCCATAGGAAGCATCAACGTGCAGTATTATAGTTATGTTTTAAATCATTAGAATAAGCACTAATTAAGGAAGGTGAAGGACATTCATGCAATCAAAATTAATTTAAATGTATTGTTACGTAAAAAGAGACAATGAGGAGGAACACTAACTTTTTATCCCGGCAGAGGGCGTTAGTCGGATGATCTTTGGTTTGAATTAAGAACTGTCAAACAGGTGTTTTTGACAACTCTCGGCGCCAAATTGGCCATATCGGTCTCAGACCGAAAGAAAAAAAAACTCGGCGTTTTCATTGGTGGGGGACCATCATCAAAAAAAAAAAAGATCATCCGACGCCAGCGCCATCTGCTTTTAGCTTTGCGTGTGGCACCCCATTAAAACAAAACATAAAAACAAAAAAGTTTGTTTCAAAAACAAAAATCGCGCCGTTCCGCCAGTTTTTCTATGCAATGTGCTAAAGATATTTCGCTATCATTTAATTCTCTAATGGTATCTTCAATAAATTTTTGTTGCAATATCGCCTCGTTTGTACGCTTCGTTACGTAATTATTCTTTTTCTATAAGCTGAAGTAATAATTTGCATCTTTACTCAAAGTATGTAAAAGTACTGCTGACTTGATTCTAAAGAGATAATTGTATACCTACGTAGGTATAAAATAAAATAAAAATCTACAATTTATGTTTTTTTACAAAAATTATGTTCATCTAAAATGTCTACATTTGACATTTCTTCATCGTCGCTATCAGAAGTATCACTATCGTCCCCTACTTCGATAATGCACCTGTCCATTACATCGTCTATAGCTGGGCCATCGCCGTAATATTTTTTTTCCAACGTTTATTACGCGTTCCTATTCTTTCCTCCATTCTTCCTTATAGTCCAGTAATTATAGTAAGTTCACCTCGGAATTCGAGATACCCAGCTGTAAGTCTGTAAATACTTGTATATTGACGCCCTAAATAAAAAAACACTCCTTCATGGACCAGTAGGCTTTCCAGGCATTTTCGATACGGCGATCGATTTCTCGATCCTGCCTGTTTTCGAAAGACACTATCTGGCCCAAGTAGGTATACTCATTGACGTATTGTATCACTTGCCCATCTACCTCCACCCTACGTTTCGTGCTGTTGGTCATGACCTGAGTCTTCGACCGATTCATCGCAAGTCCAACCTCGAGGCTCGCTTTGTTCAGATCGTCGAGCATTTTTTGGAGTTCGGATGCTGATGAGGCGAACAAGACGATGTCGTCGGCAAACCTGAGATTAGTTAGTCTCTTGTCACCGACGACGATGCCTCGCTCCGCCCAAGGTTCTGCCAATGTCTTAAACACTTCCTCCAAAACGCTAGTGAAGGTTTAGGAGAGAGGGGGTCGCCCTGCTTAACGCCTTTGGCTATCCGAAAAGGTGAACCCGAGGTTTGCAACTTTATATCTGCAGTGCTGTTTTTATAAATAGTTCTTAGAATATTAATGTAAGTGTTATCAATTTGTTGTTCGCTAAGAGCTTTAAAGACTGCTTCGTGTTTAACACTGTCGAAAGCTTTTGCATAGTCAACGAAAGCTATATACATTGGTTTATTGTACTCGTTACATTTCTCTAAGACTTGATTCAAAGCTTGGAGGTGGTCTGTTGTTGCAAAACCTCGCCGAAAATCAGCTTGCTCAGGAGGTTGGTGTAGATCTAAGGCACCATCAATGCGATTTAAAATTATTCGAATGAACAATTTATAAAGATGGGACAGTAAACTTATAGGTCTATAATTATTGATGTCGGATTTGTCACCTTTTTTATATAGCAGTATAATGTTAGAATGGCACATCTTAGCAGGTATTTTTCCCGTTTCTAGCATCTTATTGAAAAAATGTATAATATGTGGCAATAAATTTGGAGAGCCCAACCTGAGAGATTCTGTGGTGACACCATCTTGCCCTGGGCTTTTATCAAATTTCATCAATTTAAGAGCTTTGAGAACTTCAGATTCAGTTATGTAAGGTATGTGATCAGGGTGAGAGTGTTCTGGTATTTCTATTGTGTTCGTATCATCCGCGTATAAAGATTTGTAGAATACTGTACATATTGACATTATTTCTGTGCCTTCAGTGAAAAGTAATACATCTTCAAAAACACTACTTTTCAGGAGAGCCGATTAAAGATTTGAATGCCCATATTTTTTTTACTATAAAGATTTCCACGTAACTGTTGATGTCAAAAAGTTTCTTACCATATAATGTATAATTTGTCACAGGTGCATCTTATTTCATTAGCAAATAAAGGAAATATTTAGAAAAATCTGTCAGGTACATCTATTTGCAACAACAAGGTGACAGTGTATTTTAATATTACTTAACAAATATCATTTTACACAGCACATGGTACTCTCGTGATAATTGATATTGTTGCACCGTCTTTACAGTATATTGTCTAACTACGGCATGCTACAAAAAAGTGTACAAACAAATGTATGATATTTTTTTGTGAAAAATAACATTTTGAGATAAATATATTTATACTTGTATTTTTTTTTAGACATATTATTTTACCGGGACCTTCGTTGTTAATTGCCTTGTGTAAACTGATACAAGTAGACATTATTTAGGGTTTATTTATTCATTTTGAGGTAAAAATAAAAAAAATGACTTATTCAATTTTTTAATTAAGTTTAAAATGAAAATATTAAGACCTAAAACAAATTAGGTACTTAATTAAAACTAAAATGAGATCTTCTCCTTATAAGCATAATCAGTCTAAATTCAACAACAGTATTCAGAATAATCACATTATTAGTGCAAGAAAATAGGTATTTAATAAAAACTAAAATAAGATCTTCTCCTAATAATCATAATCATTCTAAATAATTTTATTAAACAAAAGTATTCACAATAATCATATTATTAGCGAAACAAAACAGGTACTTAATCAAAACGATACCTAATGAGATCTCCTCATAATCATATTCAGTCTAAATTCAACAGTAGTATTCACAATTATCACATAATTAGGAAAACAAAATGGGTACTTAATCAAAACTCAAATGAGATCTTCTTTTCATAATCATATTCACCAAATTCAACAGTAGTATTCAGAATAATCAAATTACTAGTGAAACACAGTAGGTACTTAATCACAACTAAAATGAGACCTTCTTCTCATAATCATATGCAGTCTAAATTTAAACAATGGTATTCCCAATAATTACATTATTAGTGAACATGGGACGTTAACAAACAACTTCTAAAAGTAATCAAAGTGTCATACACTGCGGTCCCCAAATAAATCTTAGTTTACCTAGCTAGACAATAGGTTTAAAGCTTCATTCTGTTTCTGTTGTACAGTGTATGGTTAATTAAAATAATAGTAAACGAATGCCACTTTAACAAATGGGTTATACTTAGAATCAAACTAAATAAATGGGGTTTGATCCCCATCACTCTCGGTTCACAGCAGCACTCAGAATAGGTGTAACAATAAAAACAATTTCTATATAAAAATAATCACAAGACTAGTCAAAATGAATGGTTTAACTACAATACCAATAATAACAATGGCAATTATTACACTACCCTGGTTATTAATGTCAATGACGTTTTACGTACCTACCTACTTAATAAACCTAATTTTATTATCACTAAAAAGGGGTTAAAATTCACACATCATTATCTTAAACAATGGAAAAACAACAATCAGCATTTATAAAAATATCGAAAAATACTTAAAGTAAATCAGGAACTATGAAACAAAGTAACTAAATTAAGTACTTTTTAAGTAACGTTTTCAGGCCATTTATTTCTTATAATTAGGTAACTATGTCTTATAATAAAATTCAGTCTTCGTCGCTTGAGTCTAAGTCTGGATCAATATTTCTAATATCAGCCTTAGTTTTCAAATTATTATAGAAGTCATGAAATCTGGTATCAACAAAAGGCAACAAAGTCAGTAAGTCAGTCTTTTTTTCAATTGAAATAAAGGAAGGTACATTTATTGGCTTCAAATTTTGAATTATATTTGAGCCATAATGTTTACCCCTTTTACCAAAAGATACTCCTTTAAAATCAACACCTTGTAAAGCAGTTTTATACTTCAGAAGCGGAAACCAATTTTTATTAAATTTTAAAACTTTAACGTCGGCCCAAACAAATTTTTCATTAGCATCGTTCGTTTTCTTTATTGTCAAAAGTTGTTTTGCAAAATCGTTAAAATCGTAAAAATTAGATTCAGTCATCTCAATAACAGTAAATTTACCAGGTTTTCCTACAGTTCGAATCAATTGAGCCCAATCTCTTGGATGATGAATGTTCATAGTCGTTCGTTTTTTAACTCTTTCAATGGATGAATGATCACTGTCAACTTCCATTCTGGTGTGACCTGGTACCAAAAATTTGTGCTCTATGGAATGAATATAAGGCAGATCTTTAACAGCTAAAAGCATCATTGTTGCCATTATAGAGTTTTTGTTTTGGCCGGCACATGTATCCGAATAAAAAATAAATTTTGTGACATTAGGCCATTGCATAGGAACTTGATTTTTTATGAAATCATAAACACAGGAGGCGATTTGGTTAGCTCCACGACCAGAAACACTCTCGTCCCATATATAGCAATAAGCTTTATTACTGGAACAGTCATGAATAGTGAGATTATACGTCCACAGTTGGCGTTTATAAAATACCATACCAGTTTTTAGATTTGGAGTAGGTAGACACTGTTGCAAGTCGAAAGTTAGAGTGAGTGTATCTGGTGATTCAGTAGCATATTTTTTATCGTGGTCTTTTTGATCATAAGCTAAAGCAGCATCAGCTTGATGATGATCTAATTCATTTTTGAGTTGGTTTTTAATTTCAGTAGATGTTGATGTTTCAATCTGTTTATTTAATCTATCACATTTTTGACAAGTATCTACTGCAGGCTGTTTAAAGGATAAATTTAAAGTTTTGAAAACATAAGTATAAACAGTTTTACTAACCGGATCAGTTGTACATTCTTTATATAAATTATACATTGTTTGTAGAGATAAATCTGAACTTAAAAACTTTTTATTTGTTTTACTTCTACCATAATGGCTCTCATATGCTGGAAACTGCAAAATATGCTGCTTTGCACACTCTAAGCGCCTATCGTCAATTTTTTTGTAACTAGCAGATCGGCCTTTTTCAGATGGAGGAATCACGTTCCCAAATAGAGTTTTTTTTTCACAAACAGTTTGAACAAACCTATTACTTTCATCGAAAGTTATTAAAAAACATTTCTTACAAATATCGTAACTCTGACTATTGTATTGTATTGTGTACTTGTTGGTATGTTCTCTTTTTTTTTTTGGATCAATCTTGGCAACTCTTTTCCTACCGATTTTAATAAAATTACTTAAATAAAGAACTCTTTTATCATAAGAACCTAGCTCGTAATACTCACGAAAAACAAATTCCAATACAAGCTTAGGGATATTCTTGTTACACTTAGCCCGACAATCCGGTAAGTCTCTTAAAGCCTTTTCTCTTACTAATTTACCGGTTCTAGTAAAATAAGATTTTCCTTCGTTTCTTAATTTTTTGCGTTTCATTCTTTCATCCCTTCTCTCCACAAAAGCATCCCTGATCTTTCTTTTTCGTCCTTCCCTAGTTATATTTTTATCATCCCAGAATGAAAATGTTAGTGCATTATTTTCACGTACAGCAGTATCATCTTCTTGCAGGTTTTCATTACTTGGTATATTCGATGAATTGGCTAAATGTGTAGAAGAGGTCGCACCTTGCAGGTCTTCATTATTTGGGATATTTGATGAAGATGATGGCATGTTATTAACAGGTAGATCAACTTCTTGCCAGTTTATATTATTTTGTGTATTCGATGAAGTGGCTAAACTTGAAGAAACCCTGCCTTGCTGGTTTTTATTATAGTTATTTTTTGATAAACAGGCTAAATTCAAAAGCTTTGTGCTTCTTTTTCCATCACAACCGCTGTCACTACTAGAGCCATCGCAATCCGTGCCAGGAATATAATCATCACTGCTAGATGCACCATAATCACCGTCATCAGTGTCACGTTCGTTTTCATTGAAACCTTCTTGTTCTTCATTGAAACCGTTTCTTAGGTCTTCCACCGTTAGTTCACTATTATTTGAAACATGGATATTCGTGAGTAATTGATCTTGGTTTATTGGTACCGTTTGCTCACTGTCTAGTGCTACATAAGCTACATTCATCCCATAATTTATATTTTGGTCACTATAAAAATTGTGGTTAACGACGGTGTTTGCCAGTGCAGTATTAATTTGCGATGTAGTGTTCTGCAAACTATGTTCTGTCTCATTATTTATTTTATTAGACGGCATCATCAAAAAAGTGTTATTACAATTTTGAGAGAACTTGTTTTTTTCTTCCATATCATTTGTTTGTAATAATTTATTTATCATACGTTGCGAACGTGACGGAAATGGCTGAAAACAGAAAAATAACTTTCATTACAGGAGGCAAACTTAGTATGTCAAGACGTAGTTATGGACATAATATTCATTAATGCAACTAAAAACGAAAATTGAAAAAAGCGAGTTAGCAGATTCTTCCACCCGACCTTCGATATTGCTACACGTTGTATACTACTGAAGAAGAAGAAACCCGGTCAAATCCAATCCAAAGATCACTAAACTTTGAACAAACATACCCACATTCAAACTAATCTCTATAATAAATCATAATAATGCAGATTAAACATTTTCATGGACATTTCGTGAATTGTGATATTACTATTTCTAGTTTTTGTGAGAAATAATATAAATAATAAGATCGTAATGCATAATACAACCTACGAGTAGTTTGTGTAAAATGATATATTTAATACGTACCTCGTGAGCCATGTTCGACGCTGCGCAACCGCAGCTGTGCACCTTCCTCGACACTATTTTTCGTACTGACTCCCGCGAGATTGTTGGTCGCCCTCGTTACAATGCCCCTTACCCCGCGCAACCCCCGCGCACTGAAGTTATATCACTTGACACTTAATTATGGTACGTAATTTATAGATAGTTTTCGTGATTAATGATATTTCATTACCTGTATTATTTGACACCATACCATTTTATATTTTTATTAAATATAACACTAGTTGTATCACAATGTACAATGTGTAAATGTGTGTAAAACAATATCACTCTACTTATACCATAATACACCGACCCAGTTTCTTCTTTAAGTTTGTGCTAAATGATACGAATTTAGTTGTATCATTATCCACAACGCAATTACATGGTGTAAAATAATACTACTATAATTATATCAAAAGACACAGAAAATGACATACATTTTACTTAGTGTATAATAGTACATGTCAAGACGTATTTTTTGACACAGAATATTTTCGTTCCGGTAAATATTATTAGCGATACGTGTGGTCTTACATTAGTTTACACAGCACAATTATTAGAAGTACGATTTTTATGCCTTACTTATATCAGTCTATCTCAGGCAATATGAGTCTTAGGAGAGTGTCAATAAGACAGAAATGTGCCGAATTCCTTTGTAATACTTGTGTCTTAAAATGGGTCTAATGATACATCTCAAGAAGTATTACTTTTCACTGGAGGCACAGATTTTATCTCTACCGTTGTGTTTATTTCTATGCCTATCCATGAGGCAATTTATCCAAGTCCTGCCTTTTGATACTCCCTTTTTTGCTATTCTTAGGGATTTGTTGTTTTCTATTGCTATCTGAATTCGATGGGAATTATAGTGTCTGATATCGTTTCTTATGCTCCGTTTCACTTGTTTATCAACGTTGCTGTTCTCTCTAGTGTTTTTCTGTAATAATGTTCTTTCTTCTAAAAGTTTTTAGATCTATCTCTTAATAAATAGGCTTTTTTCTTTGGTATTTTAATTTGTCTATTGCTACTCTGAATTCCTGAAACTATTACTTCATACTGCTCCTCCGTATCCATTTCATCTAGTTTTAAATTACTAAATCGAATTGATAACTCTAAGTTAAAAGTATCTATGTTTTGGACGAGAATATCTTTGGAGGCCTGCTGTGACGTTTGTTAAAAAGCTCAGCTCTATGAATTTTGAAATCGAAGCCTACTCTTGCTCGAACTGGTCTATGATCAGAACTGTAGTTTATCTTGTTAAGAACCGTTATGTCCTTGATGATTTGCAAGTCGGATGTTAGGAAAAAATCGATCTCATTTCTGGTGTAATTATTGGGCGACTGTAGGGCTTTTTTGAAAAAAACTATTAGAGATGCGCAAATGATGTCCGCGAATTGCAGTAGTCTGGTACCTCTTTCATTTCTAGTGCCAATACCGTATTTCCCTATAACTCCGGGGCAGTCCAGGTCTTGTCGGACACCTATTTTCGAGTTGAAATCGCCGAGTATTATGGTCCAGGTTCCTCTGTTTTCATCATAAATGCCCGGTTTAGAAGGTCGTAAAATTCTACCACATATTCGTCGGTGTACCCAGTAGAGGTTGGCGCATACACTTGTATGAGATTGAAGGTTTTAGTTGGTGTTAATCTAAATTTCAAAACAGCAATGCGTTCTGAGTAAGCTTTGAATTCGATGATGTTGTCTCTCCACTTTTTAGCTACAAGGAAACCAACACCGTGTAAACCACTGGTTTCTCCATAGTGGAAAAAGATTGCATCGTCTCGTTCTTCTGTCTGCTCCCCCACTCTCCTGACCTCGGCCAGACCGACACCGACTACATCCCATTTGATTTCTCGTAGAGCTTCCTCTAGTTCCAGAAGATATTCGGTTTTTGAAATTGAACGGACGTTGTATGTTAAAACATTAAGCAAATCGTTATCCTTTATTACGTGAGCCTGAGTCGTTTGATAGTGTGATCCCGCCCGGAGATTCACCTGGCCCCCGGCCCCAGGACTGCTCCGATGCCCATCAACCACACCAGCGCAGCCACTGGAGCTGCCGGGCACTGGGGGCATCGTTGCTATGCTTGTACTCATTATGTTAGGGGTTTAGACCATTTAAGTCCACCACGCTGGTCTAACTGCGGGTTGGTAGACTGTTTGCCAGAGCCTCGTTTGTTTTTCAGCAGGGTGTACCACGAGCAGGTGAGGTTAGCTTGGGTCCCAAGGATGTTGTGAGGACCCCTTACCCCCCTAATTAATCTATACATATTATAAATATGTAGCGATAGAAATATCTGTTAATCGAATTATATCTAGAAAAAAATGCAGGCTGTCTCAAAATCGGTAAAAGACATTGAATGTTTGTTTGTTTGTTCCCGCTAATCTCAGAAACGGCTTATCCGATTTTTACCAAAATTAGAATGCAGATAGCTTTAGACCTGGATTAACGTATAGGTTACTTTTAATCCGGATATTATGTCCGATAATTTGAAGAAAAAAAAATACCGGATATCCGGTAATTTTTCTCTATTAGCTTAATTGTTGTTCTGATGAAGTGTGTTGTATGTAATCAATGCATAATAACCGGATATCCGGAAATTTGAAAAAGAAAAAAAATACCTATCAGGAATTTCTTGAAATACCGTATACCTATGTGCGACCCGTATACTGTTTGTGTATGTAGGTATGTATGTGAATATGTTCACGCCGTACTACGTAGGGGAAAGTCGGTTATGTCGTACTGCCAATTAAATCGTACCACTTCTGAATTTTCTACTAAATGGGTATTTTTATCTAAACTGGTATAGAGTTGGCTAGGACTGCTAGTAGGTACCTATCTATCTCTATTTTTACTTAACTACTAAGAACAACACCGGAAAAGAAGAAGGAGTTTACTTTAATCAGCTATCTTCGTTCGAACCGAGATTTTTCTATAATAATATCAAAAAGAAAATAATCGAAGACCACTGCCAAGATTTCGAGATTTGAATTTGAACCAATTTCCGTTTCCATGATCGGTTCGTAGGTAGGCACCAAGGAGGCGGCATGACAATCGAGGAAGGCCACATCATTCCCCCACCGAGACCGGTTCAAGGTCGATAGTCTTTTAAATTATCTGGAAACCTCACTACTCTTCCACTCTTTGTCCTTTTAGGAGCGGAGTATGTTGACTTGGGTCAGTTGCATCTGGTTGCGAAGTAAGGGCATCTGGCTGAGAGTCTTTTTCCAGTAGTGGACTAGTTTGAGATGGAGAATCCAGGTAGGCAGGTTTAAGGCGACCGATGGTGACAGTAGTTGCTCTTCCCTTTACTTCAATTTTGAATGTCTTTGCTTGTCTTTCCAGAACTTCATGGGGGCCTGTGTACGGTGATTCCATGGATAATGTAGCTGGACCCTGGCGCAGGAACACGTAGGCTGATGAGTAGATATCAGCGGGTACGTAGAACGTTCTTTTGCCGTGCCACGAAGCAGGAGAAGGAGCTAGCTTCGCAATGTGGTCACGCAGACGAGACGAGAAGCTGGTGATGTCTGGTACAGGCTCTGGTGATGATGTGAAGAACTGGCCAGGAAGTCTTAGAGGTTCACCGGACCATTGTGGGTTGTTGTGGCATTTGTTGGATGCCTTTAGTTGTCGGTGTAGCCTCTCAACTATTCCATTGCAGGCGGGATGATAGGCTGTAGTAGCACGATGAGTGGCACCGATGAGTTTCCAGATGTTTTTGAAAAGCTGGCAATCAAACTGTCTGCCTTGGTCGGTGGTGATGGTGTGTGGGCAGCCAAAGCGTGCGACCCAGCCGGACAGGAATGCTTTGGCGCAGGTCTCTGCAGTCACGCCAAGGGGAACGCCTCAGGCCATCGAGTGTAGGTATCTGTGAATGACTGTGAGGCAGTACCTGAAATCAGAAGAGTTAGGTAGGGGTCCTACGATATCCATGTGGATATGAGAAAATCGTTCGGAAGGTAGAGAGAAGGATGATAAAGGAGATAATGTGTGACGTGTTAATTTTGTTTCTTTGGCAGTCTGTTGTGACCACATTCTGCAGTCTCTTCGTACTCCAGGCCAGGCATATCTTTCTGATACTAATCTTTCCGATGTTGCAGCTGGACCTGGGTGGCTGAGGTTGTGCAGACTCTCATATATTTGCCGGCGAAAATCAGGTGTGATGTATGGTCTTGGACAAGCTATTGATGTGTCACAGTAAAGATAGGCTTCATCAGTCTTAATTCTCTTCAGTTTGAGGCTAGTGCCTTTTTATAATAGTTGTTGTAGTTAAGGATCATCATTTTGTTGAACCTCTAGTGCTTTGTAGTCAATTACAGTGGCGATACTCTCAACGCAGAGAGTGCATCTGCAACGATGTTGTCTTTACCAGCTACATGTCTAATGTCTGTGCTGAACTGAGCAATGAAGTTAAGGTAACGATGACGAGGTGAACAATTGTCTCTATTTGTAATAAATGCATAGGTGATAGGCTTATGGTCGGTGAACACTATGAAGGTTCTGGCCTCAACCATGTAGCAAAAATACTTGATGGCCTCATAAATAGCGAGGAGTTCTCGGTCTTATGGGCTATATTTTGTTTGAGCAGTAGTTAGCTTCCTTGAGAAGAATCCTAAAGGTTCCCAGTCGTTTTTGTTGCGTTGATGTATAACAGCTCCTATGGCGACATCTAACGCATCGGTGAATAGGGCTAGTTCAGCTTGCGTGTCTGGGTGTACAATCAATGTAGCAGTTGATAAATTTCTCTTGCAGTCTTTGAACGCAGTAAGGAGTTCTGGAGTCATGTTAATTGGAGTAGATCCTTTGATTTTGGGTCCAGATAGAGCATTATTAAGAGGTGCTTCAAGTTTTGCTGCATCAAGTAAGAATAAATAATTACATAACGAAAAATGAGTAAAATTCCCTATCAGCATTGCGAAAACCGACAAATCTACCTACCTTTGATTTACATCTTACGTACTTTTTGCCACTGAGAAATCGTATTTGTGCAACCGTCCATTGCATTGAGTGTTTCTACCAGTTCTTACCACAGCCTTTTAGACGCGATTCTTCCTTCCAATCCATTCCTCAATTTTCCGCGAGCTAGATCCTAATGCTCGTCTAGAAAATTGAGGAGTGTCTCTATTTGATGTGGTGTTGCGAAAGACGATGGTAGATCCATTTTACTAAAAAAAATGATTAAACATAAATGAAAGATATACACATTACTATGGAAAAAGTCTCGTTTTATTTACACTCAATTAATTTAAGCATATTAATAGGTAGGTACTTACGAGTCTTTTAGTTTGGCTCGAAGGAATGGACATCTCCGGCGCGATCGAATAGACACTATAGTGACACAGTCAGTACCATTTGGCAGTGGCAGGCTTTTTTCTATCTTTTTATGGCGTGGCATTTAAGTCATTTCCAGCAGTGACGGGGTTGCACAATATTCGTAAAATATTAATATTCGAATATTCGTTTATTTTCGTGAATTTATTCGATATTCAACCACTATCGACTATGAATCTTAACTTAAACAGTAGATATAACATCAGAAGGAAGACACTGTAAACAGCTACTGCGGTAACGTAACCGCAAACTCAATGATGCTCTATTCATTTTTACGATTAACGTAACAATATTGTCTGCGCTGTCAGCGCTTTTAAACCAACTTCTTAAAAAGGAGGTGGTTATTTGTATTTGTTGTGTATATGTTACCTGATTGCTCCTCCCGCCGTCTGTGGTCTGATCGTAATTATACTAATGTCTTCTAGTTAGTCCCTTTTCTTTTTGGTGAATATGTGATGATGACCTTAGGAATGGTGAGCAGAATAGCATTTCAGAATGCAGTAGGTAAATTACTAATCTTTGGACTTTAGCAATAGAATCGGCTCCTAAAGAACTAGGTAAAGGTGTAATGTATATTATAACTTTGTTCCGCCTTAGAAGCAACAAAAGGTATCGTATGTCCGTCTCCTGGTTCTAAACTGCCTCCCCAATATTTTCATCCAAATCGGTTCAACCGTTATGAACAGTGTATTTAACTAACACGACTTTATTTCATTTTAGGGCTCCGCTGTTTAGGGTTTTGTAGTCCCTGTTGTTTGTTGTAGAAACGTCATAGTTTTGTTATCTATACATATAATAAAATCGTAACTCAGCGGTGTCTGTTTTTGGAAGATATAAAAAAAATATAAATTGTATGGGTATCTATGAACGCAGTAGAACCTATTTTTCTGTTTTTCTGGTTGTCTGTTTGTCTGTTTGTCTGTTTGTCTGTTTGTGTGTGCCTTTGTGCCCGCTAATCTCAGAAACGGCTTATCCGATTTTAACCAAATTTGGTATGCAGATAGCTTTAGACCTCGATTAACATATAGGCTATTTTTTATCCGGATATTTTGTCCGGTTATCCGGATAAAGTGATTTTTCTGCTTTTACTTAGTTAGTTTAAATGTTGTATTGAAGAAGAATGTTGTGTGGAATCAATACATGATTAACCGGATATCCGGTCGAAAATAAAAAAAACCGGATATTCAGTTTTTTTCAGGAAATTCCTAAAATACCGTATACCTTTGTCTCTCCATATATCCGGATCCTTCGGATATACGGAAATTCTTTATAATGGTTGTTTTTAACCGACTTTAAAAAAAAGAGGATCTGCTCAATTCTACCCGCATATTGTTTGTATGTGAATATGTTCAAACCGTACTCCGGCATATAAAGTCCGATTTCGATCATTCTTTTTTAATTTGGAAAGTGAGAGTCCCGAGTTGGTCCCATAAATTGTTGGTGAAGATCTGATGAGAACCTTCGGAATGATGAGCAGAATAGCATCCCACAATGATGTTAATTACTAATTTTTGGACTTCCATCAATAGAATCGGCTTAAAAAGAACTAGGTACAAATTGATGAACCACCTTCTCAGAAATTCCTCAGTGATTAAAGGTACGGTTACAATCTTGAAAATGCAATAAAATGGATTAAAAAAATATATCTGTAATCGGGCAGTTTTACTGGGTGATGCAGATTGCATGTAGTTTACGTGGCACAATGGTAGCTATGGATTCCGAGTCGAGGGTTCCGCGTTCGAATCACTGACCGGCGCATTCCCTTTTTAAGGAACGGTGGCCTACCGAGCCGAGTGATGGCTTCCGATTCGACGGCTGCGCGTTCGAGTCACGAGTCCCGGACACGACGTTACGTTTTACCCTCCAGATGGTCGTCCACCTTGCCGTTGTGAGGGGACTCAGTAGCTGAAAGCTAAGAGGCGCACGAGGTGGGAAACCGGGCTTGCCTGGCTTCTAACCCGTAATCCCGCGTCAGCGGGCTCGGGGGTCCTTTCCGCAAGAAAGGGCCCGCGTGCTAGACAACCACTATAAAAATCACCTCAGCCTCTGGTGGTGAATTGGGGGGGGGGGGGGAGGTTATCACCGGCTTTGGGGACCTCGAGACGGTGGCGTGACCGTGCCGAGGGAGGGGAGACGGAGAGAGGTTGTCTATCGGGCAGATGCAGAAATGAGGCTTGGAAAGGCCTTCGTTGTCGGGATGTAGTCCATGAGGAGTTTCCACTGGCTTTGACACTTGTGGAGCGAGGGACACCATGGGGGTTTACATTATAAGCCTATGGTAGGGAGCTCAACGAGATTGGCCTGACGGTGACGGACATTAGCCACGTAAAAAAAAGATATCATGTAGTTAAGCTGCCCGTCTTCAGCTTACATAACAGATAAGTCGGTTGCACTGTATTTAGGAGAGCTCAATATTATTGTTTTGTCCTTTTGTTCGAAGTCGGGTTTCGATTTTTTTTTATTTTTTCGATAAAGGCTACTTCTTATAAGCATGCAACACGTTACCTACCGCTGCGCTGTGCTAAATCTACACTTAAATAGACTCTGCCATGATTATCTTCTGCTCAGCAACATACTTCCCTGGTCGTCCGTTCAAGCACAGCGATGGGTAGGTAGTCCGAAAAACGCTGACGAAGTCGCGGGCACAGCTAGTAATATAATATAATTATGTCCGCGGTCTAGCTTAAAGAAGAAGTTACAACTTCTTAGAAGCTCAAAGAGCTACTAAGTAGTTGTCACTTTGCATGGGTATACATATTGATGATGCCGGCAGAATGGTAGAATATAAAAACTGTAAAATCATGTTTTGGTATAGGTACCTATACCAAAACAAAAAAAGCATGCTTTTTTTATCGTCTATCCTATCGTGTGGGATATCGTTAGAAAGCTCTTTTAAAAGTGCCATTTTATAGAGTTATATGTGGCTCTTCTAAAAACCAAATGACAGTACTTGGATACAGCATATTTGAGCATATTATGTATTCACGATAAGTTTCAAGAATAAATATTACAGCTTAACAGACTTATCAAAATTATGTAGAAATAAACAAAAATATAAATGTAATATCGCACAAATGCCAAATTACATACTTACTGGATTGTTGTTGTCAGTTGCAACGGCTTTTTTCAAATTGCATTCTGTATTGTTTTATGGAAACTACGGAACCCAACACTGCGCGTGATCACAAAAGGCACACACTTGCCTAATTTTTGAAATAATTGCTACTTATGAAAGAATTCACAAGATAATTGCGAGTTAGGATAGCAAATTTAAGAACTCAAGAGAATCATCCTAGACAAAATGACCTTAAACAAATCTATTTCCATACCTTAGTTCTTAAATACGACTTCGCTAAGACAAATTGAATTTACTGATTGCTGATCTCATAACAGTTTTAAGCAAGGGTTTAGTAAGTACAAAAGTATTATGATGTATACCGCCATTCTGATAAATATCTTTAAATGACTTTTTAAATATATCTAAAAGAGAAGATAGAAAGTGTGTATGTTCTTTGAGTGCAAAATGTCATAATCTATACATGTATAAGATTTGATATCTTAATCAAGATACATATAAGCTTTTTATAATACTGTAGCACTTAAAAGGACTCGTTTCCAAGACAAATTTGCTAGTTGGGTATTAATACCGCTCCGCTTTAACGAAAACTATTGCCACATCTCACTGCTCTTCTCCGACCAGCTCCGCGTCGTTTTTTAATTTCGTCAATCAAGTCGCACTTCCCTGGATTGACACAATATTTATACAAACAAATGACCGCTCTTCAAGCTCTATGTGAAACTAACAGAGTCCCGCGGTTTTATCCGCGTAAGTCTCGATCCTGCGGGATTTTCCAAAAACCCTGATCTCTACACATGACACAGAACACACTCTCCGAAATTCATTAATTTTTTTTTAATGTTATTTATTATTTAAAAAGCGATATTGGTTGGTTTCTAGGTACAACCATTTTATTATGTCTTCGTGCTTAACTTAATATTCATCTGCAAAAGAAAATTTTAAGCAAATTTCAAACGTTCAAAATTTCGTCGTAAATTGGGAATTGCCATTTAAAACTTCAAATCCAATTTCAACTTCTATTGAAATTGAACACAGATGTTAAAACTGTAATAATGTCCTTTCTGTTTTTAATGTACACATTGAGATTTTTAGTAAGTAGGTAACCGGGTAGATTATGTTGCCCAGTCGGGTGCCTAACAAATGAGACTATTAGTTTGATTGTCTTGTTTTGCCAATAAAATAGTGATTTAAAAATAAGGTAATGCTGAACGACTCACGTTAGTTTTATGTTAGTGTTGAGGCATGCAGACGACCGTCAATGTCATCGTCGCCTTAGCTGTCAACTATTGTCTTTTCCTATCATCTCGAGCGCACTTTAATTTAAAACTCATAATTGTTCCTGTTTTGTTATTTCTACTGTCGGACATTAAACCATTTAAAATACAGTCCGCTTCACTCATTAAGTACCTACAACACCATCCAATAAGCTACCGAAGATACAGTTAGGATCATTTTACAGATCAGTTTTCTTCAAATTTTACTACTTTTGCTATCAATTTTTCAATTAGAATTAGAATTCAATACCTACCTTATTGTAAATCATTCATTTCCGGTTCCAACTAGCACTGTACAAAAAATATAATATGCCAAAATCATTTCAAATTTCATCATAATCTCAAAAAACAGTTACATGTTTCCTAAGACGGCTTTGTCTATCTTCTATGGTTTTGGGATTCACTCTAATGTTACACTTAAAAAAACACAATGTAGTAGGTACGTTGTACCAATTAGAACGAGGTATGCAGTTTATTATATATATAGTTAGCTACTTTTATTCCAAGCACGAATGACCGCAATCTGTTTGGGTAACGTTTCTACCGACAAAGCTGTTTCCGAAAGAATCCGAACATAACTCATAATTAGTCGTTACTTATTTACTTGTTGTTATAATCGACATTCTTGAAATGGAATTTATTGTCATCATAACAAAGCAGATTTCTGAGGAAACTTAATTTGACGCTACTTACTTAGAAACCACTGAGAAACCCTGACCGAGTGCTCTAATTTCAAAATAGAAAGAGAAATGGATTTTATAATGTTATTGGTAATACTTCCAATGGCAAAAGTAAGTGTTCTTTTATAATTTTTTAAGAAGCATATTTTTATATTTTTCCTAGGCAATTTAGATATTCTGTATGAACGATTTACTCCCTGTCGAAATTTGTAAAAACTAAGTTAGCCTGTTGCGAATTCGTTCATGTAAAAATATATAAATTATCAAGATCAATGAAAAATACCTAATCCATTGTTCTTAATAATTTTGCTTTCATACTTTGACTCCTGTCGGTTTAAAACAAGTTTAGGGAGTACCTACCTAAAATAAAATATGAAAATAGTTTCGTATTCTATTCGTTTTGAAACGATTTTGGTACAGGCAACAAAAATTAGATAGGCAACGAATAATTTATAAAAGCTTTTTTTACGGATCAGTTTCAGTAGATTTAACATTTTTCATACTTTTGAGATCAAATAAAATCACTTCGGCCACTCTCTGCTTATTCTAGTTTGGTGGAATCAAGCCTAAATAATTTACTGTAATCTAGAACCTTTTATCTGTAAATATACGAATAACGGTTAAAAACATAACCCACCTCATTGTTTTGTTGTTTCAAAAAATTATTATTTATTTATTTCATATTACAATTAGGTATAAGTACAATAAAATTCAATTAAATTAAAAACACAAAACTAAAACTAAACGAAAACTAAGCAAATAAAACCACATAAACAAGGAACCAATTACATAAGTACATACATTAAAAATAACTATAACTAAGTACTAAACTGCCCATCCCGTACCCTGAACCTGAACCTAATCAAAACCCCCCCCCCCTCGACTCACCCGACCCAAAAGACCCCAGGACACACGCCGCATTCCCCCGCTGAACGGCTATAGCCAATCTCTGAACCAAAAACATACCAGCACGCTGGTCCAACCCCCGGGCCCTGAGCCGACGCCCGATCTCCCGAACGAAACCGATGGCCTCACTGCCCCAAGCCCCACAAGTCTCAACAGCAAAAGGGACAAACAAGTAACACTGCTGAAGAGGAGCATACTTGACGTGTTTGGACGCCGCGGCCACCTCTGCAGCGGCCCCTGCCTCCCTAGATGTACGCGACAAGTGGCTCGCCGCAAAAGTATTTACACACGTGGCGTCCCACACCAAGCACCTGCCCCTCTCCCAAGGGACCAGCGAAAGCCCATCTGGTCTCTTACCATCAGTGCGGGACAGGCCCGCCGGCTCCAAAACACAAGGGATGTTTGCGGAGATTAGGGCCCTGCGTATTGTGTCGTTAAGGGCGTGATGCCGCGGAAAACGACCCACACACCGCCCGCAACTCAAGGCGTGATGGCCATTGGCAAAAACCGTAGAACCACACACGCAGGCATGAGCCTCTCCAACATCACACCCCAAACGAAGGGACACCGCAACCCGAAGAGAGTCATCGTCCAGTAGGGTACCCGAATTTGGAGAAGGCAAGGCATGCAACCACGCCCCTGCCTCAGCCCTAGACACGCCCCTTAGCCTAGCCAAATCAACTCCCACCGCTGACTCCAACAAACCGTCCACAATTCTTTTGGCGCCAATCTCGTCCCATGAACGCTGAGCGTCCGGATGACTTGGGGGATCCACCCCTGGATTCAAGGCTCGCCACACCTCACTAGCCTCCGACACAAAGGGAACGTCAACCCGACCGCCATTTGAGGTTAATATACTAGCGACCAGGCCCACGACCCCATGTGCCGACCCCAGAAAGGCCGGCAAGCCCACATCCACCACTCTTCTAACCCCCAACCCTCCAAACCTTATCGGGAGTGACGCTTGATCCCATTGACCCTGGCTAAGCCTGACATTGAGGATCTCCTCGACTGACTCCTTCAACGTAGCGTCAAAAGCATCGACTCCCTCCGGATGCAACCAAGTGGGGGCAGTACGAAGCAGATACATAACTTTCGGGGTGGAAAAACACATTCGAAGAAGTAACAAAGCCACATGGCTTGAAAGCTCCCTCGAACGCACCACCGCTCCCCGCAGAAGAATCCTACGCTGCTCTAATGCCATCGGCACTGCATCCCGAAGAATAGGCGATCCTAACAAAAAAAAAGTTCCTGGCGTTAGTTCCCAGAGCCCGGGAAGAAAAGTATTAAAATGAGGGAACGATTCACGCGCCTCCGGGCTACAAGGAAAAAACTCACATTTGTCGGAATTCACCCTTAGTCCAATTTCCGCCAGGCGAGGAGAAAGAAACCGCAAATCCTCTAGCACCTGTTCCGGAGTTCCCCCCAAGGTACCGTCGTCCAGATACCAGACATTCAACGGAGATCTTAGTTCTTCGATAATTTTATGCAAGCAAAGGCTAAAAACCAGCTGACCCAAAGGGTCTCACTGCTGCGCTCCGACCTGGGACAATATAAAGCCGCTATTATCATAATATAAGTTGGAAGCAGACCTGTACACCTGAAACGGGAATGGAAAAAGAGAAGGTATAGCATCCCTGACTTCACCAAGCAACACGTCCCTCTCAACCGAATTGAAAGCATTTTGTATGTCCAACTTAATAATTACCCTATCTAGGCTCCGATCCACAGCCGCAAAAGCCCGCGTGGCGTGTATAGCTGCTTCGCAGCCCAAACGAGTTCCGAAGCCTAACTGATGCGGCTGCAGATACACAGCCATACTCTCCTTTACCGAGGCACAAGCCAGCTTAGCTGCCAACCTCCTATACGTACTACCCATCGCAATAGGGCGGAGTCCTCCGTCTTTTTTCTTAAGAGCACATAGGGATGCTCCATACAAAAACGGACAAACCTCCAAATTAACCTGGCCACCCAAAACAAAATTCATAAAATTAGTAAGGCTCTCCAGCAAACGAGGACCACTGTCCCCCGCGGAGCCCGACACCAATTCCCTTAAATGCGACGGCCTAATTCCATCCAAACCAGCCGCAGAACCAGCCCGACAAGAGGCCAAAGATTGAGCCACCTGCTCGCTCTTAACCACAAGTGGAGTAAATGTGTTGCCAGGGGCATCTGGGAAATGCAGTAGCCGAGATGGAGAGGGGTGCTTGTCCTGAAGCAAACGCAAAGTATCAGGGCCAGCCTCGGCAATAGTGTCATCGGAAATAAGTACTCGAACCGCACCGCTCAAGTCACCCTCATACACCTTTGACTCGACAAGTCTCGACACCGAGCGACCATCTGAACGGCCCCCCACAAAACCCGACTCAACCGGATGAAAAGTGTCTGTTGACAAAATGTTCTCCTTTACTTTTTGTGTCAGGTTACCCCCACCGGACTTCGACGGAACTTTAAAAGCCCGATACGAGAACGTGAGCAAGGTGCACCAATCCTCCGCACTATTCGTCTCCACACACCTATCCAGCAATACACTCAGTTGGTCTGCCGCCGAACAACGTGCCCCCCTAGGGATGTGCTTCAGCACTGGCACGTTTTTCCTAAGGAAACCAAGGTCCTCCAGACACCAATGCCGCACCAACGGAGACTGCTGAGCCTCAACTAAAACATCACCACCTCCCGACACGCCACGTGAGCCGGACAGCGGCAGAATCCCCTTGTGCTTATGGCCGATGTGAACCCTGAGTCCATGCTGCGAAAAAAGACGTGCAGAGTCGGGACAGTAAGGACACGGGACCCTCAATGTAGTACTCATCTAATATATTTAACTACCATATTTTTACAAAAAAAAAAAAATATAATAATTAAATACAATACATTTAAGTAACAAAAAAATTATAATAATAACAATAACCCATATCCTAATACATGTCATAATAAAATGTCATATGATAAGTTCCAATCACAAACAAAATAAAAAAATAAAATTAAGCAACATATCAAAAATAACTAAAACAATGTCAAAAAATAAAATAAAGAATGTCTAATTATGTCACATTTAAATCCTACTAGACCTAAAACAAAACATTTATTAATACGAAACTACAAAGGTAAACAGAATGTCAAAAATAAATTGAGTGCTTAAAATTACTTATAAAATTAGTCCTAGCCGGAAATCCTACAAAACTTATGTAAAATTACAATATTCGTTCTTCTTATAATTTTATTAAACACCATGTCAAGACTCGCATGGGCCAAATTAAAAGAGTTAATTTGAATTAACATCACAATTAAAAAAAGAAAGAAATACATATATATATAAGTGTCCTACTAACGCCATCTATGTGGTCATCGGTACGATGGCGCCTGAGCATGCGGAGGGATCAGCATCTGGCGCGGCCGCGCGCATTGACAGGACAACTTGATATGTCAAACGAAACAGCTGCCAAAGTCAGTACGCGCTTTACAATATCTGTGGTCCCCTCCACCTTCTTCCGTGCTTGTCACTTGAGATGTTTGTTTACATCAGCTCCAGGTTTACAAATGTGAAAAATACCGTCCAAATAATTAGATAAACTACTTTTAAAACAGTGTTTAAAAAAGTAACGGCTCCGGGCGACGTCCTCGAGATGTCTTTAATGAGAATTTAGGATCATATCGAGACTCCGTGCACTCCAAATACCTCAAAAGATCTTGCTTTTCGGCTCCTCTTCAATCGTGCAGTATACACCAACATTAGACCTTTTTTCACCATTTAAAAGTTATAAAATTTGCAGAGCAACAATAACTAAGTATTCACCGCCCTAGATCCGGGGGTAGAAAAAAAAAATGTTTTGTTGTTTTGCCTTTTAAGTTCTGTCGTTTAAAGAAAAAAAAAACTATATAACCTTATAGTACCTTTTATTCTTTTTCAAAGTATTCACCACGAAGTTTAATACACTTTTCCATTCGCTCGAACCAGTTATTATAACATTTATTCCACTCCAAAGTGGGGGTGTTCAAAATGGCTGACTTGAAAGCGCCGACCGCTTCTTCACTGCACTGGAACCTTTGACCTCGAAGAGTTTTCTTAATTTTAGGAAATGTAAAGAAATCGTTAGGGCTTAGGTCAGGACTGTATGGAGGATGTTCAAGAATTTCTACGTTTTCCTGCTTCAAATACTCAATCGTTTGACGAGCGGTGTGTGAGCTTGCGTTGTCATGGTGCAGGATGATGCGTCGCTTTGGGCTAGATTTCCGAAGTTCGGCGATGACTTGTGGTAAACAAACTGTGGTATACCACTCCGCATTAACCGTTCTACGATCTTCAAGTGCAATCGTCGCAACATGACCGGTTTTCGCCACGAACGTAGCCACCATCTTCTTTGAAGTGCTTCGAGAGCGAACAACTTTAGTCGGCTTTGGCTCGTTTTGGAAAACCCAGACTGTAGATTGTTGTTTGGAATCAGGATCGTAGGCATAGATCCAAGATTCGTCACCACTGATGATGTCGTAGACGTGATTTGACTCTCCTCGGTAGAACCTCTGAAGAGTTTTCTTACACCATCTGACGCGGGCCGCCTTATGATCGTCGGAAAGCAAATGCGGGATCCAACGGCAAACTAGTTTTCTCACACCAAGCGCCTCATGCAATATCTTTTGAATGGTTGTCCCTGAGATGCCTAATAACGCCTCTATCTCTCGATATGTCACATGACGATCTTCGACGATTAGTTGTCTCACAGCAACGATGTTATCTTCAGTGAAGGCGGAATACAGATGTTAACTCTTCGAAACACTGAAGTCGCGTGAGGCCTCTTCGAAAGTTATAGAAAATTATTGCACGAACATTTTCCTTAGTAAGATTCATTTTCGTACGTGACCTGACAGATTCGAACCAACGCTGTGACTAAACAATTGCATTAATCCTAATGCTTTCAATTGTTTTGATATTCGAAATTCTAACAAATTTGAATTTTGAAAAGTTCTAATTTTAAAATTGGCGGCAAATATACAAACGACAGAACTTAAAAGGCATGCCTAGTATTGTACGGTAAACTTTTTAAACTTGAAACACGATCAATTTACCCTTCAATTTACCTACATTTTTCCCGATCTTATTCGCGAGAAATAAGAGAATAAAAAATAACAATATAGGAGAAATCAGGGAATGAAGAGAACGACGAATAAGAGAATTAAAAAAAAATACAATACGCGAATAAGACCCAGAAAAAATGTAAATATGAGGTATACTCGGGGTTACATTTTTTATATCCCCATGACGACGATTCGACTAAACCGAAATACTTGTGAACAAACCGTTATGAATATAAATCGCACCTGTTTAAAAAATCATGATAATGGTGTGTGTTATTCAAAGGATAATGCTTCATCTGTTTATAACCTCACCTACATTACTGAAATATTCTCATTCGTGTTGAATACGCGTACATTGTACAATTGTACATGTCGGTCTCTCAACCTGGAAAATATAATCAAACGCCCAGGTTAAAGTAATATATAAATATTAATTATTCATACACACTGATTCTGCGATTTTCCTTTCAATTGAACCGGTGCACAGTATGATACGAGTACGTACCTAAAACGGACATCCCCTTTTTAGCACATAAATGGAAGGTAGTAATGATTTAAAATGCACGACGAGAAGCCCCGTGTACCAATTCGGTATAAGTAGTTTAGGAAATTCAGAAGTATTAGAGATACAATAAATATTATGAAATCATTTTCGTAGAGGCTACCCATGTGCATTTTTCGTTTCGCAATACCGCGATGAGAGCATAACACCAACAAATCTGTCCTTCAGCCTGATATTGACTTGCCATTGTGCACAATTCTCGTAATTAAGGTAAAAGTAAGGTAAGATAAACACGCGAATTGCGATAAAAACGATAAAGAAATAGATCAAGTTTATTTACGAAAAAAATATGACTACATACGCAAACTAAAAATATATATGTTCTATTTATGTATTTTTTCCGTTTGGAACTTTCGTTAGGTCTAGTCGTTCGGCGTTTTTCCGTAAGGCTTGATTAAAATGAAAAAAATATCCAGATATATGTGCGCGTGGGAACACGGATCTCAGACCATTGATCACGGCCAACTCAAAATCTATTTTAAATTGTAATGGAGACAATTCGGGATTCGGTTTTATCACGTAAAAACATTTTATTTGTTTGTGTGCGTTAATAGATTTTTAGTTTGTAGTTTAAGTTTAGCAATAATTGTTTTAACCTACATCTTTCGAAAGTGGCAATATTTGATTTCTTGTTTCGGAAAAAAATCAATAAGGTAATTTCTGAATGCACCTCTTTCAATATCAATCAACACAGAAATGCGAGTTGTTAAAAATCGTACAATCATGCACTGATCCAGGCCAGCGTGCTAAGCTATGCCTGATTTTCGCATCACACACCACCTGGACATTAAAAAATATACCTTTCTGAATCATAATATTTCTGCAAGTACCCGCCTCGGCTTATAATTTTGATGTGCTTGTTCAATCTAGGGCTCCCAATACACGTGGAAATCCAGTAATGTCATAAAAATCTTCAGCAACCCTTCTGAATTCTTCCATCTCTGGCATTTGAATAAAGACAGGTGCTAATCTAGGAAGCTTCAAAGCAATTTACCTTACTATTCGACAAATCGTCGATTTGTGAACGTTTTTGTCAAATCACCTAATACTTGCTAAACAGATCCTGTGGTAAAAAATATTAAGCAAATCAATAGTACCTAAGGTTATGCCATCAATGGCCTTACTTTTACGGGTAATTAGCTTTATATCAAGCTGATCCAATATTTCATAGCTTCGTCTTTGGTATTCTGTAACGTAAACGAAAATCTTCTCCATCGTACGAGCTTTAGACCATTTTTTGTGAAATTCAACAAAATTCTATTGTTCCCCACATTTTTATGGGTATCACGTCCACAGTTTAAGTCGTAGATCCAATTTTTTTTTAAATATCTTCATGGTGTTTCTAAACTGCATTTAAATTACTTTTGGTTGAAGGTTCTGAGGATGCGTTAAAATGCGCTCAATATTACCTTCCTATTCTTCTGTTCGTTGAAAAACTCCAGAATTGTTTAATATAGATTCTGTTATGTATGTGTGCGTGCACCACACGCACACGTTGCAATACCTACATTAAATAAAGCAGTGTGAATCTAAGCTTTGCTCGTTTCACTCGTCCCTGTCACCTATCTATCATTGGCGACGACTACCCGCGTTTTCCAGCTGCAAGGTGTCTCGTTTCGGAAATTTAAACAATTTCGACCACAATCTACAGAACTGGAGCACTTATCGCAGTCAGTTAATGCAATATTTTATTGCAAACGACATAGGTGATACAACGGATACGACAGGCGTGAAGAGGAAAGCGATTTTTTTAAGCACACTCACCGAGGGTACTTTTAAGTTAACGGCCGATTTACTTTTGCCGAAGAAATTAGAAGAAGTGCCCTACACAGATATCTTATCGTCGTTAGATCGACATTCCACACCAAAGCGTGTTGGTTTTAGTGAGCGCCATCATTTTTACACGGCGGTGCAACAGCCGGGTGAAAGTCACTCTCAATGGGCGGCGCGACTACGTGGCCTAACGGCTTTCTGCGGGTTCCTGAATATTGAAGAAACACTCCGTGATAGGTTCATCATGGGGATGCGTGCAGGGCCCGAAAAAGAGAAGCTTTATTCGCAGGACCTATCCAGCCTTACTCTGACCCAGATCGTGGAGCAAGCAGAGAACGCGAGCTGCGCACGCTCAGCCGCCGCGGCCGCGGCCGGCGCGAGCGCGAACGTCGAGGGTCAGCTCTTCAAGATAATGAAGAACAGTAGGAGTACCGGAGTCAGCGGAAGGCGTGAGAAATGTAGCGTGTGTGGTTATACGAACCACAAGTCGTCGGAGTGCAGATTCACTAACTATAGGTGTAAAAAATGTCACGTGAAAGGTCATTTGCGTAATATGTGCACAAAGGTGAATTACGTGGATGTGGGCGGTGACGGAAGTGATGGTGACGACGACGGTAAGCTGTTTTTTATCCGATCTGTTAGGGGAGAACCGATGGTAGAAACTGTTTTTATCGATAATGTACCGTTCAAATTTGAAGTGGACAGTGGATCCGCTGTAACCGTCATTTCAGAGAAATATTATTTTTCCTATTTTAAAGATGTGCCGTTATCAGCCACCTCCAAACGGTTGATGTCATATAATGGAAATCCCATTATGTGCCTAGGAACCATTTGTTTACCCATGTCATACCGAGACCAAATACACGACATAACATTATATGTGGTTCGTGATGGTGGGCCGCCACTCTTAGGTAGGGATTTTATATCACAGTTTAAATTACAGCTGATTCCCGTTAACTATTGTAAAGATAACGACACGTTAGTAAAAGATTTACAACTGAAATATCCTACTTTGTTCTCAGATAGATTAGGAAAATTTAACAAGTATGAGGTACAATTAGTAATAAGGAAAGATACAAAACCGATTTTCTACAAAGCGCGACCAGTAGCTTTTGCTTTACGCGAAAAAGTCGCTAGCGAAATAGATAGGTTACTACGGTTAGGTATATTGCAACCAGTCGAACATGCCGAGTACGCTTCGCCGATAGTGCCGGTATTAAAGAAAAATGGGTCGGTAAGACTATGCGCCGATTACTCAGTGACCTTGAATAAACACTTGGTCATTGAACAGTACCCGTTACCTACTATTAACGAGCTGTTTTCTAGACTACATGGGGGCCAACAGTTTACCAAACTTGACTTATCAATGGCATATAATCAACTTTGCTTAAACAACGATTCACAGGCCCTAACATGCATTAATAATCATCGCGGTCTATACAAATACACTCGTTTAGTGTTTGGTTTAGCTAGCGCACCGGCTATTTTTCAACGTGCCATGGAGGGGGTACTAAAGGGCATAGACGGAGTATTATGTATGCTTGACGATATTTTAATTACAGGTAAAAATAGGAAAGAACACTTAGAGAGATTATTCTTAGTATTAGACAGGATAAAGGAAGCAGGGCTAACGTTACAAACGGAAAAATGCGACTTTTTTAAAAACGAAATAACGTACTTAGGTTATGTTATTACAAAGGACGGATTAAAAAAATCGCCAGAAAAAATTAAAGCTATGGTAGAAGCTCCCGTTCCAAAAAATGTAGCACAGTTGCAATCGTTTTTAGGTCTTATTAATTACTACAGGTGTTTCGTACCGAACATTTCCACAATACTAAGTCCGCTTTACGAATTACTAAAAAAAAGTAGTAAATGGAACTGGTCGGATGATCATAATACGGCATTCAATCGAGTCAAAAAAATTATGACGTCAGACCAAGTATTAGCTCACTACAATCAAAGCGCTAAGATTATTCTCACCGTAGATGCGGCTCCCAGTGGATTGGGTGCAATCTTGTCACAAGTAGATTCAGACGGCGTTGAAAGGCCAATCTCATACGTTTCGCGTACCTTAAATACCGCCGAAAAACGATACGCACAAATACAGAAGGAAGCTACAGCCATAGTTTACGGGGTGCGACGTTTTCACCAGTATTTGTACGGGAGGTCAGAGCCTTTCATATTACGAACGGATCATAAACCATTACTGGCGATTTTTGGGCCACATAAAGGGATACCAGAAATGTCCGCTAATAGATTACAAAGATACGCAATTTTTTTAGGTAGTTATAACTATAGGATAGAATACGTTCGCAGCGCCGATAACAGTGCAGACTATTTGTCTCGGGCACCGACGGGCGAGGGCGGCGAATCTTCGTTATCAAGCGCGCGCGCCGCCGGCGCCGCCGCCGCTCCGTGCACATGCACCGAACAACATTGCCTACAGAACGAGATAGCATGCGATCGGGCTACGTACGTTTGTTATGTAGTAGACGGTAGTTTACCGCTAACAGTGGAACAATTACGTGATGAAACGAAGCGCGCACTATTTTAAAACAAGTGATACAATTTATTTTAAACGGATGGCCACCGAAGGTAACTGATACTTGTTTAAAACCATATCATCTTTGTCGAGTACAGTTATCTTACGAAAATGGTTGTGTTATGAGGGGACATAAAGTGGTCATACCGGAATGTTTCCAGCAAACAGTGTTAAAAGAGTTACATTCATCACATTTAGGAATAGTTAAGACCAAAGCCGAAGCAAGATCTAGGTTTTGGTTTCCGGGAATCGATCAGAGGTTAGAAAACATAATAAAATCGTGCGATATATGTGTACAGCTTCAACCTTCACCGGCCCGCGTCCCGCTGGCTCATTGGGAATATCCACCGACTCCCTTTTACAGAGTGCACATTGATTTCCTCGGACCGATAAAAGGTAAGTCATATTTAGTAGTAGTTGATGCGCATACGAAATGGGTAGAAATTTATAACATGAAAACAAGTACAACCACCGCAGCGGTGATCACAAAATTATGTGATTTCATGTCGAGATTCGGTATACCTAACACCTTAGTGAGTGATAACGGCACAGCTTTCTGTTCACAGGTGTTTGAATCATTTTGCTTATCTAATGGTATTACGCACATTACCTCACCAGTTTATAACCCAGCGAGTAATGGTCAAGTCGAAATAATAGTCAAAGTGATAAAAAAGGGATTAAAATCATGTTTCATGATGAAATTGAATGAAATAAATATTGACATTAAATTACAGGAGTATTTACTCAATTATCGAAATTCGGTACATACTAGCACAGGTTTATCACCTGCCGAAATGGTTTTCGGCCGTAAATTGCGATCGCGGTTGGATTTATTAAATCCACAACCACCATCACCCTCGTCACCGGCCATATCTAAACTAATTAAAATGAAACAGTGTACGCAAAATGAAAAACACCCGAAAAATAAAACAAAACAAATTAATATAAATGATCAAGTGTATTATAAGAAATATACAAACAAAAAAGTTATCAATGGTGTAAGGGAACAATAATGAAAAGATTAGGCAAGGTACTGTTTGAAGTCAAGGATAATATTAGCTCAGAATGTGTTAAAAGGCACATAAATCAAATAAAACGATACAAAGGAACAAATAGTATAGACGGAGAGAAACGTAACCAAGAAAACTTATCTCCACCAACCCATGCACAGTACGCGCCTCCGTTCACACCGCCGGCGCCGCTGCAAGCGTCGCCTCCGCACACGCCGCCCGCGCCGCTTCTCATGCCACCGACGATGCCGCGGCCGCCGCCGTCACCGCAACCGCCGATGCAGCAGCCACACACGCCGCTAATGTTGTCGCCCGGGTCATCAAATTCTCCGCACCAACCACGTACGTCACCACTCACCACGACCGAATCACCAGCGCCCCAGGTACATCGGAGGGAGGAAATATATGAACCCGCCGACTCATTACTAACGGGAGAGAGAGGAAATGAGAGTGCGCAGATAGATGTCGAATCGACAGCTGCACCTCTCTCGGAGGAGGATGATGAGTTTCAAGAAACCCTAAACCACCCAGAGGCGACGGACCAGCAGGACGCTGCATTAGATGATTCGGCATCCAGCTCATGGTTACGAGTACCATACCCTTTACGCAAGCGTACCAAAATAGACTTTAAAAAGTATTTTTAGATAAAGTGTCTATAATATAGTTATTAGGTTAAAATCATGAACATTAGGATAAGTATATAATAGGGGGAGGATTGTTATGTATGTGTGCGTGCACCACACGCACACGTTGCAATACCTACATTAAATAAAGCTGTGTGAATCTAAGCTTTGCTCGTTTCACTCGTCCCTGTCACCTATCTATCAGATTCCGTGCACAAGACAGTTCCAGGAACACTTTGTAATATTTTTTGTTTTATGTGAAAGCAGCCCAAATATTAAAGGTAGTATTTTACTTTTCTTAATATAACGTCTGTTTTGACATAGACGGAAGATATAATTACCGCCAGTAATTTGAGGTTAATTAATATGATATTGTTTTACGTTAGATATTCATTAACCATTTACTTTTCTATAATTATTCACACACGGCACCCCAATCGCTTCTCAAGGCATCGATATACACCAAATATGTTTTGGAGCATATTTGTCTAATAAATATGATAGCCTTCCACCAATTTAGATCTTCTAAGACACTGTTTGGCAGTTTCATTTTAGCATCGTAATTAATGCTATTTCCTTGTAAACTTACAACGTTATAAGATTTTGGTAAATAAAAATCCATACTTAACCGCAGGGCATGCAGAGATAAGCACTCCAATTAGTTTTGCTTGTTCCCTAATTTTACAAGTATAATTATTGTATAATTTTAAGATCAAATAAAGCAAACTGTTACCTTTTTCTAAAGGTAATTGAAATATCATTTGTGTCATACATAAACCATAAGAACTTAATAATTTGCTTTGGATATAAGTAGTGAAGTTTTGTAACAGTTCATTTCAAAGTTAAAGTTGAGTGTACACTGTTAGCGCATTTATAACTGTCCTCTATGCATAAAATATCACCAAGGTAGGTCGCTGACATATGACCCCGCCTTCGAATGTAGGTAATAAATTGCTTCATTATTGTTGTACAATGGAGCTAGATTTAACAAGCTGTATGTACGGCATTGCCGTAGATTCGTATGTTTTACTTTTTCCCAATTAGGATTTAGAAACTCGAGTCTACGATATTTTCTATCAACAGGGGAAATGCCGACTAAAAAGTAAGCTTCCTTCAAATCATTGGTAGCTTAAAGCCGTCTTTCGAAATTAACTTCGCACCTGTTGTAATGGTCTTCTATTTCAAATGTTGTGGTAGAGATGAATTTATTTACCCGACTAAAATTTAGTAACTTCATCATTATTGTTTGTAAATCCGACTGTGGCCTGGTCACTGCCCTTGTTTACATATTTGCATATATATTTTAAAGATTCGACGCTGTTACATATTTCTACATGCAAAATAAATTTAAAATTTAGAGTGAATATTTGGCTACCATTTGGCTTCTCTGGTCATGGCTAGGAGAAACCAACAAAAAAAAAGGTTAAAGACTCGCGACTGACCAAGTTTTGTTACGCATATCTTTTGGTCTAAATTGTTCCATTGTTGTTTCATCCTGGTAGAAAGTCCCCTCTGACCCTAAAACAGGCTGACGACTGAGACTGACCGGGCTGGGTCGAAGACGGACCTAGGCTGAGCCGCGGCTGTCTGTGTTTTTAACTTTAGTGTATGTCTTCATCATAATAGCATAGTCGAAAGAAGTAATAGTATGGAATCTTGCCTGTTTTTTGAAAACGGACTTTGACAAGTCATACGACAAATTGCCTACATTTTCCCTCAACTTATGTGACCATGAGACGTCACGTTTCCTACAGACATCTACAAATAGGAGACAGGCCGGTCCCGGAAAAGAAATTTGTATAAAAGCCTGGCAACTGTTGGAGCGCCGATTAGGTAAACTGTGATATTAGTCTCAACTTGGTACTAGATGACTGGATTACCAACTATCACATCCCAGTCTACTAGTTTTTGTTGTAATATTTAAAAATATTTAGTTACCTTTACGTTGAATTGTTGAACTTTTACACACTATTGTTTGTCTTGTATTACTAGGTTTCAATTAATACAAGTTTGTAGGTATATAAAACACATTTAATCAATTACAGGGAGCCATACCAGGAACTTTCTTTTGGAAGCCTCGATTGGGACTTGATTTAGCCATTCCAACCACAGGTATGTACAACGTAGACGATAATTTTGGATTACAAAGAACACGTGTATTTATAATGTTATTTGCAAATTGAAAAAAAAAACAAGTAAGTAATAGTTTTTAAATAAAAATAAAACCATTGGTAACATCTTCAGTTCTTTGTTGAGATTGAATGGTAGAATGGTTCCCTGTGGCCTTTGCGTAGTGTAAGGTCAGTCATAAAAGGGAGCGAAACAAACCTACATTCTTGATTGAAAAAATAGTACCTACCGAGTAAAAGCTACTGCTTTTAAGGGAGGCAGTCTGTTAACGTAACCAGTTAATATTTTGGTATCACCGGTATGCCGTACGCAAATAAATAAGGTTCAAATATCGAGTATTAGTTTATTCATAACATTGAAGTGGGTAGGTACATGCAATACTATTTTATTTATTACTATACCTAATTAAAGTTAATCTAGGAATAAATCTCCTGTTTTCTAAATTATTTTTTAAGTAATCGTAGACGTTTTTAACACATCAACAAACTCGTGAAAGAAAAATATACAGTGCTACCGATTTATCTGTTACTAGCCGTTTAGCCTGTACGTTGTCCATCAGTCAGTGAGTTACACTAGCGTTTTATTAAGTATGATGTAAACTGAAGTCAGGCAGTATTACTGGGTTGGTCTAAATTGTAGTTTGGCTGCCCGTCTTCAGATTACTTAGGTACTAGATACATCGGTCGGTGGCACTGTATGTAGGTGAGGTTGTTTTATGCTATTTTGAAGTTGGTTTAGAATTTTTCAAATCAAATTTTTATTATAATATAATTTAAAAAAACAGTTTTCTAAATATTATTTAGAAAAATTCAGTATCTTGGTCACTGTCTTCGGTGTCACAACAATCATCATTATTATTTTCCATCCCATAACATTGGTGGCACAGAAAGTTATCGCCTTCTCCATGTGATATGTGAATGTGATGTGTTTTCGGAATACATTACTTGTGATAAGCTTTTTCACATTCGCAACATCGTAACTTTATAAATTTTACCACTCCTTTGCAAGCATCACAGATAGGTGAAATTTTCGAATTTTTGTTTCTTTTCAATCTTCTTGACATTAATTTCTGCCTGTTTTCTCTTTTTATCTTCCTTTTTGAGGTCTTTCTCTAGCTTCCGCTGCCTTTTTTGTTCTTCTAATGTCTGCTTTTCTTTTATTTTGTTTTCTAGAATTCTTGATATTCAGTTCCTGATATATGATAAAGAAGTCTTTCAATAGTTCGTTTTCCTTTTCTACAGGGTGTTGATCGTATTTAAAAAAATCTTTTATACTCGTACTAGCAGTTGAACAACGTTTTCACCTTTCTCACTTCCAATAGCTCTAGTGTCTTCGCTAATATTCGTTTTTGAATTATAAAATTCCCACATTTGGTAGAGAATGAAAAATGACTCATTATTCGCCATATCCTGAACAACATTTTTAATATCTTTAAATTTATTGATCATCTCTGAACCAACAATATCAATAAATTAAATATCAATTTTCTTTGACCTCATGCACAGAATACATATCTAAATAGTACAGCTTTTGTTACTAGTAGTATGAGCTTTGGTCTATAGGCAGATGATTAAAAAACGGGGCAAGTGCGACACTCGCGCATAAAGGGTTCCGTACCACTATCACAATTGGATACGGAACCCTAAAATGGTTTACAACAACCAATTTTTAAATTTTATAGGAAAATATGAAATATTTATCTTCGATTCTTACTCCCATCAAACGACCGAATCACTCAAAAAAAAAAAACCTTGGCACAAAGAAAATCTGAAACATAAAAGAAACTCTTTGACTGGTATATTTGACAGATAGGGCAGCCATTTTGAATTCCATGACCAACTCGATTTGTCCTCCTGTCCCTCTTCCTGTCCTCCCGCGATTCTCGACTCCTTGTTATGTTTGAAACACGTTTGTTGTATGGGAGCCCCTTTTAAATAATTGTTTTATTTTGTTTTTAGTATTTGTTGTTGTAGCGGCAACCGAAATACATCTTATGTGAAAATTTCAACCTTCTAGCTATTACGGTTCATGAGATACAGCCTGGTGACAGACGGACGGACGGACGGACGGACGGACGGACGGACAGACAGACAGACAGACAGACAGACAGACAGCGAAGTCTCAGTAATAGGGTCCCGTTTTTACCTTTAGGTACGGAACCCTAAAAAGATGGCCTTTTGGGTGTGTTAACGAAAGTGTTTAGTCTCAATATATGAGCCAAATTGATTAGAAATGTTGCATACGGCGAGTTTCGCAGAAACGACTCTACTCTCATTTTAGCCCGATAACTCGAAAAATACAATAGTCTCGTTAACAGGAAACAATCCGGAAACAAACAAACCGTACACGTGAAGTGTACTGCGACCAATCTCTGGTGTATAGTGTGTATGCAGACCGGTAGTCACATCGTGCATACTAACTCAAATATTAGATACACAAAACTCTCGGCCCCGCAGTACCAGGGGTGAAGTTCCCGCCGTGACTTAGGTATCGGTTTCCTAGTGGTCGGACGATACGAAGGTCATACGAAATATCAAAATAATATTATTATGTTTTCAGAGTCAACTTTAATGGTGTCACTTCCTAACAAGGATAATGTTAAGCAGGGTTTAGTGGTCTTATTCGACGGATACCAGGCTGGCTTGACTATAGTGGCAATTGCAGCTGGTGTCACTAATGCTGAATCATTTCCACATATGAATCCACTTTCTGGATATTTTTATACGAACGCTTATCGATGGGCTCTACGGCATATGAGTTTGTTAGTATTTTTTTTATTGAATTGAACTTTGTTACATCTTATATACTTACGGCTCAAATAAGATACGATTAGACGGTTACGTATCATAATAACTATTTTCATCTTAACTATTTTCAACTTAACTACGGTCGACTCGACTACAGTTTAACACAACTACGGTCGATTCATATATGTTTGCTTAAACTAATGGATGACTAACCTACTGGACGACTCAACTACGGTTTATTGAACTACATTCAATTTACCTACGGTTGACTGAACTACCGGACAATTTAACTACTTTTGTCATCTTATCGCGCGTTTTACTCTAACTTAACTACTGAAAAAAGCATTCGGTGGACCCCAACTAGGATAGGTTAGATTATTTTTAGAACATGATTACACGCCACACGATAAATATTATAAATAAAAAATCGTGATGTATAAAATGAAACTTTATATGAAATAAACATTATAAGTACTAAATATAACTTTTTTATTTATAGTATAAGCGCTGCGCGTAATCATGTACTAATAATAACCTAACCTATCCTAACCTATATAGAAATCGAACCTTATTTGAAATACATTAATGATACAATAATAATAACGATATTAAATCATTATAAATTAAAGATTTGAAGCAATGGCTTGCAATAATCCTACTTGTGTGTACTCTGGGATTTCTCTTAAAATATTGTCTATTTGCTGTAAGTTGTCCATATTCATGGGCTTTCCTTTCTTTGGTAGGGGTTCCCCGTTTTTTATTTTTTTGATAGCAGCAAGATTTGTTTTAGTTTCTTCCATCAGTTTTCTCACTAGGCGATAAAACTCGACATTTAATTTACCTACGATTGACTGAACTACCGGACAATTTAACTACTATTGTCATCTTATCGCGCGGTTTACTCTAACTACGGAAAAAAGCATTCGATGGAACCCGACTGGAATAGGTTAGGTTATTATCAGAACATGATTACACTACAGTTGAACTACAGCTCGGCGCACAGTAGTCGAATCGTCCGTAGTTGAAAAATTCAATATTTCAAATAACCGTAGTTTAATCAAACCAAGGGGAGTTAAACTGTAGTCCAGTCAACCAATATTCGGATTGACCGTAGTCGAGTCTTCTCATCTGAGCGATGCTCCCGGTTGCATCCCTTTTATTTGGGGTCGGCGCAGTAGGTAAGTCATCATTGACCATATCTTCTGCAAATAGATTTAGCAATATTTTTACGGCCGGCCGCCTGCCTGACACCAACCCTCCTAGGGACCAAGCAGTTTATCCGCCACCGCGCGGAGAGAACTTAAGGTTGGCTAATCTTCCTTAGATCCCTTAGTCGCCTTTTACGACACCCACGGGAAGAGATGAGGTAGCCCTATTCTATGCCGGGGCTACACGGCTAATGACCGTAGTCGAGTCGACCGTAGTTAATTTAAAAATAGTGCAGATGAAAATAGTCATTATGATACGTAACCGATAAGACATCGAGCCTCGAATTCAGTAGCGGATTTACAAATTTTCAAGTTATAGGCTGTCAAATTTTTGCCGTCCTTGCTTCTACAATTTTCATGTCCTATATTATTTTTACAATCCAAAAACTTCGTTGAAGTTGGATGTAAAATATTTTTTGGGTTCATTATTGAGCTAATCAAAGCTCGATCATGTACAATTAATGAGGCGGGGTGTATGCTACTTACACAATAAAGTACATTAGGTAAGCGTGAATAAATAATCTTTATTCCTCTTACAAACAGTAAAAATAATCAACTAGTCAAGTTATAAAAGTTCTTTACAATAACTTTTTGCGCGATTTTTTGTTGGCAATATCATTGATGGTATCGTTGTAAGTAATCTTGTTCATTAATACCTACCGACTTTATGTGCACAAAAAGCCAAAGCGTTTATTTTTCTTGAGTCAAGGTCGATCTCAGATAATGTTTTGCCTTTTTAGACAAGAAAAGCTTCTCTCACCCGGACAATTTGTCGCTGGTCAGGTGTACATCTATAATGCCATACGATGGGCTATGTCCAAGTTCGGACAAACGTTCTGCAAACTCTTTTATCGCAAGAACGAAAATAGACTCTATAATGATGTAGAATCTGGTTTTACAAAATGCTTTGCGAAGATATACTTATTTAAAAATTTGAGGCTTTGAAAATGTATGCATTCTCCATAAGACTAGTTAAAAAGGATTACCAAAAGTAGGTACACAATCTTAAATCACTAAATTAAATTAATTAATTAAAAGTCCAAAAATGAGTTCCTTGGAATGGTACCCCAAAGGCTGGCTGCATTGCCCCTTTAGATAGCAATACCTATTCGTTGGCCAAAGTAGCCGCCAGCCCTTTGGTCACCAGAAGCTAATACTAATATTTTTAAAATATTTTTATAAAAACCTAAATCCTCGGGTCCCCACGGCCCCAAAAGTCTCGATTACAAACGGCAGAAATCTGTATCCATCGCCAATGGAAGCAAATTTCCGCCGTTTTGCAATCTTTGCCGCCGCCGCCGCAGCACCCGCCTCCTTGGAGGTGGAACTAACGTGTGAAGCCGCCAGCGTATCAACGCAAGTAGCGTCCCACACAAGCAGTTTTCCACGAAACCAGGAGATCAACGTCTTTCTTTGGCAAATTTGAATTAAACCTAAAATCGCTTATTACTTACAAGATTTCAAAAATCTTTTCCGAAATATAATTTAAAAAAAACAAATAAATACATTCTGTCAACAACACACAGCGCCATCTAGCCTCGTGGTAAGCGACTAAGCTTGTGTTACTGTGACTAGACTACGGATATACTACATATATTTATTTGTCTTTTGTAAATACATAAATATTATACATAGAGCCAACAAACGATAGACAACAGATAGAGTCAACAAACGATAGACTAAATAAAACTTATAGATTGGGACCCAGCCGTTGGCAACCCTACCTCATCGAGTACCAAGTGGAGACTTATTTGGTGGAAAGAAGCGGTCTCGGTCAGCCGCGATTCAGCCTGGGCCCGTCTTCATTGTCAGTCCGTTTTTAGGGGAGCAATGGAGGGGTCAACCCTACCTCATTGAGCGTGTCCGTCAGGATGAAAAGTCACTAATTTTTTATAGGCGTATTTTACGTTGAATTTATGCTCATGAATTGCTTCCCAATTGCTTCTATTTACTTCCTATTCTCAGAATATGGCTTCCATCGTATTCTAGGAGTAACAAAACATTTTAAGGTGACCGCTCATTCTGATGTCTCGACGGCAGGTCACCTAGGCGTAGTGTCCTTGATAATGAAAATAATTGAAATTCATGGTGGCCATTAATTGCTTCCCAATTGCTTCTATTTACTTCCTATTCTCAGAATATGGCTTCCATCGTATTCTAGGAGTAACAAAACATTTTAAGGTGACCGTTCATTCTGATGTCTCGACGGCAGGTCACCTAGGCGTAGTGTCCTTGATAATGAAAATAATTGAAATTCATGGTGGCCATTAATTGCTTCCCAATTGCTTCTATTTACTTCCTATTCTCAGAATATGGCTTCCATCGTATTCTAGGAGTAACAAAACATTTTAAAGTGACCGTTCATTCTGATGTCTCGACGGCAGGTCACCTAGGCGTAGTGTCCTTGATAATGAAAATAATTGAAATTCATGGTGGCCATTAATTGCTTCCCAATTGCTTCTATTTACTTCCTATTCTCAGAATATTGCTGCCATCGTATTTTAGAAGAAACAAAACATTTTTAAGGTGACCGTTCATTCTGATGTCTCTACGGCCGGTCACCTAGGCGTAGTGTCCTTGATAATTAAAACATTTGAAATGTATGGTGGCCATTAATTGCTTCCCAATTGCAAGGAAAGGCAAGGAAAGGAAGGACCTAGGAAGCAATTTTTTGAGAATAGGAAGTAAATAGAAACAATTGGGAAGCAATTCATAAGGAAAAAATAAACGTAAAATACGCTGATAAAAAAATTGTGACTTTTCATCCTGACGGACACCATTGAGCACCAACCAAGTTGAGACTAAGATAGTGGAAAGAACACTAAAGTTATGCTTAAAAAAGTCGGTCAAACTCAAGCTTAGGTCAGCTGGCTGAGCTCAGCTTAGATCAGCTGTCTTAGCCTTAGGTTATTTTAAATAATAAGGTTAACTTAAACGAATCATGCATTACCTATAAGGCCTGAAAACTGCGTGTATGGATGCCCGCAATAACAAGGTACACCAAACAGTTTCAGACCAAAGGTGATTAGTTTGCATTATGTATGCTCAAAAGAGAGATAGCTATCTACTGTCTACAGCCATTTTTTCCACATTAACTCAAAAACCCAGTAGTTTGTTTCGCTTGTCACCAATTATCCTCACTGTAACGTTTTATTTAAAGGTTGCCCTTTTGGCTTGGAGGTAATAAAGGAAGTTACTGTGACACCCATAAAGTATGGCGAAGACGATTCTTCTACTTGGACGAACTTATTCCCAAACCTCTACGATATCTCTTCCCTTACGTTAAAAAAGAAGAATGGGATAAGGAAGAAATGGAATTGCGAAGGTTCAAGAAATACTCCGAGTCTGCATTCGGAAAGTTCTACCGTTACCCTAATCGACATTTTAGAAATTTCACATCTATGGAGACTAAAGAAACCGTTGAAGAAGTAGACTTAGAAACTTCGGAACAGATCGATTGAAGGCATAATATGTTAGGCATGTTAAGGATTAACAGCTTCCTGTTCAAAAATTACATAAAACATTAAATTATATTGATATAATAATGGATTTATATTTTCTTAACAATTACATCTTGTCAGGAGCCGTATTTTTGAACCGTCAGAAACCAATACGCATGCGAAAGGCTATGTACATATACACAACGAGCGAGAGCAAGCATGCGGAATATGAACTTTCGTATACGAATTTAATTCCAGTGGTTCAAAAGTATGGCTCCAGTAGTCAAATCGACTAACAATATATCTATATATCTAACTAAGAAAAATACATGGTACCCACTAGTAAAACCCGTTTACTCAAGCCTGCTCAAGGCTACCCAAGACTCCTCAGGAGTAACTTTGAGCAAAATCAGAAATAAAATAAACATCCTGCCCTGTGGTGTCAGCACGAAATGTATATCTAGTAGCCGCCTAAATAGATGGAAGTATTGTACCTACTTGACCTAAAATGAATATTGATTGGATGCTCTAATGACAGTTCGTAGAAAGCTCCGACAACTCTGTGTATAATGTGGCTTTTATTTTGATAGATAGAGCAGGGTTTCAATAGCCCTGTCCCCTTATTTTGTCACTTTGTTGCTAACAAATCTCGATTGAAACAATTGAAATTGTTGATTACACGTCATTTTCCACGTCATTCAGTCGCTGACAAATTGCCATTGCAATGAGGTGGAACACGCAAAGCTGTGAGCAGATGGCGCTCTAGTCGACTGAGCTGTTTTTTTAATTTTGTGGTCTCGTCTGTACTGTGCAGTCAAGTTGGAGTCTTTGTGTTTTAGTGTTAAAATTATCTAAAAGTAATCCATTTATGTCGGTGTCTTGTTTAGTCTCAAAGAAAAACATCGTAGGAGAAATGCTCCTACTACATTGAGGCATTTTATTTAAATATAAACGTTAACATAAATGAAACCGCCGAGAGTTGTGAAAATACCTACTAATTGACAGTTCTTATTTCAAACTTAGCTCAGTCGAACATCGCCCTCTGTCGGGATAAAAAGTTAGTTCTCCTTCCCATTAAAACTAGCGTCTGTAACTGTCAAATTGTATATCTGTAAAAGAAAAATTCAAGAATTTCAATTGTTTCAATCAAAATTTGTTAGCAACAGAGTTACGTAATTAGGGGCCAGTTCTATCAAATAGAAAAGGAATGATTTTTGAACAATAAAAATAAAATACATAGTATATTTACGTAATATTAATCGAAAATTGTGCTCCTTAAAAATTTACATAACCAATATAGAAAAGAAAAAAGTAGGTATCAAAAATTTCGATCAAAGCAAGGCTGCGTTTCCTAAGCGAAGAAGCGTGGCTGGCTACGGACCAATAAGATCAGACGATCCTTATGGAACCATAAGGATCTTAGTCTCTGATGAAAACTCAGCCTAACCTGGTTCAACGGTACTCGTACCATTTATTTTAATCGACTTAATCAATATTTAATCGTCCTTTTAGTTAAGTTTTTGGAACATAAATATGAGAGAGTTTCTTAATCGTTTCGAACACTGTGTAAGGTTAAAAAACAATTAAAGTTAATTCAATGTATGTAGGTAATAATTATCTATTAATCTTAAATTAATCTTTTTTAGCCACCCATATCTTACAGACCATAAGTACCTACTAAAAGGCGTTAACTTGATTTTTCCAAGAAAGCCCTAGAGTGGTTGTGAAGTGGCTATTATGTAAAAGCCGATGAAGCGAGTAAGGTAGGTACCTATCTACTTGCTGAAAATAACGTTTGTACTCGGTTTTCACCATTTCAGCTTGATAAAATGGTATTCAAAAGAACGTTCGTGACATTGTTAGACTTAGGGCCTTGTCCACTAAAATGTAACTATACAAGTAGGTACGCTTGCCATGGAATTGCGATACCATACAAAATGACATTAGATCTTTGTGCCGATTTGATTTGCGCCATGTTACGCTGTTGTCGCGCGTTTTCCATTGAAAGTGATAATGACCGTCTCCGGAACTATTAGTTCCATGGACGGTCACCATGGCGAATCACCAAACACGCGACAACAGCGCAATATGCACAGATCAAATAGGCACAAAATTTAGTGCGAGACCTCCTGTCCATATAATTCACGTCAGTGGCCTTGTCACACTAGCAATTTGCGAACGGGTTCAGTGCGTGACGGCTACGCAGCGGCCACGCAGTGTGTAATTAAATACTATTAAGGCTTAGAACGCACTGAGATTAAACGCAAGCGGTTTACAAATAGCTGAAAACGCAGAACCGCGAAACAACATGCAAAATCAGTCATTTTATTAGTTAGAAATTAGTTACCTACTTCCTGATAATGTAGCTTTCAATTGCTAAAGGATTTTTTTAAATCGATCCAGTAGTTTCCGAGCATATTCGTTACAAACAAACACATAAGAAAATTCACTGATACAAACATACTGTTTTAAAAAACTGTGAAAAATAAAAAAATACATAAAAACTCTGAAGTCTGTTTTATTTTACACTGTTTATAAAGTCGGTTTTTAATGGAGACGTATTTTTCCTTTAAAATATTTCTTTGTAAGTAAAGTAGATGTTTTGCAAGTTAGGTATTAGGAATGGTCTGAATGGCTTGCTTGGATGGAATTTATTGTCATCATAACAAAGAGTAAAAGAGAATTTTACAATATTGAATGAACTTAAGACGCAGTCGATATTGGCATTCTGAGAGAGTGCTTGCTACCTTCGAGATGGACCGAATACGATTTGGATCGGTGCTTATTGTTCTGATGACAATACGATCGATACGGGCAAGTATTCTTATTGATATTTTTTACAGTTTGTTTATTATATGACTAGCTATGTCCTGCGGTTTTACCTGCGTAAGCCCCGATCCCGTGAAAATTTCGAAAAATAATTTCCTATCGGATCTTCAAATTTCAGCTTTCTAATAACAGCAATTTAGCCTGTGCGTTGATCAGTCAGTCAGTCAGGACAAAGCATTTTTTAGTTATACCTACTTAGGAAGATGTTAACAATTATTATCTCTCATCCGAGCGATGTTCCCGGTTACATTCCTCTCGGGAGCTTGGGGTCCGCTAACCCCTCAAATAGTTTTTTTTTAATTTGGGGTCGGCGAAGTCGGTAAGTCATCCATTGACCATACCTTCTGCAATTAGATTTGGCAATGTTTTTACGGTCGGCCGCCTGCCTGACACCAACCCTCTTAGGGATCAAGCAGTTTATCCGCCACCGCGCGGGGAGAACTTAAGGTTTGTTAATCTCCCTCAGATCCCTTAGTCGCCTTTTACGACACCCACGGGATGAGATGGGGTAACCCTATTCTAGTAACCCTGTACTTATACGTGTTTGTTGCAATGTCCGGAACTAATAAACCGATTTTGATGAAAACTCTTGGGAGTAATAATTTTTAGCCCGAAATTTCCAAGGGATCGGGACTTATACGAGTAAAATCGCAGGGCAATACTAGTTTAGTATATAACCAATAGAGTTGTTTATAAGTACCTGATATACGTAGGTATGATGCTGATAGACAAAATTATTTGTGAACCTTTTTTCTACAACTTCTTCTGTTTCCCAGGCGGCCTTCCCAGGAACATTCTTTTGGAAACCACGTATGGCTATCGATTTATCAATACCAACAACAGGTAACGTTAATATAGCTAACTTTACTTTGGACGAATTCGACCAAACTTTGATAACTTTTATTCAAAAAATAAATGTGCACACAATACTTACTAATTAGGGTTGATTCGACCAAATTAGAATAAACAATGAATAACAATTCCCCGTATTTTTTTTGATTGAACAGCTTAAGAATCTCTCGAACAAAAGACGATTTATGCGTAGAATTACTATTCGTTGTTTATTCTAGTTTGGTCGAATCGACCTAAATAACGTTATTTTTACATACTTTTTATTTTACCAAACACAATTCCAAGATTAGCGACCCTATATGGAGAGTAACCGCTATCACAGACGCTATTCCAACAATTTAGGTAGAATAAGAGAAAAGTTTTGGATATTTTAATGGCGGCCGACTGTCGAGTGTTGACAATAAAATATGATAGTGATTGATAAGTGACAATGGCTACGAACGCTACTTTGTCCACATTATTTGACATTGATCACAAACATTTTACTGAAAAAAAAAACATCTACATCATTATAGCCCTTTTGGATATAGGTTAATGTGCCGGTTAATTACATTCGTTCACATTTCACTCCTCTATACTCGTTCACTCGTATTGATAAACAAAGAATAGGGGATAATACAATTAAAGCCTTATTAATAAACGTGGGGTAAGGTCGGAGTAGTGAGAACATGCTGTCTTTTTCCGTGACACGAACTTTCAAAGTTGACAGACAAAAACAAAAGGTGGTAAAATTATTCAGACTTTGGTCGAATGTCCATACTTAATTTACTAGTCTGTCCTTTTAGTTAGATGAACCCCTGTCTCACTTCGCAAGGGAAAATTCTATCTTCAGTCAGTCGAATTGGATCTCTTTATCGCGAAATAAACACAACATAATTTAATTTTTTCTATGTTTCAATCTCTAAAGAATATCTCTAAAATCCCTAAATAACAATAAAATTTGAAATTAGAAACTGTCATAACTACTACTATTAACTATTTATGTATTCTGTGCTATTACTAGTAGTCTACTAGTATAGACAGTAGTTAGTATTATGTATTAAGGGCCCTATTCTGAAAAACTGAAAATCCATGTCGGGCGCATCGAAAATTGTTGATTATTTCATGACGGAATGTCGTAGAACTTTTTTTTTTTGTGTACAGATTGTAGGCGACATTGTTTCCGATATTTTAGTGCAGTTTCCATACAAATATGTCTAAACGTATTGAAGCCTATCGACATTTTAGCCAAATCAGACATTTTTTGTCTAAAATTTGGATAGGCTTTGCACCAATAGGAGGTTCTTGTCTTAAAACTACACCAAAATGTAGGAAACAATGTCACCTACAATCTGTGCACAAAAAAAAGTTCTACGACATTCCGTCATTAAATAATCAACAATTTTCGATGAGCCCGACAGGGATTTTCAGTTTCAAGGTCGTTGGCGTATATACTCCTCTTAATAAAAGAGACAATTATTTACTGACCGACTGACTTCTTCTTCTTTTGTTCGGGAGACTCTCGAGCTGTTTAATGAACAGACAGACAGGCATGACGAATCTACAAGGGTTCCGTCTTTTGCCATTTGGCTACGGAACCCTAAAAATTTATGCTATTTTTATACTATTTATGCGGAGAATTGCTTATTCCAGTTTGGTCGAATTAAACCTTAGTCATAGAACATTGTGCTGCACGCGGGTTAATTTTTCAGAACGTGGTCTGCCAGTGCGCCCTCCGACTAAAAAGAACATAAGAGATGGGTATGCGGTAGTACTCGATGGGTACCAGGCGGGCGTGACGGCGATTGCGATTGCAATGGCGTTGGAAGATGCTAAGCCTCATCCTCATCTCGACGTACGACGAGCTTCATACTACACGAACGCGTACCGGTGGGGCTTGCGACACGTCAGTCTGTTAGTACACGCTCATTTCAGCTTATAATCTCGGTACCGATATGTTTATACCTACGATTTTTAACTCGCTTCGTTGTTTTCACTACAAATATTATTTTAAACTGGGTGTTTACCTTGGATGGAAGTGGACTAAAATTATTTCTTATCCGGGAATAACACCTGCAAACATACCTACCTAGGCCATTCGGCTGAGTTCTCTTCCCGGACTACATCACAAAACAGACTTCGTGAGATCCAGTAAGTAAACTAAGTAAAGAAAAAAGCCTTTTTCAATCGTGTCAATTATCCATAAAAAACTAGCTATAGGCCAAATTATGTGACCGCTGGATACTTACGAGGCACAACCTGCGGCACGATACGCAAATGTGCACATAGAACGCAACCTCCATGATGCCACAGTTGCCTGTAGCTTCTTAACTCACAAAACATATTGGAGTAAACATATGGAAACATATTTACCTTTTAAAGGATTCCGGAGTGGCTCGGAGGTCGCGGGAACTACGCGCATACCCATAGAGTATGGCGGAAACGGTTCTTCTACATGGACAGGCTGGTGCCCCAATGGATGCGGGTCCTTCTACCTTTCGTTGAAGAATCAGATTGGGAGCAAGAGGCGTTCGACTTGCGAAGATTTAACAAGTACGCAGAGCCAGCGTTCGGTAAACAGTATAGGTATCCCTCGAAAGAATACACAGGCTGGGCAAAGTTTAGACATCAGTTAACAATAGAAAACATGAACAGATCAGACTTATCACTAGCAATATAAATATTATTAAATATATAAAATAGTGCAATAAACAAACAAGCGACTGATCTTAAAAGGGTTCCTTTGTTTTATAGGATGTAGTGGACAATTGGTCATGTCTATACAAAAGTTTTATAAAGAAATCAAAAGTTATACAACATGCAATGTCGCGGATAAATTCGTAAACGAATCGAAAGAACACGGCAAACTACATACCTACTCTTTCCCTTCAAACCATGCCTCAATGCTTGTTAACGATACTGCGTGTATTCATGTATAATATTCATAAGTGTCATGCATGTATCTCCTGTTTTCGCTATGTTGGGTTGGAAAGAAAAAAAAAATACCTACAATTAGAATTTAGGGAGGGAGGGAAGTATTTTAAATAAAAAACTATAACATTTTTTTTTTACAGTATAAGTAAATTATGTATTTCTAGCATCTTAATCTGCAATTTTTTACAATCACAGTTTATAGTAATGTTTTACAATTACTTACATTTTTTTGTAATTTTTTCTAACGCAAAATATCTTTGGTTTGTACTGCTGTTATGTAATTTTGATTTTTTATGCTTCGGTTAACAATGTTCAAAACTTAAATTATTACAATAATATTTAAATGTCACTAATGTTCGTGGTTATTGATAAAGTACACTTACCTAATATTAAAATCTTACAACTAAATTGTTTTATTAATTACTTTACCTATGTCACAATTTTGTACCGGATGCTCGCTAAATTCGAAAAAGCAAAATAGTATTTTGTCACGAAACTGACCCATAGAAGTCGAATTGTAATGTTTGGCTTTGATACTATCGCATTTTTAAATAATATTGTTAATAGAACCTATAATAAAATTCTTCTTCTATTCATGTGGTTGTCAACACCTACTGTTAGAGTTGGCATGTCGCCCTAAGGCCTGTAACTTGACCTAACGACTGCTATTTGAGAGAACAACCGGGACCAACTGCTTAACGTTCCTTCCGAAGCACGGAGGACCTCTAGAAAATGACTTGCGCCAGGCGTCATTCAATTAAATGAATAGTTTTAAATGTCAAATGTTGGCTTCAGTGATTGAGTAATCCTAATGTAATGATATTCTAAAGGCGCCGACGACTAACACCCGTATTTATAGACGAATCTGAGTGATTACTTTGGCTAAGCAATGCCCTGTCTCGCTCTTATTAATCTTATTAATTTTTAACGTCAACGAGAATGTGACAGACACATTACTTGGACGAGTAATTACAAAATGAGGAGGAACACTAACTTTTTATCTCGGCAGAGGGCGTTGGTCGACTAATCTTAGGTTTGAATTAAGAACTGTCAAACAGGTGATCTTTACAACTCTCGGCGCCAAATTGGCCATATCGGTCTCAGACCGAAAGAAAAAAAAACGGTGTTTTCATTGGTGGGGGACCATCATCAAAAAAAAAGATCATCTGACCCCAGCGCCATCTGCTCACAGCTTTGCGTGTGCCACCCCATTGACTATAAATACGAGTTAGTAATGTATGTCGACTTCTTTGAGGGTCATTTTTACATAAATTAATTTCTTATTTCGAATCAGGCGGAGAGTCCGGTTTGACATACACCTTAAAAAGTAACAATTAGTGATTATATACATACAGATTGATTGTTCGTGAGATACACAACTAGTATCGAAACATCAAACTATGGATACTTATCACCTTTATATTCTAACTCTGACAAAGTTTCTTTCTGGGTTAATCTATAGTTTACATTTAATCATGCGATGTCTCGATGGTTGCCTCGTTTTGAAGCAAAAGCAGCGATCAAAATTAAATGCACGTTATCTGCATTTTTTATAAAGTAAAAAACAATTTTAGGAACATTTCCAAAGAATAGTAAATAAAAGAGAGCGACATTGTTCAATAGTGCTACAAAAGTAGAGACCAACAGTAGGCTTTTAAACATATTAATTTGTTAGATACAATACAACTAAAGCAGAATTTTAAGATTTTTTATAAGTTGAAATCTAAGAGCTCAAGCCGGGCATTAAAATCAACTTTTCAATACATAACATTATATGAACAGCGATTGAAAAGCCTAACGCTGGGTCTCGACGAGTACTGACTCGCAGTCAAATCAAATACATAACGCCCCATATAGGGTGAATTCAATAACGAAATTCGCGCTAATCCCCGCAATGCGGCGTAACAGCATTCATTGTTGCATTGATTGATGCATTCAATCAATTATTTATAATAAAGATTATACTTTTCATTTGTCAGTGAATTGCAAACACTGAATGATTACGAATTTAACAAAAGGCGCATTAGCGTATCCTGTATAACGCGCATTTCACGTATACGTAATACGTATTGCCTGGAATACATCCCTCGCGTTCTGGATTACTGTATATACAGCGTGAATTTCCAAAAGTCGTAGAACAAAAGTTGTTCTTCTAGACCTCTAGAACAACCCCTTTTGGCTTATATGTTACCGTCTTTGAAACGCACTGATTAAATTAAATAAAAAAACAATTAACATGAAGTTACGAAAATTAATATTTTGAGATTGTCATACTCCTTAAGTTCTTTATAAATGAGATTACAAATTAATAGACCGAAATCAAAACCGATTAAAACATGTTCACATTTGCAAAAAAAAAACTAACGAGAACACACCAACAGGCATTATGACAGTAAACGAATTACTTAACAGGTAAAAAAACATCAATTTAATACTAAAATCATACATTTTTATACACCTATGACAAAGTTATGCAATATATGTTTTTAATGTTATCATGCCTGTCTGTCTCCAGAGCCGAATTTAAGTTACGGAATTAATGGCGTACATGTTTTTTTAGTCCTTTTTACAAAGGAACACTTTGAGAAGTAAAACATGAAAATAAATGACAGTTTATTTTCATACGACAAAAATGTTTTTTTAAAACGCCGTAACATAAATTCGTGTACAATACTGTCGGCGGATCTAGGCCCGTCTGAAGTTAGGCTTTCCGAAAATTGTTGTCCCCATATTCCCGCCATGAGCCAATGTAAATCAGCTCTAACTTTACAGATAGTACAACATGACACATCTTTTACAACAATAATATTTTAACCCGCGTAAGTGCCGATCCCGCGGGAATATGGGACAACAATTTTCGGAGAGCCTAACTTCAGACGGGCCTAGATCCGCCGACAGTATTGTATAGTGAATGTTGTTTGCAATCTAAGGGTCAATGAATGAGATCATGATGTACCTAGTTCCCTTGGTAACGACAAGTCCCTCGTGGAAATGAGTCAGCCTGCCCGGATGCATCAACAGCCAGCCCATCTTGGTCTCCTTCACCGAACAATTGTAGCGGAGGAAGTGACAACCGCCGCCCTCGTAGTCCACCACTGAAATACGGGTCATTTTTTTACATTATTTTTGCCTATTGAATATTATGAGTTATAGTATCCTCTTAAGAGGATCGTCTCCATTCTCTTTCTCCATACAAACGTAGTTTAAATATTCCTCCCTGAATCCCTGGACATTAGAGCAAATATGTTTATGCCATAAAACTTATATCTGTCATGACTATGCCTTTTTATCTAGAGCAAATATGTTTATGCCATAAAACTTATATCTGTCATGACTATGCCTTTTTATCTACCTTTTAATTTTTTTCATTTAGTAATTTTTTTATTATTATTTTAATTAGAAAAAAAAAGGTAGATGCATTGTCATGACAGATATAGGTTTTATGGCATAAACATATTTGCTCTAATGTCTTTATCCAGGGAGGAATATTTAAACTACGTTTGTATGGAAAAAGAGAATGGAGACTATCCTCTTAAAAGTCCATTGTAGGTAATTAATTGGTAAAAATATTTTATTTTTATCTCTAAAATTTCGCATAGTCGTATCGTATAAGTCCTACTTTTACACTTTTAATCGTGTAATCTATATCTATAAAATGCTTTGTCCTGACTGACTGACGGATCATCGCACAGCCTAAACCGCTGATAGCGGAGGGCTGAAACTTGGGTTTTCGAAAATTTCCACGGAACCGGGAAACCGCGAGACAGCAAGTATTAGCAATAATTCTAAAATTGTATTCAAACACTCAATCAATCGATTTATGTTTGCACAAGTATTTTGTTTGATCTTTACGATACAAGTATGAGAGTTTGTATGTATTGTTTTGTTAAGCGCAATACACACTGAGCCCGCCGGGCCGCCGACCTATGTCGGCAACTTTGTCAACAACGACATGTTTCTTTTCACATAGGCCGGCGGGTTGTGTCGGCGGGTTGTGTCGGCAGGCTGTGTCGGCGGCCCGGCGGGCTCAGTGTGTATTGCGCTTTACTGTGTGTAACGTGTAACTTACAGGGTGTATTGAGCGCTAGGTTGATGGTGTAGGTGGAGGAGTCGTGATGCGGCCGCAGCGACGGCTGCTCGTCCGGACGGTAGCGGACCACGAAGTTCATCAACGACTTCGGAGGCTGGAATATACACGATTATAAACATACGATCATAGACTGGACTTTAAGCATAGTAAATCATAATTTAAACCAGGTCTGGCACTTAAAACTCATTTTATAATAGCACTAGCTGCGTCCCGCGGTTTCACCCGCGATACAAACCGCTATTATTTGGTACTTACCAAATATCCCTTGTATGACTTTGTAAAACTTTAATCCTACTAATGTTATAAAGCTGAAAGTTTGTATGTGTGTGTGTGTTTGTTACTTAAACACGTAAAAACCGCTGAACCGATTACCATTAAACTCGGTATGTAGATAGATGGAGACCTGGAATAACACATAAGCTACTTTTTATACCGATATTCCCGCGGGATCGGGACTTACGCGGGTGAAACCGCGGGGCGCTGCTAATGAGCAATAAAAATACTTATTTTGTTATTAAATACTACTTTTTTTATTCTGACCTGATATGGTCGAAAGGGGGCGCGTCTCAAATAAGTTAGGGAACCCCTGATCTAGGTAATCTAAGCCAACAATTTTAGTATTTAGTTATAGTTTCTATGATAGTCGCAATCATTATACGTATATCATCGCAAATTGTGCAAATTGTTTCCTCCCTGGATAAAGACATTAGATCAAATATGTTTAGGTATATAGATTTTTATTGTGTTTTAGCCATGTTGGATTGAAATTAAACTTCTGAAGAAAAGACCTGTAAAGGTCTCGAAACGTTGAGCATTGAAACAATGCTAAAAGTAATAAACACCACGGGAATAAAACCGAAAAATGAGTTAAATTTCTGATATGCTTTACATCACCGGTGCGTCGGGTGAACTAGTAATAAATAAATATAAAATCTTACATTATGGTAATATCCGAGGAAGACCATTTCCTGCAGCGGACGCACGTATTCCTTGAGGATGTGCAGCCAGTGCCTCTCCAGCCCGACTTGGTTCATGTGGATGTCACGCGTCGGAACCGCCTCGTACCCGCCTTCCAGTCTCTTGTCCTTAGAACAATACATTCATATACAATTTGGATAATACATTAGATCTTATCTATATCTATACAGGGTGTTCGGAGACCAGTGGATGTCCCGGCACGGGCGGCTGGCGGGGAAGGGTTGGCCGACCAGAATACGTTTTTTTTTCTATCTCAAACGGTTCGAGCTGTACGTTACTTTTTAGTAAAAATTGAAAAATGTCTACTTTTTTGCACATTTCGGGGTATCACGTCCAGAGATTAAGCGATAGCATTGTTTTTTTTTTTCGCCATGTGTTCACTAATATTGATGTTTGAAAACCACCTTATTTTTTTTTAATACTATAGTTAGTAACTTACCGGATGTCCCCAAAGATAGATTTAGTTTTATAAACCTTACTTTCTGCTAAGTTTGAGCATCTGTGGTGTAAAAAAAATGTATAAAACCTGTCTGGCCGACTATTGAAAAAAATTGCCTATTTCATAAGGATTCTAAAACAGTATTATACTAATAACTTTTTGTCATAAGTTACTAAGCTAGTGCTAGAAATGCATCGAAGGTACTATCTTACATGAAAAAGTTGAAACAAGTATTGTACAAAAAAGGACACTTATTAAGATTTAATATGTCATAATGTTACAGCAAATGCTCAAATTGTCCTCCTCTTGCCCTTACACAGGCCCTTAACCTTTTTATAAACGATCTCTTAAGGACACGATTATATTTTTTTTCTCCTATTTGTTGTGCCGCTTCGTGGACGCGTAGACGCAGGTCTTCAATTGTGGTTATGTATTTTTTGTATACTTGTTCTTTTAAACACCCCCAGTAAAAATAATCAAGCGGATTCAGATCAGGCGAACGTGGAGGCCACTATATTGAGCCTAATTGGCCAATCCATCTTCTTGGATAACTTTCATTTAAATAGTTTCTCACTCGCACGGCATAATGTGCAGGACAGCCGTCATTCTGAAGCCACATTCTTCGCCGGACCGCCAATGGCACCTCTTCGAGTAGTCTCGGGAGTTCGTTTTGGAGAAAGTGTAAATTGTTGGCCCTGTTTAGGTTGCCTTGCTATTCGAAAGGGACAATAATTTGGCCATTTAAAAAAATGGTCCAATAGTTAATTTTAAATTGGTACGGTGATCGGTCTTCTCTGGCTAATAATAATAATAATAATAGTCTTTTATTTCAGGATAAGTCCCATAGGTATCTTAGTCTAATTAAATAACTAACAATAATGGTAGTAATAGTACAACAATACAGACATGGGCATAACCAACCCAGACTAATCTTGGGTTGGTTAGCTGCCAGCTGTGCAAATTGTACAAGTTTAGGTAGCCATCTCTTTTGCACGTTGACTCTACGCACATTATGCCGTGCGAGTGAAAAACTATTTAAATGAAAGTTATCCAAGAAGATGGATTAGCCAATTGGGTTCAATATTGTGGCCTCCACGTTCGCCTGATCTGAATCCACTTGATTATTTTTACTGGGGCTGTTTAAAAGAACAAGTATACAAAAAAAACATAACCACAATTGAACACCTGCGTCTACGCGTCCACGAAGCGGCACAACAAATAGGAGAAAAAAAAATAATCGTGTCCTTAACAGATCGTTTATAAAAAGGTTAAGGGCCTGTATAAGAGCAAGAGGAGGACAATTTGAGCATTTGCTGTACCATTATGACATATTAAATCTTAATAAGTGTCCTTTTTGTAGAATACTTGTTTCAACTTTTTCATGTAAGATAGTACCTTCGATGCATTCATAGCACTAGCTTAGTAACTTATGACAAAAAGTATTAGTATAATATTGTTATAGAATCCTTATGAAATAGGCAATTTTTTTCAATAGTCGGCCAGACAGGTTTCATACTTTTTTTTTACACCACAGATGCTCAAACTTAGCAGAAAGTAAAGTTTATAAGACTAAATCTATCTTTGGGGACATCCTGTAAGTTACTAACTATAGTATTAAAAAAAAATTAAGGTGATTTACAAACATCAATATTAGTGAACACATGGCGAAAAAAAAAACAATGCTATCGCTTAATCTGTGGACGTGATGCCCCGAAATGTGCAAAAGAGTAGACTTTTTCAATTTTTACTAAAAAGTGACGTACAGCTCGAACCGTTTGAGATAGAAAGAAAAAAAACGTATTCTGTGCAGTCAACCCTTCCCCGCCAGCCGCCCGTGCCGGGCATCCACTGGTCTCCGGACACCCTGTATATTATATACAATTTGAATAGTACATTAGATCTTATCCATATCTGTATATACTATATATCATATACAATTTAAATAATACATTAGATCTTATCCATATCTATATATACAGGGTGTCCCAGAAACGAGTGTCAAGCGAAAGTCCAGAGGTAGAAGACCTTAAGGGGTACCCGAATCACCCCCATGTATGTTCCGCGATTTGTCGTAGTTTAGAAGTTATGGCTTTTTTTCTAAATGTCCTACTAAAATGTGACCACTGATACCTATTTGGTCATACTTACTGCAATAATTGAGATAATTGTCTAGTACCCATAGTACAAGCCTAGTGCTTAGTTTGGGGCTAGATTGCGCTGTGTGTAACGTCGTGCAATATTTTTTTATTTATTTATTTAATTGGCTGATTTCTTTTCAAATGTGGAGCTGAATAATAGGGTCGTGTTACCTGTTACAAAAAAAAGGCGTAACACTAACCAAACTGTTACAAATTAAAAAAGAATATCATAAAGTGAGCGTTGACAAAACGCTATAAACACTTTAAAGAGCAATTAAAAGAAAAACTCGCCTATTATTTTTTTTCCAAACCAACTTCAAAAACTTCCTTACTTCATTAACTATCTACCCTATTAATTTTATTGGTCTATCATTAGAGGATCATAGCAAAAATTTTATTTAAAAATTCTTTGGTCGAAAATTCTATCACTCATCCCTATTACGAAGACTTCGCTGTCTGACCGTCTGTCACCGGGCTGTATCTCATAAACCGTGATAGCTAGACACTTGAAATTTTTACATAGGATGTATTACTGTACCCGCAAATATTGAAGGGAGCTCCCATACAACAAACGTGATTTTTGACATAAAAACGCAACGATACCACGATGTATTTTACCACTAGCGCCATCTAGTGATGATTTTTGTCTTCCGCAAAAAAACTTCTGCACAAATCTTAATTAAGATTTGTACAAATAAATGTATTAAATAAAATAATAACAAATATGTTTTTTATGTTATTCGATTAGGCCGGGAGTTTCCCTTCAGGTTTAAGTAAGATGAGTGAGAGAATTTTCGACCAAAGAATTTTTAAATAAAATTTTTGATATGATTCTCTAATGATACAGTTTGGTTAGTGTTACGCCTTTTTTTTGTAACAGGTAACATGACCCTATTATTCAGCTCCACATTTGAAAAGAAATCAGCCAACTACCTCAATTGTGAGAAAAAAGGCCATAACTTCTAAACTACGAAAAATCGCGGAACATACATGGGGGTGATTCGGGTACCCCTTAAGGTCCTCTGCCTCTGGACTTCCGCTTGACACTCGTTTCTGGGACACCCTGTATATATACTATATATCATATACAATTTGAATAATACATTAAATCTTTTCCATATCTATATATACTAGCTGCGTCCGGCGGTTTCACCAGCATAAGCCCCGATCCCGTGGGAATATCGGGATCAGAAGTAGCCTATGTTACTCCTCGATAATGTAGCTTTCTTTTGATAAAAGAATTTTTGTAATCGGTCCAGTTGTTTTTGAGTTTATTCATTACAAACATACACACACAGAAATACAAATATTTCCTCTTTATAATATTAGTATAGATGTCGTTCGATTATTTGATAAACAGTTTTTTTTTCGCAAAAAGACGTAAATTAGATATTGGCTTTCTCTTTACCCTAACTCTGATTGGCTTGGTACAAACCAAGTCATATTGTGATTAGTTTTACCTTGTAGGTACTACCAGTTTGTATTAAGTTTAACCGAAAACCTTTTTGAGTGGTTTAAAAACAAAAAACCCAAAAAACGTTTCTGTGACAAAAGCTTTCTGATTTTACTGGACGTCAAGTCACCAACCAATCAGAGACGATGTTAATCAGTTTTAGTTTTAATATTATATTAATTATGTTTTATAGGTGTTTTTTGATTGATTAAAAATAATATGACTTACATTATTAGTACCATCACTCCATTTCCCGAAGCTTTCCATAATGTCGATCCATTCTGTGCAAAACCTTGTTGACATCATAGGGAACCAGTACACGTCGGGACATGGCTAAACATTAAAAACAAGAACATAATCATAACAGAAGCCACGACCATTAATATAATAATTTACAAACGCCCTTAAACCTTCCTCATAAATCACTCCTATTAAAAATAACTAAAAATCTGTTGAGTAGTTTTAAAGATTTTTAAGTAGGTATATATAGGGACAGACAGCGGGAAGCGACTTTGTTTTATAATATCGCTTTTCCTCTGAAAAACTGTCATAAGATGCTGAAAGTAAGGTACTATCATCATTAAGGTCATCGATAGAGAGAAAAAACTTAATAACACTGTATTAAAATTCGTGTTTCTTCTTATTATATTACGTTACAACAGTTTTTCAGAGAAAAGTCGATATGTAGTGATTAGTAAAGCTTCAAATACACGATGACACTTGCACGAATTCCTTTAATATGTGTGCTGTCGATGTGTTTTAAGTAAAGTGTCAATGTCAGTGTCGTGTATTTTGAGTTTATGTATGTACTAGCTCCGCCCCGCGGTTTCCACCCGCGTAAGGCTCGATCCCGCCAGAATATCGGGCCTATGTGTTATTCTAAGTCTCCAGCTATCTATATTCCAAGTTTCATCGCAATCGGTTCAGTAGTTTTGGCGTGAAAGAGTTACAAAGTCTCATACTTATAGACATACATACATTTACAAACTTTCGCGTTTATAATATTATATTAGTAGGATAGAAGTAGATAGACGTAGAAGTAGATAGATATAGTAGAAGTAGTTAATTGACATTCTCGCCTAAGATACAATACAGGATTTTCCTAGTTCAAGCATTTGTGTTAGATTTAAATCAAAATTTGACTTTAAGTAACTTTTGTACACATTAACTTGGTTTTTTTTTAGAAGTAGATAGCAGAAGTAGATAGATAGATAGTAGATAGAAAAGTAGAATAGTAGGTGTAACCGCACCATAGCGTGTTTCTTTCCTTCGTCGAAGTTGTTGAGATAGTCCTCGCTGAGGTACCTGGTCTCCCACTCGAGCTTATTCTCGAACAGCTGGTAGACGTCGGGATGCGTGCGGCTGATGTCGAACGTCTCCGGGTTCACCAGGTGACCGAAATCCTTCTCGTTGCTCACGTGCATGAAGATACCCTACGACATTTATACGGGAATATATAGACCTCCCATTTGCTTGGTTTAAGCTTTTCACAGCATTATTTGGGAAGAACGTTGTTGGGCTAGTGGTAGATACCCCGACTTTTATTCTGAGAATCGTTCGAATCCAGGCCGACGCGCACCAATGTCTTTTTCTCTAAGAAAAAGTTTTATGCGCTAATAACATCGCTCTTACGGTGAAGGAACACATCGTGAGGAAACCGACATGTCCTTGGACTCACCACGGTCCGAAGGGATATTCGCCAATCCGGAGTAGGATCCCGTGGCGTCTTACTGCTTAACCCCTCTAAGAAATCACATACAATGACCCAATTGTGAGGCTAAGTGCGGAAAAGGCCCAGCGAGACTAAGTCACTAAGACTAAGTAACCATGATTTGGGATTAATTAAAGTACCGGGGCCACATTGTTTCAAGTTTTGACAGATCGAAATGTCAGATTTTGGTCAAAAAATTAAAAATGGACTATAAACTCTTCTGCTTAAATATTTGGCTTCTAACAAGTTTTTCTTTAGGAGCCGTTTTTAGGCAAAGCAGTGAAGTTCCTGGAGTAAGCGTTCACAGTACGCAATTGTTACTAGTGAAAGGTACTGGCTTCTTTTAAATATAAGCTTGTCATTTCAGTTTAGGGGGAATAAATATGATTATACAAAGTTTGATAGGATCGTGGGACATACCAATTCTCTCAAACTTGAGCAAAACGTCATATCGGGGTCGAGATCGGTCTTGGAAAACGTGACAGATTTCGCAGCTGGCGTCTTGAATACAGACATCTTTAGCAGGTAGCAGTTGGTTATGAAAGGCACGTTCCATACTCCCCTGGAATTATAAATAATAATATAAATTCTGTGAACAACTCACAGCGCCTTAGAGCCCCGTGGTAAGCTACTAAGTTTGTGTTATGGCACAGAATACTTAAATAGTACAAGTACTAGACTAGATGACGGATATAATACTTAAATTATTTTTCTTTTGTAAATACAGACACATTATAAATGGACACCCAGACCAGAAAACAATATTTTTTTTGAAGCATAAATACACGAAGGCTGTATTGGGAATCAAACGCGCAACCTTCTGCATTGCAGTCGGGTCACGAAGGTGACCAAATATAATACAACGATTTCGAAGAATGTACCACTCATTAACTAGGAATTTTTTGTTATTTTACAGATTAAAAATGCTACCTAAGTAGGAAGCTACTGGAAACAAAGCGATAACCTTTTATCAGCACGGAATGTTAGTGAAATACCTACTTATCATTACCGGAATACGTAGAATGACGGAAAATGGGTTCGTATATGGGTTAGAACAATACACGACGAGTAAAGCCGGAAAGTGCACCATTTACATATTAGTTGTTGGTACCTATTTAATTGAACAAGTGGCTTATTAAATGTGAACACAAAATGGGCCCGAAGCTAAAATATATCAACAAAATTCAATAGTTTAGGTTCAAGGGAGGTCCACAACCGAACTAGTGTATGCCGTGTACTGTATCTGTTATGTTTCACTATTTAGCCAGTTGAGAAACGTCACCGTGTGAAAATGCAAAAGGATATGACGGGAGCGACAAATCAGGTAGGGGAGGCAAGGTCGTTAACCAATTGAGAGAATAGCGCGCAAACAACATTCGACGCCGACACCAGTCATATACAGACTCCAAGACCGAAAATATCAGTTTACAAACACGCGAAAACTATTTGTTGTGTCGTCGCAATAATTGGAATATAAATATGATATTGGTGAGAGGTAGAACGTGGGTCACGCTGCTGGTAGCCTGCTGGGTTCTACTGGGGACAGCGGACGGGCGAAGCGGGCGCATCAGGCCCAAAATCATAAAGGTTTGACGATACCAAAGCATCTTATTTGGCATTATTACTAATAACCATCAAAAATCATAATTCAACTGTATTAACTTTAACTTCAGATGAATCAAATACCGGTTCACGATCACACAAAATACGGTGCAGAATCTGATCAATACTACAATAACATCGATGTAAGTTACGCTTATTTTAGTTTCTTTAACCAACCTTTAATTTACGTTAAAGCAATTTGTTACTCGTAATATTTTACAAGGAGAAATTACATCATCATAAATTCTACCATGACAGGATTCGAACCTGTGCCCCTCGCTTGCAGGGCGAATGCGCTACCACTGCGCCACACGGGAACCCACGTGACACGGTGTATTTATGATTATGATCTCTCCTTGTCTTGTTTACCGACTACCGCTCGGTTTGAAAACATATAATAAGAACACAAGAAATATTTACTCGTGACCACTATTACTATGAATGACTTTAATAAGGAGAAATAGCACTATACTCGCTCAACTCAAATTCCCTGTCGGGCTCATCGAAAATTGTTGATTATTTCACGACGGAATGTCGTAGAACTTTTTTTTGTGTATGGATTGTAGGTGACATTGTTTCCTACATTTTGGTGTAGTTTTAAGACAAAAACCTCCTACTGGTGCAAAGCTTATCCAAATTTTAGACAAAAAATGTCTGTTTTGCCTAAAATGTCGATAGGCTTCTATACGTTTCGACATAATTGTCTGGAAACTGCACTAAAATATCGGAAACAATGTCGATTACAATCCATACACAAAAAAAAGTTCAACAACATTCCGTCATGAAATAATCAACAATTTTCGATGAACCCGACATGGATTTTCAGTTTAGCAGCTATAGGGCTCTTAAGATACTATAATGCATTTATTAATAATTTCCGTCTGATCGAGTCGCGAAACCTCTAAATTGAGAGGAAATTCCATAACAGATCCATAACTTAATTAAATCTGGCACTTTGTTGGATCTATTTAGAATTATAATATTAATTACATTAACTCTATTAACTAGGACCTTCTACGACCCATTTGCTGTCTTTGAATTCTATTAATATTATAAAAGTAAAAGTTTGTGAGTAGAGTAAGTCACTACTAACTAAGCCGATTACGATGGAATGCTTGGTATGCTGGAGATCTGGATTAATACATAGGCTTACTAACACTCAATATTCCCGCGGGATCGGGACTTACGCGGGTGAAACCGTGGGGCGCAGCTAGTGCTTACCTACTGCAATTATTATTCAAATGTTTTCAGGGCGCAAAGATTGTGCTAGCATCTCATTTCGATCATGAGTATGTATTAGGACATAAGATAGCATTCTTATGCATCGCCAAGGGTTTGCCGCGACCAGACATAACATGGTTCAAAGACGGAGCCGAAATATTTGCTCACCACTACTTGCACGTGAGTACAATGAAATAGTAGCTCACAGTGTAACAATAACAACGAACCAACACTATAAATAACCCCCTGCATTTCTAATGAAAATCGGGTAGGTACGAGTAACTTACACCGGTCAGTAATCTCGTTATTATAAGTTATAAACTGAGCTAAACTAAACAAACTGTTGTTGCTACAGTATGACACGCATAAGTAACATAAATAGGACCTAAATGTAGTTTAACGACAGCTGAAATATACGGTTTACATTTTACAGCCATATGTATGTGTGTGTACTTAAACATGTGTAAAATAGATTCTGTAGCGGTTGTTTCCGGCATTTTCAAACTAAATTCTGCAATAAATTGAAATAGAGATGTCTATTTTTGGATATTTAGATATGAATCTGTGTTGATTTTATTTTTTAAAGTGTTTCCTACACTTGGATAATAGATTTATTTGAAGAAATGTTTTTCCACAAAAACGGTAAACTGCAAAGTGACCGGTAGATGTCGCTACGTGCCTTAGTCGTAAGAAAAACGAAGAGATGTGGTTCATAATTTCGTCACGACAGAACAAGCAATTGGTATGCGCGCGACACGGAATGTCGAGGTTGCAGGTTCATGTCCTGTCTGGTGCAATTTTTGAAAAACATTTATTCAAATAAATCAATGAATTTGTACAATAATTACTGTAAAAATAAAAAATAATATGTACAATAATTACTGTGTAACTATGAACTACGTATCAAGAAAAAACAAACCCGATAGCGGATAAGGCATAGGTCAAACAATGATTCACTTTTTTTCAATAAGATAGCGTTACGAATTGTCTCTTATTCGTTTATATAAATAGCAATTAGGTATTGTATAGCTGCCTGCCTTGTTAACTCAGAAGCATATCAATTTACAAACATTGAATACATCGCATTTGACGCCGGGCTCATATTCAATCAACGATCTCATTTTGAAACATACCGCTCTACCTACTTAAAAGGATTCAGATGCATGAAATATTTCTGTGAGATGCAAAATATATTTTTTAGAAAAAGTCCAATTTATTCTGTTCCCTTGGTCGGTACCTCTATCAGTAAGCTTGGCTAACCTTTTGTTTAAATGAAGTGCACACTAGGCCCTTTAGACGAATTGGTATATAGTTAATGGTTTTGTTTGAAAGTCGTAGGGTGCAACTAAGGGCAGGCATTATGAGGCGTGCGTACGACATGTGTATGAGCATGTGCTCAGACTGAGCATGGAAACAAAACGCTGCCTCGCTCTAAATCGACCGTTCGCAACGAACTTAGGGGAGAATGCTTGCAGTAAGCACACACGTCCAGCTCGTTCGTGGCACATGCCTCGCGATCTCTGGTCGAACTTTACGTTTATTAAGAGGTCAGTCTCCATTCAAACATAGTCGACGTTTTCCTCCCTGGATAAATTTTCATTTTGTAATTTTTCTTAATTTTATTTCTATTCTAATTAGAAAATGAAAAAAAAACACAACGCAGGGGCATAATCATGACAGATATAGGTTTTATGGCATAAACATATTTGCTCTGTCTTTATCCAGGGAGGAAAACGTCGACTACGTTTGTATGGAGAAAGAGAATGGAGACTGTCCTCTTAAATGAATTCAAAAGAATTAAAACGAATCCGTTTCGAAAGTGAGCCCGAAGAACACACATCGACACAATAAATTGGTATTACGTAACGTGATGAATTAAAGTTAATATGTTTTGCAGATCGACGAGTGGCCAATCGGCGACGACCGCGTCAAGAGTAAGATCGAGATCGACCCGGCCACGTTGATGGACGCCGGGGTTTATGAGTGCTCCGCTGACAACATGTACTCAATAGACAGACGCTTTTTTAAAACTGATTTTGCTATGGCATTTGATTAACATCACAATCACGTTAACTATGCGACTCTGTTATCTAGGCACGGGCCCCTAGGGACGGGGAAACTACGAAACCTTACACTGAGCATGGCCCGACAAGACACGCACTTGCGCTTTTTTTTTTTGTTAATTTACCATTGATTGAAATTAAACTCGTTTTTTAGTTTTAATCGGGTTGTTGACCACCCGCGTCGTTTTCCCTGAGAAAGAGATTTGTAAACAACTCGAAACGTTGGGCATTGATAAAATGCTAAAAATAATATCTGCAACGCGATTAAAACCGGAAAATGAATTTAATGTCCATCCACCATCGTGAAAATAGAAATGAAATCTAATCCATTGATTGTAAATTATTTCAAAAGGCACCACTTACTAGTTTGTAAACTGAGATTTTAAAATGATTTGCAAGTTATGGGCACAAATATACCAAAAGCATGTTTTTTTTTCATTAAAACCGCCAGTAAAAGAAACAGTTCAAGAAGTGCGTTCTAAAGGAATCTTGCCTAAGAGGACAGTCTACCTACTCTTTTTCCATACAAACGTAGTCGACTATTTCCTCCCTGGATAAAGACAGAGCAAATATGTTTATGCCATACAACCTATTTCTGCCATGACTATGCCCCTGCGTTGTGTTTTTTTTTTCATTTTCTAATTAGAATAGAAATAAAATTAAGAAAAATTACAAAATGAAAAAATCAAAACGTAGGTCATGGCTGATATAGAACTTATGGCAAAAACATATTTTTTCTAATATCTTTTATCCAGGGAGGAAACAGTCGACTACGTTTATAAAGTTTGTATGGAGAAATGAGTAGGTAGACTGTCCCCTTAAGGATGCCACTTTCACTTAATTGTTCAACTGATATTTACCTTACTGTTCCATAAATAATATCCATGTAATCTGAGGATCTAGCGTAGAAGCCGGAGGTGTTGATGGCTCCCCAGAAGTTGGACCAGGCCTGGCCGGGTCGCACCAGCATCGGGGCTACCACGTCGTAGCCTGACGACAGCAAGTGTAGCAGCGTCGTCGACTCCAGTCGGGACACCGAGTCTACGGAGAACAAGTAGTCGCAAACGCTGTTCACGCATCGCTCCCTTAAACAAACATTATAGATTATTGTATATTATGTTAGGTATATTGAAGCTATGACCTGTCTTATTGTATATTATGTTAGGTACATTGAAGTTATGATCTGTCTCATTCCCACTTTTAAAATTACACGATTTCTGTCCATATTAATTTTAGAACCTCGACGTTTCGGCGTTAATATCTGTCTCATTGTATATTAGGTATATTGAAGCTATGATCTGTCTCATTGTATAATAATATTATATTATTTACCATACATAGGTTAATTTATAAATCATAAAACATAACTGTAGTTTCAGTATTTTAGATATAACAACTTGTTTAAATTTTATAAAATAATAATGAACTTAATGGAAATTGGTGTTTTATTTTTTATCACCGTCATATATTCCCAACGGGCACCGCCTATTTTGCCACCAGTTTGGTTGTTGGGAATAAATGGCCAGCCCCCGAGGTCGATGAAACTTTAAGTTGATGGTCAAGAAACTCAGGCTAGGGCACTAAGAAAACTATAATTTGGTTTTAAGATAATTCTTACATTGCAATATTTCTCGCTTCAGCTTCTGTAACAAAATCGCTGGGCTTAATTCTCTTGACGGAAGCATATCCTTTTGTATGAGCTTTGAAAAATTCATCAATTTGTTTTTCATGATATTCAATATTGTTCCTTAGCACCAGATGGATTTTAGACTTCGGATAGTCTGTCTCAACTAATTGTTCTAAGAAATCTTCCAAAAATGGTGTAGCTTGTTCCACAAACACAGCTATCATTACGTTTGGCAATTCATCATCCTAAAACAATAAAAGGTTGATCAGTTATATTTTTCAAGTTTTTGAACCAGCTGTCTGTTTGTCTTGTCTGTCTTGTTTGGTATTTAATTATTAACTAGCTGTGTCCCGCGGTTTTACTCAGGTAAGTCCCGATCCTGTGGAAATTACGAGAAATCCTTTTTATCGGACGCCTACATTCAGAATATATATGTTATAGGCAATGTGTATAATGCTGGCATTCTATACATTTCCTAGGTATTGTATAGAATTCCGGGGTCGTCCAGGCAATGTGTGAAATAATATTGAATGTTCAAACTATTTTACACTTTACCTAGGAAATGTATGGAATACCTAGGCATTGTATAGAATGCCGGTTGGCGCATAGGTAATGTATGTAACGTGTTTTTCTTTTTCATTTCTTACCACTTGATTATGGAAATTTGATCATGATACAAAAAAAACCAACAGTTTTCATTTAAAATAAGTTTTTATATATTAGCAGGGGGTTTGGGGGGGTACGTATTCGAATAGGTATCTAATATTAAAATATTTACAGTTAAAATCCCGATGCTATATAACTATCTAAAGCACGGAAAAACTAAACGGAGCACCCCGACTTCGTTAGATTAGGTTAATGTTAGAACATGATTACACGCCTTATTCTGTAAATAAAAAGGCGTGATGTATAAAAAGCGCACTGTATATGAAATAAATGTTAATAATGTTTTTAATTATAGTATTAGGCGCTTCGGCGACCGCTGCCGTCGTTCATTATACACATTGCCTGATGCGCTTCGGGCATTTTATACAATACCTAGGCAATGTATGAAATGAATCGTATTATACACATTGCCTGAACGTTTTAGGCAATGTATACAATGCCTAGGCATTCTATACAATGCCGGATTATACACATTGACTATAACATATATACAGAACACACTCCAAATTTCAGGCTTCTTCTATCAACGGTTTAAGCTGTGCGTTAATCAGTCAGTCAAGACAAAGCCTTTTATAGATATAGATTATTTCACAATAAAGGTTTAAAACCAATGCAGGCAAGGTGATGTAGATAATAGTGAAAATAATTTGCAAAATGTCAATTCACTATGTAATTCGCTATGGCCACTATAGCACTAGTCTAATTTGATAAAGCATCTTACATTTAACTTTATCCTCTTTTCGTCACACATGGTACATCCTTTGGTAATAGACCACGCATTCGCCAGGTAGTTACCCAAATGGTTGAGAGTAAGCTTGGCCAGACCATTACCATGGATTATCAAAGGCCTCTCTTTTGATACTACATTCTCTAAGTAAGGCCATTTCTCTGTAGTATTCGTTTTTAGTTCTACATCCGCTGAAAAAATAGAACAATTTACTGAAATGTTCTTGGAAATTTTATACTGAATTGACAAAAAACTTTTGAAAGATTATTTTTCCATAAAATATAATAGATAATTAAATAACTCACACAAAGCCCCATGTAGATTTTGGAAGAGAGCAGAATTGTGGTCTAGTGATATTTTCAGCTTTTCCCTTAACTCCTTGTCTAAGTAGATCTTTGTATAAAACAGCTGATCATCATCCTTATCCAATATTGTTTTGTAATTAATTATCTCAGACAATTCCGGTAGGTAGCCTGTGAAAATATTGAAAGGTCAATCCTTAAAACATAATGTATTGTTATAAAAATATTATGTCAAAACAAAATTTTGAACCTTTAAGCATGTTTAAATTGTTCAAATAAGTTTTCTAAATACGATGGCGGTCCCAAAAGTACCCGACCTGACAAGGAAAACAATAAAATATTTGCAAAATTTTATATTTATTTTTCAACATAATCTCCTTTGAGCTCGATACACTTTTCCCACCGATGTTCAAAAGTTTCGATACCCTCTTTATAGTAGGAACCGTCAAGTTCCTCAAAATAGCCGGTAACCGCAGACTCCACCTCTTTGTTATTGGCAAATCTTTTTCCACCAAGCCATTTTTTTAGATTTGGAAAAAGAAAATAATCAGAGGGAGCCAGATCTGGCGAATAAGGTGCGTGAGGGAGCAATTTAAACTTCAATTCATTAATTTTAGCCATCGCAATGATGGACGTGTGAACTGGTGCATTGCCGTGTTGAAACAAAACTTTTTTCTTCGCCAGATGTGGCCGTTTTTCCTTGATTTCGTCACTCAAACGTTGCAACAAGGCTGCATAATACTCGCCATTGATTGTTTTTCCCTTTTCCAGATAATCAATAAATATTATCCCACGTCCATCCCAGAAAACTGACGCCATGACTTTGCCAGCTGACTGAATCAGTTTTGCTTTCTTTGGGGCCGGTTTTCCCCTTTCAGTCCACTTTTTTGACTGCTCTTTCGTTTCAGGTGTGAAGTGGTGGACCCATGTTTCGTCCATGGTTATGAATCGACGCAAAAAATCGGTTTTGTTGCTGCGAAACATAGCCAAACACTCGATGGAAACATCCTCACGGCGCTGTTTGTGTTCAATTGTGAGCAAACGCGGCACCCTTCTTGCGCACAGCTTTCTCATATCCAAATTGTCGGTCAATATGCGATGAACAGCACTTTTTGAAATGCCTACACTGTCTGCTATTTCCCGCACTTTTAATCGACGGTCGTCCAAAATCATTTTATGGATTTTCTTTACATTTTGTGGCGTAGTGACTTCATTTGGTCGACCACTGCACTGTTCGTCTTGGCAGCTCGTGCGACCTCTTTTAAACTCAGCTACCCAGTATTTTATTGTGGTAAACGAAGGAGCAGACTCTCCTAGAGTAGAATCCAACTCGGCTTTGATAGCGGTTGGACTGAGACCTTTCAGGGGAAAGTATTGTATCACATAACGATGCCCAATTTTTTCCATTTTGAAAATTCACTCACAGCGTTCACTTAGGATGGCTGTTTAAAAAATATTATTTATCGTAGTCCAATAAAATTTATAACACAAGTTGTTAGAAGATGCTTCTATCGAACACAGTAATTGTTTTTTTTAAACTACCCGCATTTGTAGGTCAGGTCGGGTACTTTTGGGACGACCCTCGTACATAATGGACTAGCTGACCCGGCGAACTTCGTACCGCCTTAGCGTAAATTTTCTGAGAGATTTTCTTAATATTTTTTTCCGTAAGAACCTTGTACAGAGTATTAGAAAATCGGTCAAGCCGTTTTCATGCTATGTCGTGACAAAGGAAAACGGGTTTCATTTTTATATATATAGATAGAATAGATAGATAGAAGATAGATAGATGACATGACTCTGATCTATCAACGCTCAGCTCAAATAGGATAGGATTATAATTTGGAAATAAATAGATAGCTATTACAAGGTAGGCATCGGCTAAGAAATTAACTGGATTCTAGAAAGTTCTAACGGGGTCAAGACATTTAAATTGCAGGTCGAACAACTTTTATAGATAAACATAACATGTTAAATTGGTAACAGTGAGCCAGCTTCACTCGACAATCTACATCATTATTTCAATAAACTCTATCTAAATAAATTGACTCTACAAAATTAAAATTTATTCACATTTGATCCTCGATTTCCAAGTACTTTGACAGACATGAATGAGGTCAAATTGAAATACATACTTACAACAACTTACAACATGGATGGATTGTTAATGAAGTTGAAGTTTATTATTTACAAGCAATGTCGCATAAATCCCAATCCCATGGGAATTTTCAAAACATCCTAAGCAAATGTCTACATTACAATAAAGAACACACTCTCCAAATTTCATCTCTCTACTATCAGCGGTTTAGGCTGAGCATTGATCCATCAGTCGGTCAGGAGTCAGGACAAAGCATTTTATAGATATTATATTACTATAACTATTACTTTTGTCAATGTTACTGTTTGTCTTCCGAAAATAAATAAAATAAAATAAATAAATAAATGAACCCACCTATGAATCCTCCAGAGTTAAGATAAGGGTTGACAGCCTCAGTTTTAGGGTATTGAGATGCAAGCGTTGAATCAGGCCAGCAGAACTGTTCTGCTGCAAAGACTACTCTAGCATTGTCCATAGCTTTGAATTTTTTAATTATATCCTCTAAACTTCCAGTAAAGATGACATCATAACTGTAAATAAATATAATCACTTTGTAACATTCTTTATGGAATAATCTAGAATGTTTGAACTTAACACCAAACAGATTATGTTACAAATACTCGTAAATACTGTTTACTTGTCGAAACTTAGTTTGCTTATAGCTGTAGATCTGGATTAACACATAGACTAATTTTCGAAAGAGCGGTGTTGGTCTAGTGGTAGATACCGCGACTTTCATTCCAAAGGTCGTGGTTTCGAATCCAGGCCGACCACGCACCAATGGCTTTTTCTTTAAGAAAAATTTAAGTGCGCTATTAACATCGCTCTTACGGTGAAGGAAAACATCGTGAGGAAACCGACATGTCCTAGGATAAACCACGGTCCGAAGGCATGGGATATTCGCCAATACGGGGTAGGCTCCCGTGGCGTCTTAAGCCCTCGAAGAAATCACGTACAATGGCCCAATTGTGAGGCTAAGTGCGGAAAAGGCTAAGTGCGGAAAAGGCTCAGCGAAACTAACTAACTAACTAGACTAATTTTAATCCTAATATTCGGTACTTAAATGAGCTAAACTGAGGGGTGCAAGAATATCATAAAAAATACATACCTATCTGTAAATAGCACGATTTTATTCTTTTCTTTTAATTTCATCATTTCATTTATCTTCTTTTTGAGAAGGTTGACTTTTTGTCCACCTCCCGCTCGGTTCATGTCCCCCCCATGCCATTCTTGACCCCAGCCGAGGACCTCTACATCAATACCGTTAACTTCAGCCGACCGGAGGAACCGTTGCAGACCATGTGTATCTTCAGTAGCTACTGTTAGTACTACCACATCATCTGAAAACAAAAAAACTCTTGTTCTATCAGGATATAATTATGTAAATTACTTTAATTAGTTGTCTTATATCTCTGCACCTGTTTGCTTACATAGGTACTTTAGTTCATGTTTATATTAGACATTTTCTAAGAAATATAACTAAGCAGATACAGTTTAACAAATTTAATAGCCTAATATAGCCAATAACACCAGGAAAGACATAATAATAAAAACATTTCACACAGAATAATTCCTTATTTAAGGTAACATCAATGTTATCGATTAAAATTATTTTAAATTGAATAAGTAGGTACTATCAACGCAAAGCTATAGGAATTTTCTAGATGTACACATGTATGTAGATGTTTAAATTTAAAGTATAGTGATGATAAGACATGGTGAGGACATTTGCGCTGGATAGATAGATATGTGACCATTTTCCTAATATGCCAAACACTCGTGTTACTATTGCAAGCTCCGTTCTACAAGTTAGACATACCTGAGCCCTTTGTCCCCAATATGATTTGTAACAAAATCAGTCCAATAAGTGCAATCACAGCCATGTTCTGGAAGAGACTGAACAAAGCTAGGAGTTCAACGGACTGATTTAGGCTGACATTAATTGAAGATCGTTAAACTATACGCGTAGATTGAACGCCGCGTTTGCTCCAGAAACAGTCTTGCCGCTTCCGAAACGATAAGCTTTCAGTAGCGGGCGCGCGGGCGTGGGATACGTGACTATAATAATATGATAAGCACCGGCTAGCGACTCGTTTGTTTCTCTCTCCCGGTGTGCCAGTCCCCTCGCCCCGTGCCGAATGAGATCACTCTCGCTCGCTACGGGTATGGTTCTTCGATATCGTTTGTTTGTGTAAATTCATACACGTACGTTCAATCAATTCATTACTTCGCTCTCAACACAGACTGCGATTTGATTGTCAAGCGGCTAATTCGATTTGTGCTTCTAACTTCTAAGCCTAAATTTAGGCAATTTTTAAAGTTTTGAGAAACAGGAACATTATGAATACGACGATACCAAGAGCCACATTATTCTACACCAGCTAATAACTATGTAGATTAAGTAGCAAGTATGTGCAAGAACTTTAAATGATTTTTTTTTATTTCAAAATATTACTTCTTGTTATTCTTGTAAATTAATTTCAAGATTTTCATTTTTCTTTCACCAAAATAAAAACAGTTTTTGATGTTAGTGTTTTTTTTTTAGTTTGCACTTTCGATAGGGCAGGTAAAAAGCTTTATCCTATACAGCCCTAACCTACATTGTAAATTAGGGCGCTCCAGAAAATAAATCTCTATCTCTAGCTCATATATGCCAACGAACTCAGAATATCTCTACTTTATACTATGTTACCCAAGAATGTGTGTGACATGTCCAAGTAAATTTAAAACAAGCAAACTGTACAGGATGGCATACTATAATACATCGGATTAACACTTCAATCACTTATGAATATACCTATCTAAATATAAATCTAATTTTGCGTTTGTTTGTTGATTGTGTATTATTGTTCATTGTTTGTTAGTGTGGACTTACGGTCTGGAAAATAAATAACTTCGTTTCATCTTTACTAATATTATAAAGATGCGATGGTAACTTGTATGTATGTATGTATGTATATTGGGGGTAATCTCCGAAACCACTGGACCGATTTCAATAATTCTTTCTCCAATAGAAAGATACTTATTTCATAATGATCATTCATAACTGTGATGCTATGTTTCGTCTATCAATTCGAGTAATTCAACGATCGTTCGTGTTACCTGTCTCCTAATTAAACACTCCTCTTCATCAATTTGCCATTCATCGAAGTTACGGCTCAGGGCTTCAGATGTTTGGAGGGGTGTAGGCGTTACGTGTGTTTGTGAAGGGCTTTTCATTTTTATTTATATATAAAGTCATTTATTTATTTATTCTAAAGAATCAACAGCACTTAATATTAGTTTAAAACAGCTCTTAGAAAAAACAGACTGCCAATAACAGATTCCTACTTTAAAAAAAAAAATCATGAAATAATCAACAATTTTCGATGAGCCCGACAGGGATTTTCAGTTTCAAGGTCGTTGGCGTTGATACTCCTCTTAAATAGCGAAATGTTTTTATATTTTTTATGATAGTTAGTAACCTATTTGTCTCAGTGCATCGTAAGGTGAGGTAGTTCAGGAGATACATAGACATTTTCAAGAGCCAAGGGTTCGGTTTCAGACTTGTCTACTAACTTCTGACTGAATATCTTCTGAAGCATTAAAACATTTCTTCAACGTCAGGGTTTCTATGGTTAAATAGAACTATTTAAATCGCTCTATTTCCACACCTAACTTACGGATATTTTAACTTGTTTTGGCAAGCACCTACGTTCAAAGTGCAACTCGTTTGCGATCTGTAGATTCATTGGCTTGCAGAATAGCCAGTTAACTTCACAGGTTTCAACATAGTTTTAATTTTTTTTGCTGTAACTTGATCCGATGTAGGTTTCTACATCGGATCTATGTAGTTTTTTTTTAGAGAATAGGCCCGCTGGAGCTGCTAGCTTCTCTAATTGAATCGTTTTGTTGTACTCGTATTGATGTGATTTCATAATCATTATCAATTTCATTATTTTCTTCCACGTAGATGTCCGGTTAAAATTGAGTCTTCACTTATTTTACTGTCCATAGTTACCGAGTCTTGTAGTGACACTACTAAATTGGATAAGCTTGGATCTTTCTGGGTATTCGTCAAGCTTTTAAACACATCCGAAGAATGTTTTTCTGTTAAGTACCACTTAAGCTCATGTTTTAGAGCTAGCGCTGTTGTGTGATCGTGTGTTGCACCCATACCTCTAATATATAAGAAAAAGTTTTCCAAAACGTCTTGGTTTAGACGTTAATTTGAAAATTTTGGTTAGTCCGGCCGGACATTTCAATCTAGATATATATTTTCAAGTGACTGGTTTAAAATTGAAATAGGTACCTTTTTGAAATGGAATCATATTAGTTTGCTCATAATTCATTTTATTCAGAAGTGCCTACATTTTGAGCATCCAATTTAATTCCGTACGCATTTTTATTGCCTTCAAATTTCGAACATTGAATAGGTACATCGAACGAGTCATTAAAAACTTTAAAAACGTACGATAACTCTACCAGCTTTCTTTTGGCTAAGAATCTTTTATACTTAGGTACCTACACACTATTATATTGCTTTAGCTTATCACAACGAATGTATTCGGAAGTAATTGGGCGGCTGCGCGAACCTTTTGCCATTGGGAGCCTTCTATTAATTAATATGATTTCGTGCAACGATTTCGTGTTATTTTGTGAGACACGAAAGAACACGTCAAACCACACATTTCTTTTTACATGATGTCCTAACTAAAGCGTTTCAAATATATGGGCCAATGAAGTTTTAAAAATTGTTTTAAAGTTATAAAAATCATGACATGGATTATATATATTTTATTTAGGTACTTACTTTAATTATAACGGTAACAAATAGGGTTACCAGATCTCCGGATTTGTCCTGAGATCTCAGGATTTTTGGACATTTCTCAGGATTGCGGGCGGATTTCGCAAATCTCTTAAAATCTCAGGATTTTTAGAAATTTTAACAAAATACCAACTTAATTAAAGATTTTTTTAGTAAAAAGTAAACAAACTAAAAATAATCATTCATTATTTATCTAATTAGAAACCTACTACTGGGCATTTTATCTTGAATTCAATCAGCATTATTCTTTACGACTGTATTTTATAGTACTTTAATAAATAGTGCTGCTAAGAGATACCTACTTAATCAGTTTTACCATGGTCAGAATCATTCTTTGGTAATAATTGCATAAAATTAATACCTATTTATAACGCTGTCAACCCCCCCCCCCCCCCCCATTACGAGTATTAAAATTGTAAATAAGTATCGAAAAAAAAAACAAAGTGAAAAATCTCAGGATTTTTTGGTGGAAATCAGGACTTTTCTCAGGACTTTTGTTTTATTCATCTGGTAACCCTAGTTACAAACCAATTAGGTACTATAATTAAAAATAACATAGCTTACATACTCGTATCTCTCAGAAAAACTCAAACATATCAACATAAAGAGTTTTCAGGTCACCCTAAGGCCTGAGGTGACAAACCAAAGATATCGATTTGATTTTGGACAAAACTTCGGCTAATTTTATACTGCACTCGTTTTAATCCAAATCCGAAAATCCGTCCTAAATATCCCGGAGAACCTAGATTTTTTTGAACTTGACTAAGGGATTCAAACTAAGCACAGGAATGGGACATTACTACCAGCAGACGTCCTTAGAAGTGGTCTGCAAATGTTTGTTAACCCAGCTCTCTGACTTTTAATTCGCTTAGCAATATGTTCACACGTTCGTCGTCAGCGTCGGGATTTGGGTCTATTTGTTCAGTTTCGTGATGACTATTTATATTGTAGCAAACAATGAAAATTTCTCCGTGGCACTTTTTTCAAAGTGTAGAATAAAATATTCGCAACGTTGCAGCATAGTCTAACTATTGACATAGTCTACATAAGAGTTGGTGCGCCTCGGCGCTGTATAACTATTGATCTTTTACCGCACTTTATTTGAGGGGTCCTGTAATGGATTGCAGGATTTATCTACCACTGTTTGCTTCTACCTATAGGTAGGTACAATACTATTACGCAATAAGAATTTAAAAAGCAGTCAGATAATAAAAATAAGTCCTATTAATTCTATAAGTACAGATCCTATCAACTCCTACCTGAAAATCGATAATTACCTAACTAGTTAATAAAGTAATTATTGAAAATAAACCTAAACTAAATAAATAATTTACCTTTTTTGTATAGAAATTGTGATTGACAGCCGGAGAGTTCGGAGTCCTTAGTACAAAAGTCTTGAGTCGATGTTCCGGGCTTGAGAGCAAGAAATATGGCCACGACCCAGACGCAACATTTGAGCGGGAAGCAGCGATGTCTCGTCAGCATGTTTCCTCCAAAGCTTCCGTCGTCTAACTGCCACGGTGATCTCGGCCCAACTTACCACAATGGCTAACTTGCCTCCGGTGAGAGTCGCCAATGCTCTCTATTTTAATCGCTTTCAGAAAAAGCTAATTCACCGTGAAATGAAATTGACAATTTGTCATGAACAGTCCGTTGAGAGACTTGGTTCCACTACTGTATAACAAACAATAACACAGCTTCCTTATGCAGTGTGACTGAAGTAGGTAAGTTTACGTAGGTAAAACCAGAGCCGTACTCAGGTCTCAGGCTGAGATGAGCAAGAGGTTTAAGAGCCCAAAAAATCATTCGGTTTTCTGTTTTTGTAAGTGCATATTTGATTTTGCGATAACAAAACAAGGAATAAAAACACATGAGTAGGAGGTACCCATATTGTTTTTTCTTCCCATTGGAAGGCGCGTTCCGACACACATCTTCATTTTTATACAGTATAATTTAGTAAGACGTTTGTTTCAAAACGTCCATACATTAAATACATTTTATACTTTTTATTGTTGTAGTAAACTGCTGACATATTAAACAGTTCATCAAATGGTGTGGTCTAGTAAACGTTAACCTAATGATTGTTGATCTTACGTAGATACCTATGTATCCTCTTATTTATTATTATTATTATCAACACATTTAATACAAAGTCCTAGATCCGCCACACGACCAATGAATTGGTTTTTATATACGAATAAAAACGGGTATTTACCAAACACCACGAGCATGTCTGGATATTTGATAAACCAATATTACCATACATATCTATAATGTACTTAGGTAGGTATGTACCTACTTTATGTACATACCTACCTAGGTACATTATTTTATAACTATTTGAAACTGGAAAAGTAAACGAGGAATTTTATTATCAAAAATTTTTGAATTTTCAAAAAATAATGTTTGTAGACCGGGTCATAGTTTTTGCCAACTCTTGTACCCTTTTGTTTTTGAGTATTTAACATTAAATTGTTGGAAGGTGATTGATGATGATTCGCACGAGCAAATATAGGTACCTATTATTAAGTCAACTGTGAAGCCCCAAATTCATAAACTTAAGGTACTTAAGGTTCATAAACTTAAGGTACTTAACTTCAAGGTACTTAAATAGCGCCGAAGCGCATAATTAGGTACTAGCTGTGGTACTAGGTAAACTGTGGTAGATACCTACTACTTACAACGCCTGACACTGAAATATAGCAAATTAATTTACTATGTTTTTAAAAAAACCTATGTAGGTAAGTATATTAAATAATGTAGTTGAAGGTGATTTAATCTTCAAATTTTTTGTTCTATTTTTTTTATTATGGTTTAAGTGGTTGCATAATCTTTTGTTTGTACTAGACAGAACTGTTATAGGAACCTTTAACCTCAGTTTACCTAATAGTTGGTGCCCATCGCGACTGCGACGCTCTTACTTAAATCTACCTTAGTTTTATGGAAATGTTGTGTATACCGTACATAACACCAATAATAATTGGTAAGGACACTTATCCATCTTTAAAACAAATGTTTTAGCTATAGTATAGGTACTAGGTACCTATACCTCACTGTACCTGTCTGTGGTGTACCCACAGAGTAGGTAAATATAGGGGTGTACCTAATAAATAAATACTTAAAAAGACATAATACTCGACTAGCGCCCCTAGATATACATAATAATTTTATTCTGACCGAAAACTGTTTAGATAAAATTGATACCTTGATTTTTAACTTATGCTTAACTAGTGTTTAAAACACCTTGTCTGGTAACGGAAGTTTTCACAAAATAAACAATAGTAAACACAAATAATAAAGTAATAAGTGAAAGTATCTGTAAATCTGGGGCTTTGGTCATGCTTCGATAATTTGTCTAGCAATTGGTAGGTACTGTGATTGCTCCTAAATACTTATTCGATCTCGATATTAAATCGAGAACTATTTATTGTGTCAAGCTATTTAATTAGAGGCTCAACTATGAAAAGCGGCACACTCTCCAGCACATGTAAAGCTTCAGTTGACTACATAACTGAAATCCAATTTGAGTAATAAGATTAAAATAGCAACTGGACTAGTAATGTAGCCAGAACCGCGGCTAGCGTAGACCTACACGGTTCTTGGACGATCAGTTGCCGATCCCTTAACGAACCATGCCGAAAGAAGACCCGGAGCACACCGCGCTCAAAAATGAATTGACAGATTTGATAGCCAACGTAAAGGTAAAGCCGAAGAGTTCTAAATCATTGGTCTATTTAAAATCCTACTTCTGAAATGACATCATATCTTCTGAAATGACGAGTCTTCCCTTTTAGGCAGATCAAGAGAAATTGGCTGATGCTAAACTCGCTGAAAAGTGTGGAGACCTTGGAGATGTGCCGAAAATCAGACTTTCTACAAAGAAGACATTGAAAGGACACATCAATAAAGTGAACTCAGTCCACTACAGCGGAGATTCAAGGTAAGTCTACTTAGTAGGTTAGGTATGTCGTGCGTGTGTAGCGTTTGTAACTTATTAATTGAAGCTTTTGCGAATAATATCTCTTAACATTACTCATGATCAGCGAGTTTCTTAGCAAAGTTTTCCACCGTTTCCAAAAACCTCAGTCTCATACTAAACAAGCCCCAAAAAATATTCCAACTAGAACAAAAGCGCCGAGGAGCACTAACTATGAGGTAAACTGTGCTAGAACTTACCAAATCTGACAAGTCAAATCTTTGACAAAAACATGTCCATTTTGTGCTAATTTTTGGCTCTTTTGGTCACTACCTATCTCAGTAGAGGCGCCCTTTGTAGAAGGCCTTTGGCGCCCTTTGCAGAAGATTGCGGGTTCGATTCCCACCGAGTGCAAGTAGGTGCCTATGCTTAAAAACAAAATATTTGTGTCTGGTCTGCGGTCTGGGTCCCTCTATGTAAAATATGTATGTATTTACAAAAGAAAAATAAATAAAAGTATTATATCCGTTGTCTAGTCACCGTAACACAAGATATAATATATATAGCTTTCCACAGAGCTAGATGGCGCTGTGTATTGTTCACAGAATTTACACAAACGAGGCTCACTAGGCATCGCTAACCTGTTGGTCTGCGTTTGTTCCGTCCGATCTTCCTTGGTGGCGCTGCACCGGCCAAACCTTTTCACTGATTTCTCAGTTGGTAAACATAAGTGTGTGTTTGTCTACAGACATTGTGTTACCGGTTCCTTAGACGGTAAGCTGATCATCTGGGACACGTGGAGCGGGAACAAGGTACAAGTCATTCCTTTAAGATCCGCTTGGGTCATGAGTGTGGCTTTCTCACCTTCCGGCAACTTTGTTGGTACGTTTTACATTCTAACTTTGTCCTTATATTTTTATTAAACCTTATATTTTCTATTGTGCTTGCAAATGTAGCGTACATTCAGTTCATCCGAATTGCATCCCAAGTTGTACTTTTCTATTTTGAGTTTACATAGATCTTCATATGCATGCAGTAAACAAGGCGTGCAGCATTATTTACTTGAACTGTATCGTTCTTGGTATTACGTCTTAATTTTATTGGGTTATCTTATACAGGGTGCTCCGTAAAGAGTGGATAATCCTGCACGTGCGTATGCGGGGGATTTTCGGAATCGGTTCAGTGGTTTCAGAGTTTACCCATACATATATACATACTTACATAAATGTTATCAACGTTACCTCTTTATAATATTGTAGTATATCGTATATAAGTATCTATACGTAAGTGTATACATAGGTCAATTCAATTTTAACGTGTGCCCTTTCGTGCATATTGCGCGTACGCAGCGTGCGGCGGTATGGATAACATGTGCACTATCTACGACGTGAACAACCGCGACTCGACTGGCGCCGCAAAGATGGTTCGCGAGCTGGCTGGCTACGAGGGTTTCCTTAGCAGCTGCCGGTTCCTCGATGACACACACATCCTTACCGGCTCCGGAGATATGAAAATGTATGATATTACACCTCTACGGTTTCCTACCGTTCAATCTAAACAGTTCTACCTCTATTCAAAAGTTTTATCTGCGATGCTACACTATGTCCTCCTCAAACTTTTTTTCATATCTCTGGTAGGTATTACCTATATTATAGAACAGGAGTTTTAGTTTCTATCTTCAGGTTCGCCTGCCTATAAACTTAAGTAGGTACATCGGTGCCATTTAAGGATAAGGGCTTTGAAACAGCCGGATTGATAGAAACAATTCGAAAACTGTGAACCTTCGTGTCTGTACTTCAAGAGCCTTATTTAAGTGATTTCTTCTCCAAAACATCCATTGATTTATTATTATTAGGTAAATTAGGTACTTAAAACGAGAAGCTATGTTAATAAGAAAAGTCAAATTAAATATTAAAAATCAGTTAACAAAATAAGTAGGTACACTTTTCAAATGCTTTTTATTAAACTTTGGTCAAAAACTTATTCTATTGTTTTCGTGCACGTATGTTTAACACTTATTTATTTATAAAATGATATTTATTTGTGGGTGCTACAGATGCCTCTGGGACTTAGAAGCAGGCAAAAGAGAGATGGAATTCGACGCGCATGCCGGTGATGTTGTCAGCATCTCACTATCTCCAGGTTGGTTACAATCAAATACAAATCATTTACTTTATTAATATTCATTAACTGATAGAACCCATTCAGCTGTGATATTTTACTTACTGCAGTGCTAAATTTGTTTACATTGACCGAAGTAGGGCTAGATATTTCAACTAGCAGTGGTAGCATACAAGCACGACAAACATTTTCTCGATCAACAAAATGTAAGTCGTGATCGCATGCTTCCATTACAGTAGATTTACACATTACTTTATGCCTATACACACTACCCTCCCCCTTCCGTGATTTCTTGCCCATCCAAAGGTTGCCTGGAAAAGATCGCTTTAAGCGATAAGGCCGCCCTTTGTTCACCTAGTTTTAAGATGTTCAAGTTTTATGTTTTTTTGTAATTTCTGTGGTGTGTACAATAAAAAGTTTTTTATTTATTATCTAGGAAATCCAGCAGCTATTACAAAAGTATAAATTAAGGTGTATGTATCACCAGGAAGCCAATTACAGGATCTCACGAACCAAAAAATAAATCAATCATTTAATTTGATTTCACGAATGAGCTTGCAAATTTTGACAAGATTCCATAAGGGCCTATACCTATTCCTCCAATGTTGGTCATTTGGTATTTCAGATATGAAACAGTACGTGACCGGATCAGTAGACAAGACATGCAAGCTCTGGGACGTGAGAGATGAAAAGGCGAAACAACAGTTTTTTGGACATGAAGCTGACGTAAACAGTGTATTTGTAAGTATTTTCACAAAATATATTGTAGCCTGTAGGTAGTACAAGTACATACTACAAACTTTGTTTCACAGTTTGTACCTACCTATTAGTTTTTCTGTAATCTAACATATTTACGGTAATAGTTTAAAATCGATTATTTCCATTTGTTATTATGTTTTAAGTATATTATTACATGTAGGCTAGGTAACTTAATTTTCCTTAATACCTATAACTTAAGAACGTGGCGACTGGCGACTGTTACCATTTCCATACAAACTTAATACACATTCAAATAAAACGGAGAAACATTTTTGAATGAAAAAAATGTTTTCTGTTTTATTTCATTTCGAATGAATATTTTGGAAAACCTTGCGGTGGGGACCCTTTAAAAGTAAAATCTTAATCCGAATAATATCGATATTAAGGTAGAAAACTAAAATTTTAATAATTTATTTTGGTATTGTTTGTATGGAAATGGTAACAGTCGCCACGTTCTTAATATTCTTAGATACGTTTAGTCCAACGCCTGAACAAGGCGCATGTCAATTAGGGATTACTCATACATGGTATGCATGTATGTATACTTAGCTCTACGAATGCAGTTGGGAAATAAATACAAAATAAATATACCAGTGCCTGGCGACTACGGCGCTACGTCTAGGGGCTTCTTTTGTGAAAAACACTCTACCTATAAGGAACTGGATTTATAAAATATCTTTAGATAATCTGAGGTAAACTAATCTCAGATTATGTAAATTGATAAATTTAAAAAAATATATTTTATAAATGGGTACGTAATTTTAGTAAGACTTCGAGTCATTTAAAAATGAAATTATCAAGCGCGTAGCTTTAGAAAAACGAAATCAATTATTTTTTTATTTATTTTCATATCCAATTTTTCTTAATTATCAGAAAATGAAAAACCAAAACGTAGGGGCATGGTCATGGCGAGATATAGGTTTTATGGCATTAACATATTTGCCCTAATTTATCCAGGGAGGAAACAGTCGACTATGTTTGTATGGAGAAAGAGTAGGTAGATTTTCCTCTTAAGGCAGATATCAATACAGTTTATTATGAGCTTAGATTCTATTACTATTTTGTTCTGTGACAAAAGTTGTCGATATTTTAAGATATTCAAAATGAATTAAGAACCTTCTCAATGTATCCAAATATAACTTAAGCACCGGAAAGCAAAATGACGTGTGATGCTGGATGGTTTATAACCGGTTCCGAAAACCAGTAGGTAATATAGGTACCTACCTAGGTATCTACTCGTAAAATCAACGCTTTGGATGACTAGTCATGTTGAGCGCATATTATGTAGGGTAGACTGGGTACGATTGTGCCTCAGGACGAAAGTGACAGTCGCTATATTATCGAAACTATAAGAGATAGCGTGGGGGGTGCAAGGGAATAGAGGAGCGGTAAGAGCATTTGATTACGTGTCACAGTATTGCGTCAGCCATTGTGCGACTTTGACGAGTGTAGGAGACAATATATTTTTTGGTAGTCAAAACCAACTTTTTTTGTTCGACTTATTTTTGTGATTGTGTCTTTATAAAAATAGGTACAAGTATGAGTGTTTTACCTACTTATAAGTTAAACATTAGCGACTAAATATCAGTCTATGCTATCTATGTAAATAGTTTTGTATTTTCTTGACGATTGTTTTTTTACGAAAGAGTATTTTGGGGATAGTTGTGCCATTGTTGCTGGGTATGGTTGTGACCAAAGGTAAGCTTATTATTTTTTCTTTTTAGTGACCAGAAAGCTCACGAGCAAAATCAATTAAGGCAAGGCTAAGGCTATACTCGCAATTATCAGTCATGGCGAAAGCATGTTGTCGTCTCATCCCGAATTCCGTCGACATAACAATAAAATAGGTGAATCACAAAGAAATTCGCGACGTTACGACGACGCGCCTCCGCCACAACTTATCAGTGCTCGAATAGCCTAATAATAAGCCAGCATTAGGACACATACATACATTTAAAAAGCAGCACTTCATGGCCCAGTGCTGCCACCAAAATAATCAAATGTCCTTATCGAGGTACATCCGAAAATGCAATGAAGCTGGCACGAATATTAGGGAAATGAGATTAAAGGCAGAGTATCTTACATTAAAACCACTTTGTAATCATTTTGGTGTATTTTTGTACCTGTCACAATCATCCCCAGGCACTGTCACAAATGTCCTTGGGGTCAGGGCGGTTGTGACATTTTCTTTTTTTTTTCAACTGGCTCCTGTGAGTTTACCGTTGAACTTAGGAACACAAATTTAGTATTCAGATGTAGCCAGATGTTTATATTTATATATGAACGTTACTTCTTTTAGCTAAGTATCATATTTTCAGAATTATGGTCGGTCAAATGAAAATTGGCACATCTGTACCCAGTCTACCCCTACTTTATGTTTGTCTATAGGTGTGTAGACTGCAGGTAGATACATAGTGTAGGTAGGTAATAATAGAACATTAACCCCGGAATTTAAATAAACGAAGTAAGGAAAATGTTAAATAAAACAAGTTAGGTACAAGGTACCTATCTAATGTCTAATTTACGATCGACACAACATTTACATTTTATAAGACCGTAGAAACACATTAACATTTTCTAGACTTATTGATTATACTTGTATATAATGCTGCTGATATGAAATTTCACTAATTTTCAGTTTTTTACTAAGTTTCCATATAAATGATATTATTGGTAACTTTTTATATTTAGAATTTTATAAGTATGACAATAAATAACAACAGTGAATAACACAGAACACTTGTCTCTTGTGACTGTACGAGGCACTGTAAAGTGCTCGAAAACTGGGGCGTGGAAAAAATGCTAAAAATAACTTACTACGTGCCCTAGAATGAGACCTATTAAACGCAAAAAACATTTCAAAATCAGTGTTTCTGAGAAAACTTGCGACAGTTTTCGTGGCCATCACCGTCGAGGGTAAAAAAGGGAATGCCGTTCAGCCGCGTGATCGCAATGAGAAGTGACCGATCACTTCTGCAAATAACCATTTCTTTTTTTGTTGTTTTAGTTTCACAACAGCGGGCATGCGTTCGCGACCGCGTCTGAAGACAAGACCGCTCGTTTGTTCGACGTCAGGAGCGACCAACAACTCGGACACTACAAGCCTCCGGGTGCCAGCGGGTTCACCAGTTGCGGTCAGTTCTTGTCTTTACAGAGTGGCGCAAAACTTGTCACATAGGATGATCCCGATGGTTTTCGGGATCATCCTATGTTGTCGCTCTAAGCATCGTTCTACAAAGGCACTATTATTTTTGAAGAACCAAAGTAGGTACTTCGATCGCCCTTTGTTTCTGTTTCGATCGACTCTTGTTTCTGTTTCGATCGTCTATTGTTTTTATTTTGATCGTCATTTGTTTCTTTGATAGTCTTTTCTTGCTGTATCGATCGTCTTCTGTTTCTACTTTGTGCGTGAAGAATTCAAATTCCGTGAGGTCCGGAGTGAATTAATTATTACCGGAATTGTTTGTTATCACCTCGATGAATCCATATCTACACCCTTAATCGAAGATTTTAACTAACCTGCATGAATAGCTTTTTCGATACTTCTAATAAGGAATACTGTTTAGTGCGTACTTTCATAGTATTAAAAAATACCTTCTTAGTTTAAGTAGGTATTTTTTAATAAGTTATATTGAGCAATGAGAGTCGGGTTGTCGGGTTAATGGTACACGTAACTCAGGTCAATGTACGAGTACTGCGCTCTGGTTCATTGAACAGATATTGTCACTTTCGCTTTTCTCGCAGTAACTGCTTCAATGAATGATTGAATAGCTTTTATTGGTGTAGGTACAGTTCATTACTGGTCTAAATCATTCACCACAACATTGTATCTTCTCCCGTTCACTGTCCAAAATGCCTACAGAATGAGTCTATCGATTATTATGCAGACAGGCAAAGCGGTTAAATAACCGTAGTTTTAAAATTGTCGTTTTATCGCCTGGAATAGAAACTATTTAATAACTAGTTTATTAGCATAAAAAATATACGACTTATCATACCTACTTCTATAATATTGTATGCTTTGCATGAGGACGATGTATCAAACTACACTAGCTATATAGATATACGTAGATGCCTATTAGAAGAAGAAAAGTAGCCTACTTTATCGGATTGTATTATTTAACTGAATCAACAATTCAAGCAAGGACCTAAACTACCCGGTTTATTCGTAACATGAGTATTTAAAAAGACAAACAATTTAAAGGCAGGCCTTATAAACTTTATAAACGTCATTTATTCTGATACTTTTTAGTAATTTTACTATTTGTCTTGACTGACTGCTAGATCGACGCACAGCCTAACCGCTGATAGTATAGAGCTGAAATTTGGAGTGTCTTCTTTATATGATGTAGGTATCCGATAAGAAAGGGTTTTTCGAAATCCCCGGGGGATGGGGACTTACATGAGTGAAATCGATGGACACAGCTAGCATCCTAGAAATTAGTATAAATGATCATGTATTTGTGTACATTGCTCTCATTGAATAAATGAATTTGACTTTGACTTGACTTGAATTCAGATCGCACCAATTCGAGTTTGAGAGACCTATCCCATAACGGCCCCAGATAAGAAATAACCTATCTTTATTCCGAAACTCCATAGATAAGACCTAGACTCCAATACGATAATCACGCTTTCGGTTAATTTTGCTATGAGACAGCAAAATACACACAAACTTTCCAATTCTTAGAATTACTATAAGGCTTTGAAGGATATATATATTTAAAAGTAAGTCGTGTTAGTTACACTATTACTATTATAACTTAAAAACGGCTGAACCGATTTGGCTGAAAATTGGTGGGGAGTTGGCTTAGTACTAGGAGACATACATGGAATACTTTTTTGCCTCTAAGGCGGAACAAAGTCCGCCGGGTGAACTAGTAGTAGGGTCTATACGACTAGTTGCGTCCCGCGGTTTCACCCGCGTAAGTCTCCGCCCGTGGGAATATCTGAATCAAAAGTCTATGTTACTCCTCGATAATGTAGCTTTCTATTGGTGAAAGAATTTTCGAAATCGGTCCAGTAGTTTTTGAGTTTATTCATTACAAACATACAGACACACAAAAATACAAAGCTTTCCTCTTATTTATATTAGTTAATGTATTATATTAGTGTAGATGTAGACCAGTGTAGATTATGTTGTTCTCAACTGTGATGGTTTGGTCTGTGCAGCCTTGTCCCTCAGCGGGCGGTACCTAATGGCGGGATCTGATGACAACGCCGTACACTCGTGGGACACGCTGAAAGTTAACCATACAGGTATGTACTCTACAACTACGACGTGTAACTATATCGCGATCCTTGTATTCTATCGCTCGTTGCTGAAGGCATCTTCACGATTGTAGGTAATTAGGTGCTATGCTACGGGGATCTGAGGTATCTGCGGCTCGATTCTCGTAAATAATTACATACCAGTTCGATGACAGAGACTGTGTAGACCGATGACAGACGCAGTGCAGACGCAACGCAGACACAACACAATTACAAAGAAAACTCAAAATATACTCTCAACTACCATACCAATACAATGAGAGTATATTTTGAGTTTTCTGTGTAATTGTGTTGTGTCTGCGTTGCGTCTGCACTGCGTCTGTCATCGGTCTACACAGTCTCTGTCATCGAACTGGTATGTAATAATATACGAGAATCAAGTCGCTGTTCATTTTGGAGATCTGTTATTCAGTCTTCTGCCTAAAAGTTCGTTTGGAAATCCTTGAGCTAGCTAGATAGATATTTATGTAATGGGATAAACTAGACGTTCGTTATAGGCTTACAACCTATAACATGGTTAGGTAAGACCGTGCTGTGTTGACGTAATATTTTTTTTATTGAAATTGAACTTAGTAACAAAATGTTTTAGTATCTTATCACGAACTACTAATTTAAAACGAATCGTACAAAACTATCGTATTAGTACCTGTATAATTAGTTACTCATATCTTGAATGGTAATTAGTTGTAAGCTGACGTTTAATTTAAAAAAAATTGACTATTTGTAATGTAAATGGAACTTGTTTGAAATTTTCTATTCATAGTAAATAGGAGAGTGTTTGACCACTATGGTAAATGATATCGATCTAAGATGTAGCACGCTCACAATACATGTACCTAGTAGATACATATTTGTTCACTGATGATATATTAATTAATCACGATAGACGAAAACCTGCCTGCGATGCTCAAGGTTGCTGGTTCGATTCCCACAGTAAAACATGTATTTATATGACCTACCGATTCATAATGTACAAAATGTTACTGGTCCAGGTAATACTGTAAGTAAGGTGTAAGGCTCTGTGTGTAATTAACCGAGTGAGCGAAGCGTCTCTGCTTCAAGTCCGACTGATTATCCGTTAACTTGGACGCACCTTAGCTTCGACTCTATAATTCTTATCAAAATTAATGTTGGTACTGAATAATAACTGTCACATAGATTCATATTACAGGGCTAGATTACTTTGTATATAATGTTTTACAATGTTTGGTAATTGAACTTTTATAATATCGAACTATGTTTTACTCCAGGAACACTAAATGCGCATGAAAATCGAGTTACATCGATTTCTATATCGCCCAATGGAGTCGCGCTGGCAAGCTGCTCCTGGGACCAGAGCGTCAAAGTTTGGGGCTAAAAGATACTACTCTAAATACATGAATCAAGTAACTGAAAATGTCCAGGTGAGGTAAGGAAAACCAAGGAAAAACAGTGTTTTTCTCCCGGGGACCGGGGAATTTTCAGTTACGAGTTACGTTTCTCTATTATTTTGTATCATTACTCCAATGCTGATTACTACACTGTATTTCCCTCCAATTCCTAACCATTTCCGTTGTAAACAAGCAGTGCATGTTATGCTTATTACAGTTTAGAAGATTATCGAGAATTGTACGAAGAATTCGAAAACAGTTTTCAATAAATTGTTTACAAGCTTGAACATCTTGTTTGAATTACTAATGAGCCCCTTCATTCTGATAATGGCAGTCACTTAGGTTAGATACCGAACAAAAACCGACTTTAATGTTTTCTCAAATTGAACTAACAATCGGGTATGGTGCCATTGATGTCGTATTTCTCGAAAATTTGTCGAAAGAAATATTTCTGGCATTACTTTATCGGGTTGAATTTAATTTTAATTTTCATTATAATAATAAGATCAACGTCGACTATTTCAAACACGCAAATTACTAATATTAAACAAAATATTAAAAATAATGTAAAAAAAAATATCCAGACGAATTTTAGTACTGTTTATAAGGAATACTTCACCATAAACGACTCTACAAAATACATCCTTCTGTGGACTAACCCCAAGTATTTCCCGTTCTCCTATTTCGGTGAGGGAAGGTATACTTTCATTGACAAAAAATGCAAATTTACAAACTGCTACGTGACCGGCGACCGAAATTTCTTGGGAAGTTACGTGGAGTTTGACGTGGTCGCTTTTAATGGTCCTCAAATATCAGAAATAGTGTTCAACAATGATTTGCCTCGTGCCAGAAGCCCTCACCAGAAATATGTCTTCGCAAATATAGAAGCAGCCGAAAATTATCCTGTTAGAACTCAGAGATTCAATAACTACTTTAACTGGACTTGGACTTACAAACTTAATTCGGATGCCGTCTGGGGATACTTCCTGGTAAAAGACGCAAGTGGCAACGTCATTGGCCCCGCAAACAACATTGACTGGATCAAAGTCGATGAAATGGACGATATTGACGATCAACTAAAGAATAGCCTACAGAGCAAAGTAAACGTAGCCGTGTGGTTCGCATCCAACTGCCTGACTCACAGTTTGAGAGAAGAGTACGTTACCAAAATTCAGCGATACCTAGAAGAATACAACCTCGTCGTAGACACCTTTGGAGAATGTGGGAAAAGTCAATGTCCCAAAGAGATAATGATCAATTGCTTCCATATGATACGGCAAAAATATTACTTCTATTTCGCTTTTGAGAACGCGTTTAGTGATGATTATGTCACAGAAAAAGTTCTAAATGCGCTCAATTACGATACAGTTCCCGTAGTTTATGGAGGAGCTAATTATTCCAAGTAAGTTTTTATAAACATGCTTTCGTATCTAGGCTATCCCTTTACACTCGAGCGTGTACCTACCTACATATGAAAACATATTCTTCTTTGTTAGGGGCGCATAACGACACATATCTCTTAGACTACTGAACCAATTTTAATTAGGTTTTCATTCACCTCAATCCGAGAAATTTATTGGCGTTCTTGCATCTACTCATCGATAACGTGTAAGTTATTTGTTACAGTATGCGGGTAAATAACTACTAATCCACCGTTATATCATCAATGTTTTTGCGACATTTTACGAAATGGAATGCATGCATGCATATTCATTTTTAGAAGTCTATGTTAGTACAATGAACATGAGTGTTTTGCGAATAAAATTTCCAACAACGGTTTAAATACAAGACAATAATATTATTTTTTAGATTTTTGCCAGATGGAACATACTTGGATGCTTTAAAATTAGGACCGAAGAAGTTAGCTAAGACCATGTACGAAATAATACAAGATAAGTCAAAATACTACAAATTCTTTAGATGGAAGAAGTATTATTCGTTTCACTTTAAACACGAGATGCCAGAAACCGACGACTATTGCAAATTTTGTGAAATGATCAACAACGAGATACTCGTAAAGACGCATAATGTCTACGTTAATTTTACAGATTGGTGGCTGGAGAACGTAAATCCTAATCGAGTGTATCTCTTAGATAAGGATGAGAAATAAATACTAATCAGAATACAATACACGCAGACTTCTTGTATACTTCATTTTCACGTATCATTTTTTTTGTATGATCTCGTCGTGCATTGTATCGTGTGATCCCCTATTCCGCTTGTCATGTGAAAATACATGCGTTTGCCTAGTTTTTGATTATTTTCTTCACAGTCCATTTCCTGTAAATGGCTTCGTGTACACACTTTGTTTCTATTTCATTTATAGCTGATTCATAAGTAAGCTTAACACTTTACCTACCTGTCAATAAATTCAAATATATATCTACATACACTACTAAACCCATTAATCTGGTGACAATGCTAATACCTACCTGGTTTGTTATTTGTAAGTACGTAGTGGAACAATCAATTCTTGCTGCCCAAAACATATTATTCAAATATACGGTCGTCATTATGAATTATTCATTTTTAGTAGGTAGATTGATTTTTAAAAACACATGAAGTAATTCAAGGTGATATAAAAATATTTTTTAAATAAAAACTTACGACGTAGATGCCCAACGTAGGTACGTTCTTCTTCTCTTCGTATAGTGGTGTGGCTCACCTAGTGTTAGACTTGTTCAGGTGGCCTTAAACATAACCTATCTTTAAATTAAATAAATAACAAAGTTTCGATAGCTATTTAAATCATTTACTAAATAATATACGTAAACGCGTATTTTGTCTTTAAAATATGGAACGCTAAAATTAGTTAACAAATAAAATCAAAGAGTTCTGTTGTTATTCCTTGTACGGAATCCCTAAAATAAAGTAAGAATACGGAACCCTATAAAAGCAAACTTAGAGCTCTGTCCTAGCTCTATTTGGGTCGATTTTATGCCAAATAGGCGCAGTAGCCCAAAACCTGGATCTTTCTGCGAGGTTTGACTTCATCGATGATTGGACATCTATATCTAGATACTGCATCTTAGTGCCGCTCGTCGCCGGCTCCCATTTAGTTGGAATCTTTAAAGGTTTGTTAGGGTTTCTGTAAAGAAATATCACAAGCTATATTTTACGATCAGCCAACCCAACATGTACCAGTAACTCAGTAAGACACGTTCTTAGCTAAAGCAAAGAATCTGTCTCTTTCACACAACGACGACGTTCAACGTTGGCGAAAATGTGACCAAGCCACTGCTAAAGCCTCATTTAGAATCGTCTCTAGTACATTAAATATCTACACAAATACCAATTATTTGATACAATTGCATTCTTGCAGATATTTCTAAGTCTTTCCTATAGAAAAATTCGCTTACGTAGCTAGGTATAAACTTTCGCATTAGAGTAGGTATCAAATACCACAGCCATTTTTAGTAATTAACGGAACAAGTACCTATTTAAAGTAATAACTATTTAGGTACAATTAAGTAAGTAGTACGGATAATGAAACAAGTTCTTTATAAATATGATTTAGTAACTCACCCAGTGGTAGCGAAATTGGTCCACATCGTTATAATAGTATCGCTGATGCGTATATCCTCTTCAGAGAAAGGTTTCAGCAAGAAATATATCGGGAACAAATGCATCAGTTCATCGGCGTGGCAGATCCCTGTGAAACGATGCAAGATTTTATTGAATTTGTCTGTCTCAATATGATAATATCCCAAATGATCAAATAATACAAAATATAGTAATATGCTAGCAAGGTAATAAGTAAGTAAGTACTTAATTAGTAAGTAATTATTTCGAACACGCGTTCCTTTTGATTCTTATCGCATGTTAATCATCTTCTGCTGATCAGATCGTTTCCGACAATGGACCAAACACAGGCAAAAAATGCTAATGTGGATGCACCTTAATTTTTGTACTTAGTTATACATAAGGAAACAAAAAATGTCTGTTCGTTTTTACACCAATTAGAAGAACCTTTATTTTTTTCTTTTGCTCAAGGCCGTCCGAGGTCGATCTTGTATAATTCCAGTTATCAAAATAGAAACATGTATTGGATGTTTTCCAAGTAACTTAATTTATCGCAGCAAGCATAAAAGGTGCCATAGGCAATAGGCATAGACATAGGTTAGCAATCACTTTGTATTTACATACTAGCTGCGCCCCGCGGTTTTCCCCGCGTAAGTCCCTATGATACTCCTTGATAATGTAGCTTTATATTGGTGAAAGAATTTTTGAAATCGGTCCAATAGTTTTGGAGCCTATTCGTTACAAACAAACAAATCTTTCCTCTTTATAATATTAGTAAAGATTAGTGTTTACAGATTATTAGTACTAATTAGAACATTAATTGATTTCTAGAACCTACTTGCGACTCGTCTCGGCTTTGCAATAGTGTTTCATTTTAATTAGCGACTGATGCCACGGATAGGAAAATCCTGATAAGCAGCCGATAACAGCGACTTTGGTGTAATTATAATAATAATGAGAAGGTACTTATTAGATATAGTCAAGATATAAATCTTGTGCTAAGATACGTACCGTAGTCTCCGTTGGGATCGCCGAAAATTTGTGAAAAACTGTTCGTAGCTCTATAAGATAGTTGGTATAAATAAATTGGATTCTTTGTGTATTTGAAAGTCAATTCAGTAGCCTCTATTGCCGGGTAGTCGAAGTAAGAATCCGAATAGATCTAAAACAAAACAATTATGGCCTTATTAAAAGTTCTTGTAACGGAAAAAGACAAAGCATGTTCCCACTACTCTTACCTTACTCCGCGTTTATTAATAAGGGTAGGTATTAGAAAATAAACGAAATTTAAAATCATCCGTTTCTTACGAGATCTTTGACCTTAAGTTGACCGTTTATCTGGTTTGAACCACTACCATATTTACTTTCAAAAACACCCGGTTTTTTCAGTGTTTTTGAAAATAAAGATTTCGAAAAATATTTCGAATTTCCACAAGTCGTAGAACAAAAGTTATAAAATAATCGAAACCTCTTCAAAAAAACCGGTCTTCCAAGTGTAGGAAACACTTTAAAATAAATCAAGATAAAAATAACCATGTACCTACAATATGTATAGTTTAGTCAGTCAGGCCTTTGAATTTTATGTGATGTAAAAGATAGGTATTATTATATTCAGGTACCTTAAGAATTCCATCCTTAATGGATTCCTTAGAATTACTTGCTAAATACTTCTGTCGAACCTTCTCCGTGATCACATCGAAGTGAGGTGAGTTATCATAGTAAAACGTTATCGGCGCTATAGTTTCGAAAGCAGTTATGAATTCTTCATATTTTGTGTCATTCGATGTTATCCCTGTATCAAAAACAATAAAGCACGATTAGGTTCCTACGTTGTAGGAAAATACAGTAATCTAGATTTGCGAGTAATTACTATTCATTCATGAGGAAGAACCTTATAGTTCTAATTTACACATGAGTAACTGTGGTCTCTCGGTTCCACCAGGCACCACCAGGCAGCGCAGCGTAAGTCCCATCTCGTAGGATTTTCCTAAAATACCATCTTAACAGATGCCCTTAAGGCGTCGTCCTAATTGGGATCGCACGATCAAACGCATCGTACGATCGTTTTATGTTTATATTCAGATTTTATGTGCTCGCACGATTACTTGCGAGGTTCAAATAGGACACTCTGACGAAATCTGTATGTTTGAAACTCATCGCACGATGAGAACGCATCGCACCATCGTACGATCGCTCCCAATTAGGACGACGCCTAATAGTTATCTGTTGGTATCAATGGTAAGTAAGGGTCTCTGCATACTTAACGTTTCCCGGACGGGATTTCTACATACAAAAATCCCGTGCCATCCCCCTCCATCGTAACCCCGACGGGATTTTTGTATGTAGAAATTGGCTCGTCCCATCCGGGAAACGTTACGTAGGTATGCAGAGACCTTAAGTTGATAAAAAAGTTTTATAACACATTTGCTCGTAAAGGGCCTCTTATTTCACCAATTTCAATATCGTAATGTATGTCATTACGTACTTGTGCGTAATCGTAAAGTAAAACGCACGAGTTTCTTTCTAATAAGGTAACACGTACGGTTTATCATGCTCCGTCTAAAACCAACGGTACTTTTTTAAATCTTAAGAAAAAAAAAGCAAAGAAAGCAAATCAAAAAGTTTTTATGTCAGAAAAGTGGTCAATATTTTATGAATAAAATTAACTTTGGGAGATAAAATATAAAAAATAAACATTTAATTCTTTAATTTAATTCATTTTGACAGTAAATTACATCTGTAACAGAAACAAAAAAATATTAATTTACTTTATTAGTAATACTGGCTGTTTTTGTACCGTTGCCTTAAAAAAAAAAAAAGCACTGATGCCCGCGCATCGCTAATTTGTGAACAAATAAAAATTATTCCGCGCGCTTTTTCTTTTCGCTGTATTGTTTTTATTTGATTTCCTCGCAAATGTGTTATAAAACGTCGTATGACATACGTGCGCTTTGATAATTACAGCCTCTGCTTTCTTGTAGCCCTCGCCTACGGCTCGGGCTAGCAATATCGCCTCGGCTGTAATTTTCAACTTACCGCACTTATATCATAATGTACTATTATGTGATATGTAAGCATAGGTCACATCGTTACTTAGGTACCATGGTAAGTAAGATAAAGGTGAAGTGCTTCCTTATTATTGTAATTATTGACAAGCACAGGTATTTCCAAAGCGAATTAGTTTATGTTATTTTCCCACTGTTTTCCTTAGCCTTCGTTACATGAACGTTATATGATAGACTAGCTTCGTGCCGCAGTTTCACCCGCGTATGTGTCAGTCCCACAAAACCAAAGAAGCAAAAATAAACCTAAACATCAAGGAAGCCACCAAACAAAACCCGTTTGTTATAGTGAGCTAAAACCCTTAGGCCTGTCTGAGCGACGAAGACTGATTATTAGCTATCCAAGTACGTATTGAACACCTGTATGAAAACCTGAAGCTGAACAAGGCGGATATTCAGGTCAAATATAAATAAGTTGCTATGTTTTGGCCGTTTATATTTTGTGAAATTTGTAATCTGTGAATTTTTATTTTGTTAATATACAGAATATTAACACTTGCACTTTTATGTGAATTGTATTTGTGTTCTCTTTGTGTAATATGTGCATTGTTATACTCTTATAGTAATTTGTGTGGTGTGGTTATTGTAATTGTGGAATTATAAAGTAAAATATTAAAATAACAATAAAACACAGAAATTGTAAATTTCGTATTTTGTTTTTCTGTGTGTCTTTGTTTTTTGCCTCTCGGTGTTTCGCCGTGCTTTTCTCAGTGAATATTGTGTTTAGTCTATCTTTAATTAATATCTCATAGGTGTCTGATGTTACTGTAGTGTAGTTAATAAGTCATATTAGTAGTTTCTAAGAAATTGTATCATCTTAGTTCTTCATTTTTGTTAATTTACCATATAGTTTATTGATTTATTTCTTATGGTATATATAAGAAATAAATCAATAATCTCTCAATCTATAAGTGCCTATAATTTTTAACTGTACCTACCTATCACCTAATTTTATTTTTTATTAAAAAAATACTAGAAATTTAAAAAAGCAGATGTTTAGCTATATATACCTACCAAGTTTTATCGCAATCGGTTCAGTAGTTTTTGCGTGAACGAGAAACAAACATACTCGTTTACTTACTTACACACAAACTTTAATAATACATATTAGTAGGACGTCTTCCAAGCCAATCTTTGGACAAGAGCAGTAAGATACTGGACGAAATAATTCTGTATCTTAAGTCTTGCCGTACAAACATACCTACTTTGACATTTATATACTGGTTAATCATGAACTCAAACGAGATATTTTTGTATTTAAAGTACGCCATGATCTTGACCACCAGCTTCAAATAATTGTACCTACATATTATGTGACTTACAGCGACCCTCGGTTTCATTCGCAGCAGTCTCGATTCATATCAGTGCTTAATTTTTTTGCCAATTAATATTTTTTTCATTTGGACCTCGACCTAACCTAACCTCGACGACCTCTGTGGCGTGTCGGCCAGGCCTCCGAATGCGACGCAGAAGGTTGCAAAAGAAGACTAAATATACCTATCCGTTGTCTAGTAACCATAACACAAGCTTAGTAGGTACACAATTTAGTTATTATTATTAAAAGATAAACATACAGAAACAAATATCGAATCAGCTGTGTCGCATGTCCATATGTCTACCTCTCTCAAGGTACCTCAAGGCCAGTAAACGAAAAATACTTACACACAGATTTTAGGCATCCTTCGTCTTTGTTAAGTCCATTCATCCAGGGCACAGAAGGTACCTCTGGTATTTTCCGAGGACTTTGAGTCAGGAATGCTCCGGGAAGGTCCGGCTCTATCACAGCTTTGAAAGGTGTCATTGGTTCGATATCCCATGCCTAAAATAATAAAACTTAGGTAAATAAATAGTAAACACGGTGTATTTAACAACATAGCAACTTGCAACGAGTTAACTATCGGAATTCCTATTTGTAACATCAGTTTACTTACGTAAAATGAGTATTCAGTATCAATGATTTCGTAACTATCTTTGGTTCGAAGGCACGCTAACAACTTCTCGGACGGCGTCTGAGGGCAATCTAGAAACTTAGCTAAACGGAAGGCCTGTCTCAAAGCCTCTCCAGGAGGCGATTCTGCCCACGGTACTAAAGCTGTCCCCGATTCCGATATTGCTTTGTGGAACAAACCTGACAACAAAATATCAAACTATAATCTTTGATAGCAACATAAACATTTCATAATTATTAAAGTACATGCAGCGACGAATTTTAGTTTTTTTATTTAAAAAATATTTGTGGATACATACCGGCACTAGTTTTCGACAGCATATGGTAGTGCGCGCTGGCCCCTCCAGCGCTCTCTCCGAATAAGGTGACGGACTTCCTGTCACCTCCAAAACTTTCGATCACTTTTTGTATGTAGCGCAGGGCTTCTTGCTGGTCTTTGAGACCGTTGTTACCGGGGCAGTGCTCGTCCTGAGTCGAGAGGAAGCCGAGAGGTCCTGCAACCAATTAACTATTGTATCTTTTTCTCATTGGAACGACGTTCCCGGTTGCTTCCCTCTCGGGAGTCCTCTCGTGGTCCGATAAAACCCTAAATTATTTGGTGTTGGTTGGCACAATAGGTAGGTAAGTCATCCATCATTGACCATACCTTCTGCAAATAGATTTAGCAATATTTTTACGGTCGCTGCGCCTGCCTGACACCAACCCTCCTAGGGACTAAGCACTTTATCCGCCACAGCGTGGGGAGAATTCAAGGTTTGTTAGTCTTCCCCGGCTCACTTAATCACCTTTTACGACACCCTCGGGAAGAGATGGGGTTGCCCTATTCTATGCCGCGGCCACACGGCCACAATTAACTATTGTATATCGAGTTAAAATCTTTTCCATCCACTGAAATACGGTAGAATCTAGATTGATAGTAACATAAATATAGTAGTTGTAAGTTATTTAAGAATCTGCCGTTTTAGGGACTTTCTGGGACAGTGAGAAAATAAAATATGTTAGTAACCAATAATTATAAAGAACAGTTAATCGTGTTTTGTCGAATCAGATAGCTACACTTACCCAATCTGTAATTTATAGTGACCAAAATAACGTCTCTGTCTAACAGAAATTGTGGTCCATACATATCGGTAGTGGAATCACCACACATCCATCCACCTCCGTGGATAAACACCATCACAGGTAAGAGCTTATCACTATTGAGATCCTAAAAACAAACGGAATATTAACTACATAATCTACACAAAGGTACAAAACTTTATGTACATCGATGTAAATAACTGAAATATATACATACATTATTCAAAGTTGGAGTGTAAATGTTAAGGTAGAGGCAATCTTCTTGCCCAACAATTTCCTTCTGACGGATGTAAGGATTTCTTTGGACACATTTTGGTGGTTGGTTCGTAGCGTCATAGATGCCATCCCATTGACTTATTGGAACTGGTGCCTAAAAATAATTATACAAGATTTATAAAATTATACAGCATTGTTTTTATTATGCTTTGTTTACAAAAATAAAAATTAATTGAAACCAACCTTAAATCTCAAATCTTTGATCGGGGTTTCCGCATACGGTAATGCAGTAAATGCATAAATGGGTCTCTTCCCTCTCGCCGTCTGTAGTATGTGTCCAGCAACATCCCCAAGGGGTGTCTTCACTACAGGGTTTTCGCTTTTCACAAAATCCAAACACAACACACCGACGACGCACAAAAATACTATATCTTTGTTCATTTCTTATGACAAATTTTAATTATATTATTATCGGAGATAAACGTATCGCCTCGAACAATAATGAAACGACAATATGCGCTTGCGCCTCTGATTTTTATAAAGAAGCTAGCTGTCCGTTGGTTATTAGGCAAATGAACTCAAAGCAACAAACCTTCAACAGCGTGAGACGAGCATTGTCTGTTTTTCATTCGAACATGGTTATATAAATGTAGGATTATGTACTTACACATTTATGGAGGCAAATTGATATAGGTTAATACAAAAACTGCCTACGTGTCGTGAGACTTTAAAGACCTCGTATGTGATACTTTTGTCAAAAATATCTTTTTAATCGACTTCGAAAGAAGAGTAGGTTCTCAATTCGTCCCGTACATTGTTTGTTTGTGTGTATAAACTTGTTTTTTTCGTCACAATTATTAGTTATAAACTTATATTTTATCTTACCTTACAGACAACAATAAATACTTATGTACAAACATTTTTGATATTTCCAATGGATTTTAACTTAAGGTACCTACTTGTACTATTTATGTATTCTGTGCCTAAGAATACATAAATAGTGCCAACATAATTTGTTTAAAACGCTGAGCCGATTGCGTCAAAAATAATAATTAATTAAAAACCTGGAATTTAATTGAGTACCTACAACTTAATTAGGGAAACCTGCAATTATTTATAAGCTAGTACCTACAAAAGAAATAATTATAAATGATAGTAATATCTACCTACCAAAATTACGATACCAATCATAATAATGACCTTTTACGGCAAGGAAACTTACTGGTTATTTTGTTTGTGCTATGAAAATGGTAGTGCACAGAGCTATATCAATATAAGTACATACAAGTCTATGTGGCGTTGTTATTTATTTATCACAAAGAAAATAGTAATGTACTTATTCCTAATCGATTATGAAATAAGTTTTTGCTACCTATTTTACCGTAACATAATTTAGCGATAAAATGAAATTAAACAAAAACCATAGGTATAACTTTAGTCAGGTATGTATAATGTATTTTTTTATTGGCGCCTGTTTCTAGGAGAAACAACGTTTCTGTTAGATTTTCTGTGGAGAAGATGAAACACCCTGTTGAGTAGGTAAGACCGTCTATTCCTAGTGCGATACCGAGCAGGCTTACCTTCTCCCAGCATGGGCACGGACTCAGTTGTCTTATTCTTCGACCTCGAATTAAAAGTTAAGTTTCTACTTCGATAACGAGAAACCGTCCGCTTCTCCGTGCTATTTTTCATCTCATTTTCCTCCATTTTACGTAGAATATCTGCGTTCTGCTTGACGAGGCGGTTCGTCGCATGTTTCAGCTGTGTTAGTTCACCGTTCATTTTAGGGAGCTGGATTTTGAATATGAGTTCGATTTTTTCACAGAGCGTTGATATTGTGTTGAGATGCTCCTTCGACTCTGACTGCATTTTGTTGACGGAGCTGTGGCAGGTAGCGCAGCGCCATTGGTAGCCGCCGCGATCGCCGCTCTCGGCAATTTCCCTCGAGTTAGAGAGGCATCTTAAGTGAAACTGGGACTCGCAGAGGCTGCACTTCATACCGTCGACACTTCGAAGTGTTCTATGACATCGGTCGCAAATCATCTCATTCAATTCGTCTTTATGTGGGGCCTGTAAAGACGTAGTAATATGTAGATGCTGAGGAACCCAAGACATAGTTTGTCTCTTAATTGGACTTTGGTTCCAGAGATACCTACCTCGGTAGGAAGCACGCCTAGATACTAGACTAAAAGGTACCTACTTGAAGGAGATAAATGATTATTAAGCTTAGCTAGGGATTTTAGGTGAGTAATGTACGATAAGTAATGAATGAGTATATGTGTTCGTATATACCTACGTACACGTAGGAACGGTGCGTTGGTCTTGTGGTAAATACATTGTTTCGAATCACAGTCGACCGCGCTCTAATGGTCATTTTAGGGTTTTTCATCGCACTTACGGCAAAGAAAACCACCGCGAGGAAACCTGCGTTTTGAAGTCACGTACAATGGCCCAATTATGAGGTTACTCTGCGCCCTGCGAAACCTATGTAAGTATTCTTTTTTGCCTGCCAATTGTGCCACCTAATGTTTAAGATATATCAGCTCTCCCACCAGAATGCCTAGCCACGTAAAAAAAACATGCGCTTGAGATTTGCGTAGGAAATAATACTTTAGGTAGGTATTAACAATTATCAATATCAATCATCATTTCGTAAGCACCCTTAGCTGTGTTTTTCCGAGTTTAAAACAGTCCTCTGTGGTAGTGTTGTAACTTTGTAGGACTAGAGGTATCACATATATCTATTATATATGTATGTATGTATGTATGTATGTATGTATGTATGTAGGGCAGCCCAGTCCATTCAAATAATAAATATTGTCAGGTAATAGGGGGCTACCTAAGTTTTTTTACAGCAATTTACACTGGGTAGGTATAATATTGGTACCTACCTACTAGAATTGATACTATCAAAACAATGCTGGGGTAATTCCAAAGAAATCCATTAAAGGAACTAAAGTATAAAACTAAATAACATAAAAATCTAAATAATTGAAAGTAATTAAAATCACATTATCGCGCAATCAAAACAAACAAATAAAAATGACATTTTAAATTTTAAACTTCATATTTTTGGGGGTCGCTTTACTTTGATAAAAGCGACATCTATCGAAGTTTGTACAAAATATTTGATGTTAACTAAGTTCAGTAAACAAATTAAATCGCTAGATGTCGCTATGTACAGGGTATTCTTCGTAAGGAAAATATTTGTGCACCTCGCTGGATTGCGAGTACCAGTCGCAATCCCGTGTACGATATGTTAATCAAACTGATGAATATTATTATATAGCCAATAATATTCATCAGTTTGATTAACATATCGCCATCGCACATACCACTGATGTAACGTCATTGAGCTAGGTGCTCAAATATTTTAGCCGAGAGGTACTCTTCTGCTGTTCAATGCTTAGATCAAAACATTAATCTAAGGTTCAATGTAGGTTTTTTCTTTCTTTAAATTCTTTGTAGATAGGTGTAAAATACGTCCTTCTCAAAGGTCCCTCTAAGAGTAGGCACTACATAGCGACGAGGCGCACAAGTATTAGGTAAACCGTGGTACTACCTTCTATTTAGGGGATCTTTGACAAGAACTTGAAAGGTTCCCCATCCAAGCTGTGATAAAATTGTGTGATTATCCTTGTCTGAATGGGAAACGACGATGATGAAGCATGTAGCTAGACTACATGCTAGAGGAAACCTTCACTTAAAAACTACATGGTTGTAAATATTAGGCGAACAGGGTAATAAATAAGACTGGTTTTATAAATATTTTAAAACTTTTGAACAATATAAGTTCATTTTTTCCAAAACAATTAAGTAACACATGGTAATACAAATAATGTTTATGTAGATAAAACACCTACATATATGTAGGTAGCCCAAAATGCATAATATTGTACTTTTGTATTACTTTATATCAGTCACAAGGTACACGATTACTTTCATTACCTATAAACATCCCATACCCACTAAAACATAACAAATGTGTAGGCACCTTCTTTACTAACTAAACATGTAAATGTAATGTCCCTAACCTTTGTGCATCATATGATTTTACAAAAAGAATGTAAGCTATTTACAAGTTAGCATGATACTTTGTGTGAGGAGACAACCCGGTGGCGATTTGGTCTCCTAAGTCTGGGTGAACCTGACTGAACATCTTTATGGCTCTCTCTTGAATGAATCCGGCGGCATCCTTGAGGTTACCGACAATGTTAGCTACCAAGCGCTTTTTCTCTTCGACGCTGAACACCTTGGAGTAAAGGACGGTGGCCTGGGAAAAGTTGTCCTCAGTCTGGCCGCTATCGTAGCGGTCGATGTCACCGCTAACAGTGTAGCGGGGTTGCAAACGTTGCGCGCGCGGGCATTCCTGCGGGCCCGAGAACGAGTTCGGGAAGTAGTTGGGGCAGTCGTTCTGGTTGTTGATAGCCTGCGGACCGTCGCGCTGGTAGTTCGACACAGTCACGCGGTAAGGGCAGTTCACCGGGATCTGCAGGTAGTTGGCACCGAGACGGTGGCGGTGGGTGTCGCTGTAAGAGAACAGACGACCCTGCAACATCTTGTCGGGAGACGGCTCGATGCCAGGCACCAAGTTGGCCGGGCTCATCGCGATCTGTTCCACTTCGGCGAAGTAGTTCTTCGGGTTCTTGTCAAGTACCAGTTTGCCTACCGGAATCAAAGGATATTCCGAGTGAGGCCAGATTTTAGTCAGATCAAATGGATTGAACTTGGAACTCTCGGCTTGTGCCATGGTCATCACTTGAATGTACAAGGTCCAAGATGGGAACTCGCCTTTAGCGATGTGGTTGTAGAGATCCCTGATGGAATAGTCGGGGTCGGTCGAGGCTAGCTCGGCGGCTTTGTCCACGGGTAAATTCTTGATACCCTGATTGGTCTTGTAGTGGAATTTTACCCAGTGGGGAACTCCCTGAGCATTGACAATCTTGAAGGTATGGGAGCCATAGCCGTTCATGTGCCTGTAGCCGTCGGGAATGCCGCGATCTCCGAACAAGTAGAGCACCTGGTGAATGGTTTCCTGCCTCAGGGTGAAGAAGTCCCAGAACATGTCGGGATCTTTTAAGTGAGTTGCAGGGTTGCGTTTCTGCGTATGGATGAAGCTCGGGAAGAGAGCCGCATCCCTAATGAAGAAGATGGGCGTATTGTTTCCGACGAGATCCCAGTTGCCATCGTCAGTGTAGAATTTGACCGCGAAGCCACGAGGGTCTCTAACGGTGTCAGCGGAGCCGCTCTCTCCACCCACGGTCGAGAACCGCACGGCGATCGGGGTCCTCTTGCCGATGGACTCGAACACCCTAGCAGCGCAGTACTTGGTGACATCGTGAGTTACTTCGAAGTAACCGAATCCGCCTGCACCCTTCGCATGGACGACGCGCTCGGGAATGCGTTCCCTATCGAATGATGAGATTACATCGAGGAAGTTCACATCCTGAAGGAGAGCTGGGCCGTTTCTACCGATTGTTTGAATGGCAGTCTTAACGCCTACTGGAGCTCCAGACTTAGTGGTGATGTAACCAGGAGAGTCCTGAAATTAAAGAAATATATTGGTCAAATTTTGGTCAACCCAATTCAAGTCACATTCAACAAGATAATTTTTAATCAATGTGTTTATTAAAGTTATAGCATTGCACAATTCCCTATGTCTCAAACACATTTATCTCGACTATAGTAAAACTGAGTATAACCTTGTACTATTTATGTATTCTGTGGTATATATAACTGAGTTCATGATTCAGAAACAATAATTATGTTCCACATATAAAAATTAGGCAAGTGCGTGCCTTTTCGGCCACGCGCAGTGTAGGGTTTCGTAGTTTACATAAAATAACAGGGATTGTAATTTGAAAACGTAGTTACAAACTACCTAGTATGTATTATATTATGTTATGTAATATTCAACAGAATTTGATCGTAATTTTACTTTTTGTTCTTTTAATTACCTACTTGTTTTGAAAAGACTGCTCAGCTGTGCTCATTATTAATATGTAGGGACTAATATTGTGAATACATATGACTAATCTAATTACAAGTACTTAAAACCCAATATTTGGAAAATGGTTTTAAAAACCAACAGTCATTTTAAAAGATCTATCTAACCATACCCTACATAATGGGGTCCTCCTCCAAAAAAAACATCCTCCATTTTACATGTGACAGTCGCGGACAGACAGACGGACATGACGAAATTATAAGTGTTCTTGTTGACTATGAAACCCTAATGATTGTCAAGTGAGAACAAAAGCACACATATGAATAAATAATGAATAAATAATTCGCTGTGCATCATCAATACTTTCACATACTTAGTTATAAGATTTGAAATGGTATAATATTATAGTTAAACTTAAAAAAAACATGATAAAATCGTCTAGATTTAAATGTTGATAATTTAAAACTTAAATAAGCATGACCTTGTACCTATTTAGGCGGATACATACACACATTTAAATGCTTTATCAATTTACACATTTATTCCACACATTCTCATGTTATTTATAAAAACAACTTTTTGAAGGTAAGTATTTAAGGTGTATGCACGTGTATGTATGTATATAGGTACCTATATACCTATCAGAGATTTATTAAGTGGGTTTAATACCTTTATCAAATGACATTAAATATAGATTATTTAGAGATTAACCTCCTTATCTATATAAAAAATGTAGGTAATGTAACTACAAAATAGATAAAACACTTCAATATAGTATTATTCCAAGATATTGAAGTAAGACTCTCAAAAGAAAAATGTTTAATTTATACACTGATATCATAATGCACAATAATCTATCTAAAGTACTAATATTATAACAAAAAAGTTTTTTTTTGTTTGTAACAAATACGCTCTGAAACTTCTGGACCCATTTCTAAAATTCCTACACCATTAGAAAGCTACATTATCGAGGAGTAACATAGGTTACTTTTGATCCCGACATTCCCGGGATCAAAAGTATCCCGACAAAATTCTTAAGAAGCCAGTCCTTGATATGTATTGTGCTCCAATTGATTTTGAATTAGTTGAATTTCATTGAATTGAATTTGAATTTTCAATTGTAAAACTGTACCCAGCATGTCTTAGCCAACTTTATTCTTCATGGTGATGTAGCTTGATAATGTCCATTGTTTTTTTTTTAACACAAAGCAAAGTTGACTAACAAACTCAATTCCAAATGGAGCACAAAACAATTCAACGACTGGACTCAAGGTATGTGTGGGCCAGGTGCCTAGATTTTATCTTCCAATACTGTAAATTAAGGTAATAAACTGAAATTTTAAATTGTACTTCCATACAAAGTTACTTTAGTTTTAATATTTTTATATATTATCCTAGGAGTACCAATCTACCAATAAGCAATTTTATGGAAAGAAAAAAACAATAATTATTACACATTGTATGTGCAGGCTTGTTGCACAGATATTGTGTGACCCAGTTATACTTCGGTACATTATGATGCCATGCAACCAATAAATATTTATTATTACACTAGTCATGTAACAAAAGTGGTTAGGTACCTTTATAAAATCAGAACTTTAATGTTTAAGACATTCCTATTTATATTTTTAACATAAGTCATTCTAATTAGGTAATTATAACAATTTTAGAATGATGTATTATGAATAACAACTTTTGTTTCCATAATTAATATTTAATGATGGCATGTAAGTTACTATACTACATCTAGGGTTGCCAGATGTCCGGCTTTAGCCGGACATGTCCGGCTTTTTACAGTTGTGTCCGGCCAAATATATACAAGGCCGGCCTGTCCGGCTCCCCCGTTTCAGTCACGCGGACACACATAAAGCTTCGTACAAACTCAGGCGAATTCACTCGCGTCGATCGATTAACGCGTATTTTGTAGGTAGAGTACTCTTTGTATGTAATTCATAAAGGTACATAGGTACCTACCAATGTTTTTTCTAAGCAAATGGGCTGCAATGTGGCACGCGTTGTGTGCGGCCTATTTGCCACAGATAGGAGAAGGAACCAAATGGAACCAAATTTATCTGTGTCCGGCTTTTTAATTTTTGGGCCTAGCAACCCTAACTACATCCCAAATATTACATACTAGCTGTATCTTGGTGTTCACCTGTGTAAGTCCCGATCCCGTGGGAATATCAGTTTCTAAACTAGCCTATGTTACTCCTCGATAATGTAGCATTCTTTTGGTAAATGATTTTTTAAATCGGTCCAGTATTTGTTACAAACAAACAAATAAATCTTTCCTTTTACATAAGTAGGTGTGTACAATTAAGTAGGTACATTAAATAACTACTTCTTTATCTCTGGCTAGATGACTGTAGCAAATAAAAATGATAAGCAGTTTATATCAAGCAAGAATGTTTCAATATATTGCAAAGCAGGATAGAATACTTACATTATATTAAGTATATTTTAATTACCTACCTATACAAATTACTTATATTACAATATATTATAAAGGTATTGGATAAGTGAGTAGGTACATACATACATAAAGCCATTAGGTTAAGTAAATATAAAAGTTCGAACTTCATTTGTGTGGCAAAGTACTTCAATAAACCTACAGTGTTGTTAAGTAGAATTTAATTTAAATTTTATTATACAAATGACTCTAGTGTCTATTAGTACAGAAATTAGAAGGCAGCTCTTCTTTCATTTGTTTGTTTCTGTCAGTCAACTTTGATAAACAGAAAAGGTGAGAGTTAAAACACTGTTATGACTGTATTTTTTAATTAAAATCTTTTAAGAACCATAGGTATTCAGAGAAGTTCCTTACTTAGAGAAGTACCTCTATGTAAGGAATGCCTTGTTTAGTCTCACTCTCTTGGGTGACATTCACATCAGCATTCCTTACCTAACACCCTGAGTTACTACAAGTCACTATTTTTTTTCGTGGCAGACTTAGAAATAAAACCAAAACAAAAAAAAATACAAAAGAAAAACAGTAAACAACAATCTAGATGGCACAGTGGGCGGCTTCAGTAGGTACTGTTTTTAAGCCTATATTAGGTAGGTAATGTAACCTTTGCTTAGAAGGTAGGCACCTACGAACTTAATAAAGCAGATAAAAAGCGAACTTTGAACTTAATTTGAGAATATTAAATGTGATTGTTTGACGATGACACGCAAAAACATTACACTAGTTAAGTAGGTAGGTATATACATTAGACACAAGTATGTACTTATCAGAGTAAATTGATTGAAGGTTTATGCTCGATAAAATAAACAGTTTTATTTAGAGTAAGTACGTCACATTTTTAGAGAAACTTACTTTGAGATTTTTCCTGAAATTAACAAGTTGATCAGTTGCTGGGTCTCTCGAGGCCATCTTGGATTGTTCACCGTTCACCACAGAGCCACAAGACGAACAGAGCGGAGCGGCACACTGGACGCGTCCGCGAAATAAAATGCCGAGTGCAAGTGGTGTCACTCCCTTTTTATAGACTTCGATGTGATAAACAAGAACAAGCGGTGCGGCCGGCGACCGATACCACAGAATAAATAATAGTACTACTGCCGATACCTACTTCGAAACATGCTCGAAAGTCTCGAAACCACTACTTTGCCATATGTACCTACATATCTACACCTACTGTTGTATTTTAGTCAAGTCCTTTTGAAGGGTAACTGGATGACAAATGACAATACCATAGAGTGTGCGTGTACCTATTAGGTGCACAAATTTTATTAAATAATTATACCTACTACGTTTACGGAGTTCTTTTATTTTATCCTAAAGAGTAGGTAAATGTCCCAAATAGCAGAAGTCAGGTCATCTTTATAAGTAGGTAGGCATGTTAGGGTAAGATCGGATAGGTTTTAGCCCATTTCGTCCTTGCATTTCATAACGTTTTACGAAATCTCAAATTACTCAGCTTTCAGAGCTTCAGCTTGTTTGAATAAATAATTTAAAGCAATAAAACGCAATTAAATTCTCTAACAACTTAAAGAATTTAATACCAACGTATTTAAAATGGATTTCTACGCTCTCTAGTTTTTGCTCTATGCGACCTCAAACTTACTAAATAGGTTCATCATTTTGAGCATGGTTACAAATCGCCTGGGTGATTCTTCGAGCAGAATATTTTTTTGCTTATTTTTATGAAAAAATATTAAACCCTGTGCCAGAGCAAATCTTTTGTTAATTACTTGATTAATATAATAGAAAATGGTAAAAGAGGCACCACTGTAAAGCTAATATTTTAGGAGAAATATCAATTTTTTAAAAGATGACTCTTGAAGATAATGACCACTGATCGGAATAGGTAGTGCTAATGTGCCTAAAGTTCGAGGAACAAAAGTGCACATCGGAGTCGTCCTTTTTTAATTTTTTTTTTTTATTATTTTTCTGGAATTTGTTAATTCCGAAATTAAATAACACATTTTACTTTTTTTATTACAAAAAAACGAAATACCAGCATTAATAACATAATTACTAGTGATGCGCCGAGTACCAGTTTTACCGAGTAACCGAGTACTACTCGGTTCAAAATTTACCGAGTCGAGTACTCTGCCGAGTTACTCGGTTTATTAAATAACCGCGAAAACAAGTTGCAACGCGCTCCAGACGACGCACGACAGGCGAGGCGACTCGAAGCAAGCAGGTTTTCTTTTACTAGCTGCGCCCGCGGTTCTTCATCATCATCATCCGAGCGATGTTCCTGATGGGAATATCTCATCATCAACACTCTCGGGAGCCCGGAGTCTGCTATCCTACTCTTACGTCTCTACTTCGCACGATCTTTGGCATCCCGTGTAGTGAGGCCATTTGCACGCATATCTGCTCTCTCGCTATCAAGCCAGCCTTTCTTGAATCTTCCCAATCTGCTGCGGTCGGGCGGAGCCGCCATAGCAAAACATTTGTTCCCTACGTAACTACCCGGACCATCGTAAACGTCATTCTTGCATGGTCATTGGCCATTCTTCTCGGGCATGAAGGCTGCCCCTGATGCTGGAGTCACTCCACAAATCCAGCGCAGCGTTTTTATCTTCGTGAAACGCAGCTCCTGCTTATGTCGCTCAAGCACTGGCCACTATCACTATCGTACAAAAGGCCAGGTCTAGTGATCGTTTTATACACTTGTTCCTCTTAGTTCAACCGGTATTTTGGGGTCGCAGACGATACCAGTTGCCTCTCAACACTTAGCCCAAGCTGCCGAAACACGAGACTTGACGTAGCAACCGATGTCGCCGGGACGCAGGAAGCACTAATCCCAAGTACTTAAACTGGTCTGTCCGTTTGACCATATGACCGTCTACACAGGTGTGCTATCTATATGCACAAAGTGGCCATAGCCACTTTGGGCGTGTAGATAGCGGGTCCTTTAAGAAGACCGAACTAGCGTTTGAGGACACGATCTGTCTAAAACAGATCCCTGACGATTGCTCTTGGGAGTAAACTGACGGTACAGCAACCCCTTATCAGGCGTAATCAGTGGCAGAAGTCCTTGATTCGGAAGGAGTTTCGGTGTCTGCACCTCTTTATACTGCTTATTTAGCAGCTCGTGGGAATATGAGCGCGATCTGTCCTTCACCACGAGGTCTTCGTATAGCAGGTTGCCATCGGGATTTTTAACACTGCGGCACATGGGCTTCTGCCCCTCAGACATTTCCAACTTATCGTACAATGGCTGTCAGTGGTGTTGTCTGTCTCTGGCTACTGCTCTTTTAGTGGCACGTTTGGCGGACCTGTACGCGTCGCGATCTTCAGGAGAGTTAGACGCTTGCCACTTTACTAGCTTATGTGTCGATATAAAGTTCTTTAGCTCTGTACCTTTGTGTTAAATTTCATCAAAATTTGTCGACCCGTTTGAGCGTCAAGGAGGAACAAACAAATACACAAACTTTCACACTTAGGTAAGAAGCCAAAGCAGAACACAGATGAAATCCTACACAGATATATATATCTATACACAAAGAAACAACGTGGACATAAATTAAGCTCAATAAGATACAAACTTGACACCCGTACTTGATTCAGAAACAATGCGTCGATATTAAAAAGTAATACTTGAAGTCCAGTAAAATTGTATGGAATAGGATGCGTTAGATTCGGCAGCTGTATTTTTTTGCAAACTTGTTTTTGATGTTGGGCTTGTGAATAATTCAAGTTTGTGACCTCGAGAGTCGAACGCAACTATGTCAAAAATGGGAGAAATACGAAAAAAAAAAGAATCGGATCACATAATGCGGTGATATCTAGTACCCCTCTTAGTGGGAGAAATACCCCACTAATAAAAAATCTCCCACGATTAAAAAAACTCACATAAGTAGGTAGATACTCATAGAACTTGTATACCAAGTTTCATTAAAATCGGATCTCAGTGTTAGTATAGTCCTTTTATCTCACGAGCGCGAGTTAAGCTAAATTGTGTGCGTAGCTTTATTGTCTATGTATATTGTGAGTGTGAGCGTGCCTACAGCACACATATACGGATTGGCGTGTCTATACGCTCACACTTACAAGTATGACATTCCCGCGCTCGTGAGGTAAAACAACTATACCTCTCTTTATGGGAGAAATACTCCACCAATCAAAAATCCCCCACGACAAAAACGGTTGAGAAGTAAACAATCGGTCGCGACGCTTGCTCGGTCAATTATGGAAAATTTAGTCTTCTTTATTTAGTACTGTATTTTTCCCATTTTTGACATAGTTGCGTTCGGCTCTCGAGGTCATAAACTTGAATTGTTCACAAGCCCAACATCGAAAACAAGTTTGCAAAAAAATACAGCTGCCGAATCTAACGCAACCTATTCCATACAATTTTACTGGACTTTAAGTACTACTTTTTAATATCGACGCATTGTTTCTGAATCATTTTAAGTACGGGTGTCAAGTTTGTATCTTATTGAGCTTAATTTATGTCCACGTTGTTTCAATTATTTATATATAACTTTAAAAACAATTGTAAGAAATAAATAAATGATATTCCAAGACATGATGAACTTGTTTTTTTTTACCTTTGCACTTCTAATAAATATAGTAATTATGTTATTAATGCTGGTATTTCGCTTTTTTTGTAATAAAAAAGGTAAAATGTGTTATTTATTTCGGAATTAACAAATCCCAGAAAAATAATAAAAAAGAAAATTTAAAAAAGGACGGACTCCGATGTGCACTTTTGTTCCTCGAACTTTAGGCACATTAGCACTACCTATTCCGATCAGTGATAATGACAACGTGTCGATGTTAATGATGAAGTGGCGAGGAAAAATGACGCCTGATGCGATTAATGATTTTGCGTAAATATCAAGGTATGAAAATAGCATATTTTATAAGAATTAAATAAAACAAGTAAATTAAGAATCATTTTTTTATATCACAATACAATTACATAAAGAGTTAAATAATATTTAGATTTATAAACAGAAACGGGTGTGTATGGGGCCCACTGGGTGTGTATGGGGCCCACTAAGTTTGTTGGGCCCAAGCCAACCTCACCTGCTAGCTTGGTGCACCTGCTGATAAACGGACGAGGCTCTGGCGCAGACTTTCCCTTCGGGGTTGGGAGGTCAGACGGCAGTCGCTCCCGTAAAAGTCGAAATTCGCCAAATCTTTTATGGGAGTTCAAAAAATGATTGCCACACGAATAGGGCGCCGCCGCATAACGGCGCACAGGAGCTTCGCCCGACTCCTGTGGTAAGTGGACGAGGGCTACCGGGCGGGCACAGCCAAAGACGCGAGCCCCGAAACACAAGGTAAACTCGGCTTCGCAACGTGGAACATTCTCACGCTAACCGGACGCGCGAGGGAGCTGGCCGACGTACTTTCCAGGCGGAAGGCAACAAACTGATCTACACGGGTGGGTGCACCTGGTGGAGAGAACGGCATGGCTGTGGTGCTCGCTGAGGGATTGCATGGCTATATCTGAAGCCCGACTACTTGATTACCTACAGGAGCGGGGGGCGCGCTACACAAATCGATTTTCTAATCACTAGGAGACACCATATCGGCAACGTAGCCAACTGCAAAGTCATACCCGATGAGAGTCTCACTGTCCAACACAGTATCCTTGTCATAGATCTATGTGAAAAGACCAAAGACAAACGACCGGAACCATGTCGGCGCCGAATCAGATGGTGGATGCTTGATGAAGTCCCAGATGCTCGCCTCAGCAATCGGTGACAAATGTGCTAATACTGGAGGCGAATCAGGAAGGGTATATGAACACTAGGACAGGATTCAGGTGTCGGTATGGTCGGTATGTCTAAGGGAGTACGCAAGTGTGACAAGGAAATTTGGTGGTGGAACGACACAGTCCAGAGGGAGACTAGGGTGAAGAAAGCCTTCTTTAGAAAGTGGCAAGCGTCCAACTCTCCTGAAGATCGCGACGCGTACAGGTCTGCCAAACGTGTCACAAAAAGAGCAGAAGCCAGAGCCAGACAGGACCACTTACAGCCAATGTACGATAAGTAGGAAACGTCTGAGGGGCAGAAGCTTATTTATAAGTTGGCACGTCCTTGGATCAAAGTGGCTCAGGATATATCAAAGTGCCGTTGGGTAAAAGATCCTAATGGTAACCTGCTATGCGAGGATCTCGCGGTTAAGGAAAGATGGCGTTCTTATTTCCACAAGCTGATCAATAAGCAATAAGAGGTGCAGCCACCGGATATCCATCGGAATCTAGGACTTGTGCCACTGATAACGCCTGAGGAGGTGCGCAAGGCTCTTCGCTGCATGAAGAATCGGAAAGCTGTCGGCGCCGACGGAGTCCCCATCGAAGTATGGAAGGCTATGGGTTCTCGTGATGTGCGCATCTTAACCAACCTTTTTGACCGCATACTCGAGACCGGCAGAAACCCCGCCCAATGGAGACTGAGTGTTATCACTCCAGTGTTCAAGGGCAAGGGATCTGTGCAGGAGTGTGTTAGTTATCGTGGTATAAAGGTCATGTCCCACACCATGAAGCTCTACGAGCGTATAGTTGACTCTCGGATCCGGCAATAATGCACTGTCTCGGATGGCCAGTATGGTTTCCGCCCTGGTCATGGTACCATGGACCCTGTTTTTGCCCTAAGGATCGTTATGGAGAAATACAGAACGAAGAATACGGCCTTCGACTGTGTTCCTCGCGTGATGATCTAGTGGGCGCTGCGGTCCAAAGGGGTGCCTCTCGTGCCTCACGCGCATAGGGAAATATGGGCCCCCATTAGAACATAAAATGTTAGTCACCAAGCTCATTACCCCATGCGCGGAAGCAAGAAAACCCGGAAGACCTACATCTACAGAACGTCTCACACCCAACCCTCCGTGCCTAATCGGCAAAGACGCCTGCACCCACTAATCCTCATTCATCTTTACGTTTAGGATAGACTCAACCCCAACCCTCAATGCTTCATCGAAGGCGATAACCTCGCCAGGTCATAACCATGCTGGAGAGGCGCGAATTTTGCATAAGTACCTACTTCCCCTAAAACATAAGGACTTTGGGTAACAAAAATGTATACAATGTACAAGATAATGATGTTGGCGAAAATGATAAATCCAAGAAAACAGGTCGTTACCTGTCCAGAAAGAACAAATCTGCGTTTAATACACGTCAGAGGGTAAAGATATCTTTTCGATACACCATCACAACAAACACTTTAACAAATACATCAAATATTTGCATAGTAAGAACGGAAAAGATTAATGACTTTTTTGATAACAAATTCTGAAGAACCCTATCAAAACTTACCTGGTAGCGAGATAAAGCGCGACCACTCCGTTTAAAGGTCGTGAGTAAACTGAAGGGCATCTGGGAGGGTGTGCCTGCATTCAAGCAACAACATTGTATCCAAGAGAGATGGAGATATCATGTGAACAATCCTTGTTGTGACTAATGATGTTTATTTTGTGACAAATTTTAACCGTGTCTGTTTTTTAATATTTTATAAGTAAACATAAATAAATCCACATGATTTGGAAAGATTGATTAATGTTATTAATGATATTAATGATTTTACATATAAGGTAATTTATTTAAGTTTTATTTAATTTTTTTATTAGCGAAAATAACCACGTGCGATCATGTTGGACATGCGAGATAATGACGTTTGAAGCTGATTTTAGATTAAATTTGTAATTAAACTATGTTTTTTATTTTTCTTTCGCGTGTAAATAGTTGGGTTTGTAGTCACAGGATCTTATAACATTGTCACCCTTCAATATAGTTATAGTAGAAAAAAGTATTTCGACTGGACGCGTTTTATCCTCACTTTCAAAGAATGACCCGCACTTACTTGGGGTAAAATCGGATATAAAACCACCTCTGATACTTGTAAAATAAAAGTCAATAAAAGCGATTACCCAACTTAACCTGACTTTTTGTAGACATGCAAAATTAAATAAGGCGCATCTAAATTTACTTGTTTTTTTAAATGACACCACTGCCTTTTTTACCTAGGTACTAAGAATCAACGTAGGTACCTACTTAGCCAAATATCTTTATTATCCAATACCTACATAAAAAAACAAGTTTATCTGATAGATAGGACATTTATTTAGATATTATGTGATAAGGTGAATTGCGACCCCCACCGATAAAAAATATTTGAAATAAGTATCTACTATAGAGTACCTTATTCTACTAGGTATATACTTAAACTAGAAATATATAAGGGGTTTTCTGCTTTCACCACACCGGGATCTACCAACCTACTACGGCAGTGTTTATTTATTATTCATCGCTGGGTCGCCTTTATTATTTTTATTTCACCAGACTGTATAGAAAAATGTAAATACTCATTTTTTTCAACTATTTATCCTTAAGCCCCAACTTACTATCTTTAAGCCCTGCGTGATGGATGACGCCATGCGCCATCACGTATTGTAGTCCTCCGGTTGCGAGAATGATATTCCGACCGCTCCCGCCTCCGCCATGTTCGCCATCATCTCGGACTGCGACAGAGAGTGCGACGGCGAGTCATCCTTGGAAGGTATCGACTTGTCCTTCTTCATATTCTCGACGAATTCCGTGTGGAGTTGCAGCAGGTAGTAGATAGTGTACGTGACGTCGATGTTCTTTCGCACCAAGTGAGTGTAGTAGTACAGGTTTTTCCAAATGTTGTACTTTTGATCACCACTTCGCACCGGGTTTCTGATGTACTGGTACATCATATCCATCTCGAAGAGCCACTGTTCGAGCTCCTTGAATAGGTACGCTATTCTGAACCTTACGTCACGTTTGTAGCGATTTATGTAGTGATCGATCTCTTTCAGCCGGTACTCGACGGAGTAGATGCACTGCTCGATCATCTGAATTGTAAATTTCTTCACCACGTTGTCGTCTGGTTGGTTTATGAACGCTTTGTACCTCCTATACAATAAAACAATATTACTGCGCCTTATACAATTGCAGAACAGACACATATTATATAATCTATACTTACTTAGTTTACCGGAAAACGGATCAGTGAAGTCTACCGCACGCGGCCGGTCTATGTGTAATATTGATATTATTGTAATGCATGTCAACATAGACGGGCCAGGAGCGGTGGCCTTTACGGAGCCGTTCTCAATATCTGGAAAACCATGGTGGCAATTTGGCAGCGCGACTAGAACAGATTATAGAACTAGCGCGTCCAGATCGCTCCACCACTTGCTGTCTATTAGTTCTGCATCAGTATGCTGTCCAAGTCACGGTGCCACTGGTTATATTGACCGCTATTAAGTACCCCGGTGAAATATAGCCCTTAGTGAAGGACGGACCTGTCTTCCTTCCTTTGCCTTGCAATGTCGGTCTTACTCCTGGAGCGGGCTGCTGTTCGATTTTGCTCTAGATACAGATTCAACGCCGTAATCTTCGCGATGAGGGCGGCCCGCGCGCGCTCAACCGCGTCGAACTCGAGATCGAACCGCGCAGTCCGCGAGCGCCGCTGCTGGGTCCGTTTCGCAGTGGTCGCGTTGTCCCGCTGGACGGGTGGCATCCGGCGTGTCAGCTCAGCCATCAGCACCGGGTCCTCGCCACAGTATTCGGTGTCCTTCATCTGGATCGTGAACTTGTCCGAGTACGCCGCCATCGAGAACCATAATATTATCGTACCTGGAGAATGTTACACAATATTATCATGTCGTATTTATTGCCTCGTGACTCGTGATGTGACCGACCAAAATTGCAAGAAATGGTTGTCCATCCTATCCTACTTCCTTCCTACTAATATTATAAATGTGAAAGTTTGTATGGATGTTTGGATGTTTGTTCCTCTTTCACGCAGAAACTACTGAACCGATTGCGATGAAACTTGGAATATATAGATAGCTGGACACCTAGAATAACACATAGGCTACTTTACCACATCCAATTTTTAAATCAAGACTCGGTCAGTGGCTTATTGAGCAATGTTTCTATTCTTTTGATTAACATTATTATTTGATGAACTACGAAGTGATTTGATATTTTGTACCTATGACCTGTAATGAAATGATTATCAATAAATAATATGAATATGAATACTTTTTATCCCGTAATTCCCGCATGATCGAGACTTACGCGGGTGAAACCGCGGAGCGCAGCTAGTACTTACATATTTCATGAAATAGCCAGCTGAACCATTGCAGATGAATACATTGTATGTATACATAGCTACAAAATATATAAAAATAGACTTTGACAGTCATCATGAGTCATGCATGTGTCAAAAAAGTATCAAATTGCACTCTGGGTTTTTACTTTTTCATACTTGTGCGGAGAAATGTAATCATAGGAACGCCTAGTTCTAACAAAATGGTGAGCAAATTTGACATTAAAATGTATTTGAATTGGGTCAAAAAGGCTAAACTAGACTGGGGACAACATTAAATCGTAATGGTATGTAAGTATCGAGTAACACAAGGAAAATCCGCGGAGCCCAAGCTAGCGACTTCAAACTGTTGACAGTCACTTCCAATTTTTTTCATGGAATAATATCTGATGATTACCACATCCAATCTATTACATCTTACAGCGATAGTAAGCATGTTTAGTCTGAATATAAAGAAAATATAAGAAAATGAAAATTACCTACACTACCCAAGAAACACTTAAATATGATTTTAAAAAATACATTGTTAAGCGGCGCCCCACGTTTGCCTTGACGAAGCAACTGGCGGGTAGGTAGGTAGGTACTATAATGTACTTTGTGGTAGGTACTACCAGATCGGCGCGGAGTAAATTGCTCTTGTGAACATTGCGGCTAACACTAAAAAATATCATCTATTTTGGGAGATATTTAAATCATACCCCGTATCCAGTCTACCCCCGCCCCGTGTCCGATCTTACTCGTACATACCATACAGTCAGCATCAAAACTCGATGACCACATTCAGATTTACACTAATAGTCCTACAAATATTATTTGTAGGACAGAAGTTCTGAATATTACTCCATTACTTATGTTTTAACACCTTACAGCACAATGATGATGTGGACATATAGGAAGCTATATTGAAAATCTGAGTGGTCATTTTTGATAGTATAAGGCTTTATAAGTTGTATAAAAGTAAAAACAAAGTGATAAGTATGAATTTTATCACTTTATATAATGTAATACATCAAAAGCATTACATGGGAAAACTGGACCTTCCTTATTTCCCCCACTTCCTAGCTAGATCTTACCACTCAGGGATTACGGCTATTAGTAAGTTTGTCTTTAACCTTTTTAAGCGCTAATTTTCTAAGAAAATAAAAATTGGATCGTCTAACTTACAACTTAAGTAACAAGTTACATAAATTCCCGGAAACTTTTTTGTATGCAAGCTGCTTATCTGTTAGACCACCTAGGCGTACAACATACTAGGTAAACTGTGCCTAAATTGACCACATCGTAAAACGTCAGGGAAAAAAGATTAGATCTTTTTGACACGAATGGGAAAAAAAGTACAATCGTTAATGAGCCTGTTTAGCTGGTCATAATCAAACTCAAACTGACCATCTTTGGACTATCTATCAATTCTATCATGCATGACGTGGGAATCGGGTATTGTTCATAACATGAAATGGTTCGCCACATCATGTTCAATTTTTATTTTGTGATTTATCAATTATCATCGACAAAATAAAAGCCCGAGCTCCATTTATTTACATTTAACTAGAGACATGTGCACTTACATAAAACAAATACAGGCGACTGCCTGCAACACATTTTTGAAAACAAATACATTATCAAACTTGTATTAACGATGCCTTAAACTCAGCCATTTGTTAAATTAATTTCTCTCACGCTGATTAAAACAGTAAAATAGGTACCTAACCTACCTACTAGATCTACAAATTGTACCTCCTAAAACATCCATACACCTACCAGCACTCATTTAAAGTACCTACTTACTTACACCACATTAGGGTCTACGGGACTACGGGAAAATATGTCGAATAATGACTTAAAGTACTTACCTACACCACATTAGGGTCTACGGGGCTACGAGAAAATATGTTAAATAATGACTTGAAGTACTACTTACTCACACCACATCCATAGATACAAGTGGTTAGTTAGTTTCGCTGGAACTTTCCGCACTTAGCCTCAGAATTGGGCCATTGTACGTGATTTCTTAGAGGGGTTAAGCAGTAAGACGCCACGGGATCCTACTCCGGATTGGCGAATGTCCCATCCCTTCGGACCGTGGTGAGTCCTAGGACATGGCGGTTTCCTCATGATGTTTTCCTTCACCGTTAGAGCGATGTTATAGATACAAGTATAATTTTGTTTTATTATGTATTAAGTGGTAACTACAAATACCGGTCAAGTGCGAGTGGAACACGCGCGGATTCAAGTTGTCGCAATTTGCAATATTGTTATATTTTTATTGGTCGTATCTTTTTACCTGCCTACTTGTTGTTCGAGGCATACCTATTACGTGACTAACCACGTAAGTATATGCCGTCGTTTTTTAGTACCTAGGTACATATACATATTACATAGGTACATATGACTTAGGTACCTAAAAAAGAGCTATTCTGTTAATTTTAGCAGTAAATAATGACTTCGCTTCTTTTTCTGAATATCATGACAATTTTCTATATGAATACTTACTATCCTAAAGTGGTGCTTACCTAACTCTGACGCGTGATCTAGCATGTTCACATCAATTTAATAATAATCCACATGTTAATTTTGAATATTAGATATAGGTATACCTACTCAACTAAGTCCGAAGTACAAAGAGATAAGTGTAAATTGAATTACCTTCTACCTACCTTATAAGTTGGTAGGTAAGTACTTAGGTACGAATATAGGTTATAGACGGACTACTTTGTACTTCAAAAAATTTAAAACCGACTTTGAAAAAAGGACAAAATAACCTCTCCTACATCCCGTGTAATCAACCTACCTGTTAAATAAGCTGATATAGGACAGCCAAACTACAATCTGGATCTACCCAGTAAAACTGCCTGATTTCAGCATAATATTTAAGTCAGTAGCACTCTACGTAGGAGAGGTTATTTTGTCCTGTTTTGAAGTCGGTTTTTAATCTTTTTAAATTATTTTATTTTACCCGTTTTGTGCATTTTTGACTGCCACTAAAAATAAAAATAAATTATTATTATTCGAATGCAAAGACGGTGTGCTTCGACGATGACAAGTCAAGATATTTTGGTGTATTTTTTTAAATGTGGACTACTTTTTGACACATCTTCCTAAAGAAAAAAGGTCAAATACAAAAAAAAAAACGTCAGATCGTAGTCTAGAATTAAAAAAAACCGGCCAAGTGCGAGTCGGACTCGCGCACAAAGGGTTCCGTACCATTATCTAAACAACAGATTTTGTTTTGAAAGGTAAATTGTGGTTTACGATTTATGACGTTTAAAAAAAAACTACTTAATAGATCTCGTTCAAACCAATTTTCGTTGAAAGTTTGCATAGTAATGTACATCATATATAATTTTTACTTTTATCATTCCATTATTTTAGAAGTTACAGGGGGGGGGACACACATTTTACCACTTTGGGAGCGTCTCTCGCGCAAACTATTAGGTTTAGAAGAAAATGATATTAAAAACCTCAATATCATTTTTGAAGACCTATCCATAGATACCCCACATGTATAGGTTTGATGAAAAAATTTTTGTTGAGTTTCAGTTTTAAGTATGGGGAACCCCAAAAATTTGGTACTTTTTTATAAATTTGTGTGAAAATCTAAATGCAGTTCATTGAATACATCTACTTACCAAGTTTCAACAGTATAGCTCTTATAGTTTCGGAAAAAAGTGGCTGTGACATACGGACGGACGGACAGACAGACAGACAGACATGACGAATCTATAAGGGTTCCGTTTTTTGCCATTTGGCTACGGAACCCTAAAAACGTAGTAATAGCCTCAGAATAGCACAATAGATGTAGATGGTATAGGGTACCTCTCTGCCAAAAAATTCAAGTGCAGAAGTAGGCGGCCGCTTTAATTATACGCACGAAAGAAATGTGCCGGCATAAAATAATTCTTTTTCGGATGCAAATTAAAATTTCTGCTGACGCTCAAACTACACGATGACACTTACACTTTTCCTAAAACAGTCCACACCTACAGCACACATGCACGATTTTTTTAAAATCATTATTTGTTACTTACTATGCATTATATACCTCATAGTGTGGTTAAGTTGAATAACCCGACGATATAGGGACTAGGGACCTACTCGACCCGATCGATGTGGTGAAATTCGAGCCAATAATATATTTTTTTATAATTAATTAATTAATAATTAATTATTACTAACATTATTACACAGTAAGTAATCATGAGTAGGTGCGCCTAAACAATAAAACTAAATTAAATTTATCAAAGTAGATAAACATTTATAATAAATATGAAGTAAAATTTATAAATTAGTAAGACAAATTTTACCATTATAATGGTGAAAATTTGTGCAAAGTTATGTAAGTAAACAAGTATATTTATTACTCTTTTACTTTTTTAAACTACTGAACCGATTACGATGAATCCTTTTTTTCCGATTTTCCCCCGGAATCGAGTTATACGCGGGTGAACCCAAGGGGCGCAGCTACTATATTATAATTAAAACTGTAAGCCTTACCATTCAGAAACATATAATGTATTCAGTGGCGTAAACACTGTTTGCAAGGAATAACCTTATCACCTAAGCTTCAATGGCTAGTTACTAGCGGACGGTAGCGTATAGGGTTGCCAATAGTTTTTTCGAAAAAAATAGTATTTGTGGCTAAAAAATATAGTAAGACCCAAAAAAATATAGTACAAAAATTAGAGCGGTGTTTTGTAGAATATTTCGAAAAAAATACGTATTTTTTGCACTTAACCTTTTTTTCACACTTTCAAATACTCTTTCTTTCTTGAATATAAAAACAATGTTCCCGACATTCAATCTTTAAATTATGAGCACCTTTTTTATGGCTTTTCTTTATTTCCCTCTACATACTCGTAGAAAACAGTCCTCTGTAAATGCAGAGAGGAGGAATTTATAAAAGAAACAACTTTTTACAAATTATACCAGAAATATAGTATTTTAGCGTACTATATGTGCTTTCAAAAATATATAGTACGCTGAGCTGAAATATAGTACAATACTATATATTATAGTACGGTTGGCAACCCTAGTAGCGTAGGTGAAATAAGAAGGTAACTGGTTCATACGCGCAAACATTCTTTAGGTGTACCTACCTACTCCTTTCTCCTCCCTAATCCTTACCTACTCATTAGTAAACAACTGAAAAGAAAGTAAATTTATATCGATTGCAGCAACTGTAATGGTCTAACTAGCTTCTAATTTATTAAGTTGCTCACATTTTTATTATGAGCATAGACCAATTTTATTATAGTGTTATTTATTATATTATTTATTAGTGTAACACAAAATAAATAACAAAATAATAAGACAAATATTATAAATGATTTATTAGTAAGATTTAATACCTAATTATAATTGCAATATATTCATTATTATTATGATTTAGTAAAACTTGCAACGCGACACACACTCCTCGATTTCCTAACATTTAATTTCAAACGCATTGGTCTAGTCAAAAAACAATGACGGTTATTGAGTGGGCAGACAATACCAAGTAAGTAAGTACCTGCCTAAACTCTAAAAAGGTACCTAAAATAAAACAGGTTTTTTTTACAATTCCGTACCCCAAGATTAAAAACGTGAGAAGATTTCACTATTTTCATATATAAGTAATATATTTCTGTTATAGGAGATAATCTAAAATCTAATAATGTTAACAATATTTATAAATAAGATTAGGTACATCGATAAAAATATTAATTTATATAAACGCATCGCCAAGCCCAAACGGTTGTCGCGTCTTCCGCGTCGTAATGAATCTGCTGTGTATCTGTATTAAACGCGATAAAGAACTTTAACTAAAATTTGAATTTTAAAAACAAAATTAAATAAATATGTTGGACTCCTATCAAACAAACGTGATTATTTTGTGATATGGTACGGAACTCTTCATGGGAAACTGCGACTCGCACTTGACCGGTATTTTTTAATTTGTTCAAGTCTGTTTACCTAGATTACTCAAGTGAATAAAAGTACCCAAGACCCTGAATGAATACTATAAATGGTTTATCAATTTAGGTAGGAAGTTCATTTTGAATGTAGGTACTGTTTTATTATCATGTACATAATAAATAATTAAATGTTGCTAATTACTATAAATATTTCCATTTTTCAGAGTAAAGGCGTGACTATCACTCTTGTGTTTATAAACAAATTTAAGATAAAAAGGTATAATTTGGATTTTATTACAAGACGCCAATAAAATGAACGAAATGGTAAACTTTCCTTGCACTTGGGGGGTCGACAGTGGATTTTATCTACCAGTCCAAGTATTAGTTTCACCTCGACCCCCATAGTACAGTTGCAATGGTAAATAATCGACAATATCCCGTTAGTCACCATTTTGCTAGTAAACCAAGTCACTCTACTCACTCACGACCACTCACTCTATAGTCTAATTGGGGGGTAATAAGGTGATCGAAACTGACCTCGTTATTATGTTTTTGGCTTAGTTGTAAATTCGTTTGACTAAAACTCATTGCAAGAATATGCAATAATGAAAATTACTGTATGAATGTTTCTCACAAAGAGTTATGAAAGATAACAACAAAGGTCTTTGGTGACATTTGAATACATGCGCTCATCGTCACCCTGGTTTTTACGCTCCAAATATGCTTGCGAATGGAATTATAATGTCTGTCTACTGACTTTATATAATTTAGAAGAATTGTCACGCTAAATTCTATTAATAGGTATACTTACTTAAAATGCGAAAGTTTGTTTGGTCATGGTATTGATGTCGCGATGACAATGGCTGAAGTCGGGCAGTCCGTAGTATTACCGTGGTTTTACTGGTAGATCCAGATTGTAGGTATGTGGTTTAGATGCCCGGCTTCAGCTTGCATAACAGATGAGGCGGTTGCACTATGGGTAAGTATTTAGGAGAGGAGGGTTTGAATAAGTATTTTAAATTATTTTTTTATGTATAAAAAAGTTAAAAAAATAAAAACATTTAAAAAATGTGGACTGTATAAAAAATTACGGTATGAAGAATGGTACAATAAGTACCACTATACAATGATACGTTCGGATACAGTGAACTTTTATGAGATTAAGCCTGGTCACACACGTACGTGTTCCGTATACGTTTTCCGAATACGTTTTTTTTTTCAATCGGAATGTTTACAGTCAGTATATTTTCCGTTCGGAAACAAAACGAACGTGTGCGGTAATCAAGACATTTTGATTGAATTTGAAGCATTCAGGAATCCCGAATACGGAAAACGTATACGGAACACGTACGTGTGCGGCCAGGCAAAAAGTTGACGATAATGTCAGTCTATACAAAGTTATGCCAGGGCATTGCAATTTAGTGCCATCAAATCACCCATTGAACAGCTGGACGATGTTATTCTTGTACAAGATTGATCCAGTATGTGATGGTTTGTGTACATTCTTAGGAGGAGGAAAAAGTCGACTACGTTATACGGAGAATGAGTTTACTTTACACTTAACTTCGTTATAAGATCGCACGAGTGGGTTGGATTTTTCCGAGTTTACCTTTATTTGTAGTCAACTCGCAGGAAAATAAAAAGGGCGCCCATTTTAATAAAATACCTATAAAATGACATATTATATATGATAACTAGCTGACCCGGCAAACGTTGTTTTGCCTTATAAATTATAGATAGTAGCCGATTCTCAGACCTACTTACTGAATACGTATATAAAATTTGGTAAAAATCGGTAAAGCCGTTTCGGAGGAGTACGGTAACTAACATTGTGACATGGAAATTTTATATAGAGAAGAAGAAGAAAGAAGATTTTTCACCCACCCACTCTTATACAAGTGAATGTCGTAAAGAGAAATACGTAATAGATGTGTCGTAGGTACCTTCTTATGAGCTTGAAAAAGACCATTTAAAGAAAAGGATTGAAAATGTGATAATCTTCTGGTGGCTTATGTTATGATGTTAGCCCAGTACCTACCTACATACATCCTAAATATCTACTATGAAACATTTTACACAAGTAAAGGTCGTAATATGAATTGTGAAAAAGTAATTTGATTGAAGAAAATAAGTACTACTAAGTGCCATACTGCACTAAAATACTTTAATTTTAAGTACCTAGGTACCTACATACTGAAGTATAAAGATGAAGTCTCGTCCTCTGGGGGTCGAGTGTGATCTATGTTAAATTTTTCGAGGTCGTGAAGGTTATCAAGAGTGGATTACACAAGTTTTTCTAGGGCGTTTAATGTTTAATTTATCAAGTAAGTTGATAAATAAATATATGTGTAGGTAATTGTTTTGAAAGTAGGTAGGTATAGGTATCCTACCTAAGTCTAATTATAGGTGTACCTATCCTAAGTAAGGTTATGGTTATAAAACTAATTATGGAAGGATTCGTCCGCTTACGGACAATTGTTTTTCCCGTTTGATAAATCCATTCCATAATATTACGTAGTTACCGTATAACTATGGAACTATCCGTGGAAAATTAGGTGGGTATCTAGCAAGAGTAGGTAAACCTACCTTAGTAATTTACCTATTACTTAAAAAATACAGAAGAATCCTATTTCAGCCATTTTTTTTAGTTTTTATTTTCCAAGAAATTAACTCACAGAATAGAAAAGTTTCCCATAGGAAAGTTTACCAACAAACGAATTATTATTATTTTAGTAGATAGGTATCTAAACTTCTGTTTTCTGATTATTGTAGGTATATATTATATCAGACCTCTCTAAAACCAGTTTGACTAGATGAAGCCAGTCTAAGCGACCGAACACCAAAACAGAATATAAAATGATTAGATGGTAGGTAGGTATTGTACCTATATCTAGGTATATAATTTTCTTAATTAGGTACCTATCTACTTTTAAACTACTAGATATTACGGCTTAGAACTAGGTAGGTACTAATGCCTTATTCAACTATTAATGAAACTGCTCAGACAAAGTGTTAATCCACCAGACAAACCAATCTCACATGTAGGCTATGAAAGGTAGAGATGAGGATGACGAACGAACGATATTAATATTAAAAGTAGCAGCAAATATAGGTATCTGTATTTGATCTTGGTAGGTCATATTAGTATAAGAAGCAGGTATTTGGTCTGGTAGGTTTTGTTTTGGCACATACCGACCAATTTTATTTATAACATTTTTGACAGTATTAAACAGTTAGGGCGGCAAAATATGACGGGTAGATTTATTAATCTTATTATTATTTACATACCTAATTGGGTCACTTAAGAACGTGGCGACTGTTACCACTGTTACCATTTCCATGCAAACTTAATACCAAAATAAATTATGAAAAATTTAGTTTTCTACCTTAATATCGATATTATTCGGATTAAGATTTTGCAGTTGCAATATGACATTGCAACTGCAGGGTGCCACAGATCGGTGCAGGGTAAATGCTCTTGTGAACACCGTGGCTAACACTAAAAAATAACACCTATTTTGGGAGATATTTGAGTCATTCGGTTTTCCCCCATATTTTATTTCATTTCATTATTATTTTATGCATAATATTCGTATAAAAACAAATTTAATTAATTTAGTGGTAGGTTAAATGAATTACTTACATTTTCTACCTTAACTTAAGCTACCTTACCGAGGATAATTACTAATTTACAATTGTAGATGTTATTAGAACCATAGAATAAAATCACAAAATAAAGTGTTTTTAAAAAAGCACCACCGAAAAGCGTACCTAGTAAAATATGCATTTTCCCAACAAAACCTCTTAGATTACCGAGCCTACGTAAGTAGGTTAGGTACCTCTACTACCACAGTAAGTACCTATACAATATTAGTAGGTATACCTAGTACTGCGTAGGTAGGTCTGTACGACCATTCGGCAGTATGGTATAGTAGCTAGGTAACTTTTGTCAAGGCAATCAGACTGCTTTTACTAGAGGCATGCGTCGTAATAAGTTGCCGACCCAATTGGGGTCAATAATTTATAGTTAAGGAGTCCGCTGTTCTGCATTGCGAATTAGATGATGATTAGATGTAGGTAGGTAACTATACTAATTCACAGTAGGTACCTATATCTAGTTACTCCGACTTGCATGTTAATATTGTTATAGGTAAATAAACTGTAATTGTAGTTGCAGTTTATTATTGTCTTTTTACCCGACTGCGCGACGCAAAGAAGGGTTATGTGTTTATCAGTCTACGTGTATGTTTGTATATTTGTTCCTTTGTGGCGCTCCAGAGGCCAAACGGATGGACCGATTTTGATGATTCGCACGTCAATCGATTCGTCTTCGTCTTAATGTCGATGGCAATGTCACTGAAGACAAAATAGTTATCAAAATTCAAAATGGCGATCACCAGCCGCCATTTTGTAAAAAATTAAAAAATTAAAATTGACTGACTATGTCGAGTGGGGTATCGTCGAATAGGTATTTAAAAATCATTCTTAGGTTTCCTTGATCATTTTTTATTTAGTTTAACTATTTGGGATTTACAACGTCTTAAAGTTGGTTAAGAAAACAAAAGTCGACTGACTATTTCAAGTGGGGTATCGTTGAATAGGTATTCGAAAATCATTGTTAGGTTTTTCTAACCATTTTTCATTTAGTGCTACCATTTGGGATCTACAACGGTTTAAAGTTGCTTAGAAGTCGTACAAACATAGATTACCATTAAATGATGCGATTGCGATTAAAATACAATAAAATTGATATCATATCACGTCTTGCACCTAATGCTGACTAAAAAGCGCAAAGTAAAAAATTAAATAAAAATTAAAAAAACCCGCCTGCTTAAAAAAACTTTAAATAAAAACATATTATAGGTACATAATAAAAACTGAAAAGAAAATAAAACAAGTCCAGTAGTCACCGAACATAGCGACTTTAAAATCTAGCTCATCGTATACCTTTTCAATAATGGGCCCCGACTGTTAAAGCCGTTATGTTCTGTGACTTTTTTTTTTTAAATCCAATCCAGAATCTAATTAATAACAATGTATTCAAGCAATAGAGCTAGCGTTAGAAGCGATACGAGGCCACAAACAAGTCAGCGCACTCCTTGGCCACGGGGCCGGTGATAGCAGATCCCTTCATCTCTCCCTTGTTGTTCACTATTACCCCCGCATTGTCTTCAAAGTATATGAACACGCCGTCCCGCCTTCTAAACGGTTTCCGTTGCCTGATCACTACTGCCGGCATTACCTTTTTTCTGAGTTCAGACTTTCCCTTCTTGACAGTAGCAACAATCATGTCGCCGGAGCCGGCAGCTGGCAGTCTGTTGAGGCGACCCTTGATACCTTGCACCGCCATCACGTACAGGTTTTTAGCGCCTGTGTTATCCGCACAGTTGATAACCGCTCCCACTGGGAGACCCAGTGAGATGCGGAACTTCGCTCCTGCTGAACCACCACGTCCACTCTTAGACATTTTGTTGTGTTTTTATTATATTATATAAAAACAAAAAAAAACATTAAACATTTAACAATTAAAGGATGATTCACGCTACCACGTGCCGTGCCCCGTCCGGGCCCCGGACGTGGCACGGTCAAACATTATAGGTACCTATTGTTACGGGATTCAAATCCCAGAACCCCGTTCGTATAGAAATGATACTCACATGTCATATTGAAATACCTGTTTACTTCTATTCAGGCATTACTTTAAATGAACTCAAATACAATACTTTTATAGCCAAATTCCAATAATCTATAACAGTTATCTATTTTGTCAAATACAAGACATATCGTTTTATTTCTCCACAATCTTTTTTACCCCACGCTAACGCGCGCTCCATTCTTCGTCTTTTTTTCTTTTTTTTTCTCGGCCGTCTGGCCAGTAATAGCCACTGTCATAATTATGTTTACTAAAAAATCAATCAAAATTGTTCATATTAATGAAACCTTGACATTCGACCATCCTGGCACCGTGCATGTCCCCATGCACGAATAAAGATGTCACACTCACTACCATGTGACATCTTGATTAAAACCTTTACATTCGGAACTCTTGTACAGGCCACAAGAAAAGAAAAAAAATTACAAATAATTCACCTTCACATTTTCCCAGTATACAACATAACATTTTAAATATATATTTACAGTATTGAAACTTTGTAACTTAATAGGTAATCTTTATTAGATTACCTATTAAGTTCATATTAGTTCCTTAAATTAATATGTTTAACAGATTGGTTTTGTTACTTAATAATAATTTAGGTACACTTTTCATCTTACATTAGTTGCCTAAGTCAGACTTTTTTAAAACATGATATCACACAACATAATAAGTTAATAACTATCAATAGCTTGCTGCCGACACGGAATTCTAGGTTGAGGTTTTTATCTGTGTTTTAATCACATTAGTTTCCTAAGTCAGACTTTTTAAAACATGATATCACACAACATAATAAGTTAATAAACTATCAATAGCTTGCTGCCGACATGGAATTCTAGGTTGAGGTTTTCATCTGTGTTTTAATCACATTCGTTTCCTAAGTCAGTCTTTTTAAAACATGATATCACACAACATAATAAGTTAATAAACTATCAATAGCTTGCTGCCGACACGGAATTCAAGGTTTAGGTTTTTACAGTAATTTAATGTTTTGTATAAGCTTATACTTATAAAACATACAGTTAACCCTTAGCACCACACACTATTTCAGGCTACACATCTACACACGTGGGAACCTAGCTCCCCATAAATAATACCCGATATTAGCACGATTTATATCATAAATCGGAATTTCTTTTTACAAAATAAATCAATGGCATTATATGAATGAACCTATTAAGAATATTGATTTCTATTTCCAAACTTAAAAAGTGCCATTTTTCTCAAAATCAAGGAAGAGTACGAAAATATCGTTATATTTTTACAGTTACTTAACTTTAGAGGTCATAAATATTATAAAACTTTAATTAGCAACCAAACGAAATTATTTTTCTAATTACTAGTATCATACTACGAAATAGATTGAAAGATCTACAAAAACTCTGAAACATCAAAAATGACAAAGGGAAATAATGAACATAATCTATTCTATCGTCTCATATCTCTTAAACCAAACATGCTAGCCTGGTGCAAATTCATTCCTCGCGAGATGTGATACTGAGAATACATGGACTCTCAATCGCGTTGTGTTTAATACACTTGAATATTTTCAAAAAATTGTTCGTTGGGGACCTAGCCTGTGTGTGTAGTTACGGGTTAACAAAGAAAGTACAGGAATCAATTATATTATAATCATGTCGAACAGATACAGAAAATTGTCTATAAATAATCTCATACGTTGGTCAATGAAGTCATTTATGCAAAAAGTCTTCATATTCCATTCTCTATTCTAATATTGTGTTTTCGCTACATCAATCAATACATTTTCAACATAATAAAAAAAAGTATTTGTTAAGACGATTTCTTAGATATCCACCAGCAAATAAAATATTTTAGATATTACTTTTTTGTGGAGTTTTTATAACGTATGTCGTAGCTGAAATTGCCTTGTTAAAATAATTAACTAATTTCCATTAAGATATAAAACATTATTCCAAATGACATAGAATTTGAATTAGTCGAATCAGAGAAGTACTATTTTATTATTTACTTTAATAGACGATAAAATTACATTGTTTTAGTTGGTTGCTCCCAACGGCGTTCCATCTAGCTAGATCGGTTCTAATCTGCGAAAATCACAATGATTTAACATAGCCAACCTTTCGTAATATCATAATGTCTATATATAGATATCTTCCGAGCATTGGCCATAACTGTTCAAATTGCTCATAATAACTTCATACGTGGTCATACAGTCCAAAAATAAAAACAAAATAAAATTAAGTATTTCATACAGGTTTGATCAATTTCTGGAATTCCTAACCATTTCGTCACCTCTATTTCGATTTCATTTCACTTTATTGAATCTCATGACAGTTTACTTAATCTCATGACAGTTTACTTAATTTCATTACATTTTACTTAATTTTATTACATTTTACTTAATTTCTTTACATTTTACTTAATTTCATTACATTTTACTCAATTTCTTTACATTTTACTTAATTTCATTACATTTTACTTAATTCCATTACATTCAACTTATTTTCATTTTATCGTAATCCGATGAACACAGTCCACCCAAAGAAATCGCGTTAGATCAATCTCTGGAATTCCTAACAAATTCGTCAACTCAATTTCGATTTCATTACACTTTGTGGAATCTCATTACAGTTTACTTAATTTCATTACATTTTACTTCATTTCATTTCATTGCAATCCGATGAACACAGTTCACCCAAATAAATCCGGTAGAACTGGTCCAATCATATGGACACAGTAAAACCAATCTGGCGGACACAGTTCCATCTCGTCCTCTCCTCTGCCACGACTCTTTAGTGGGTGAGGCCCTTGAGTATCGATGTTTTCATTTCTATCCTATTCATGGCATAGGTAAGAGTTATTAAATTACTTGTTTCTTTACAATGATTCATATCATAATGTCCTTCTGTCTAAAATACTTTGTTGCTTGTAGGCATACATATGCTTTATGTACTAGAACAAATCCGGAGTCACGATCTATTGTTATATCTTTGGTCATAATAAGTGGCTGCGTGCGTGCTAAGTAACTAGACAAACATTTCACTTCACATTTCTGCACAGTCCACTCAATAAATTTGATAGACATAGTCCAATCAAATGGTACCATGGTTCACTAAAACATTAAATAAATCTAGAGGATGATGCACTCGGTATTATAATACAGCCCTAAACTAAGCGGCTAGGCTAGAATACTAAACGTAATATAATTTTTATGTAAATACATAAACACATTATGGATCATATAAAAGACATCCAGAACAATATTAATGGTTAGCAAAATACTTGTCCTCGGTGGGAATCGAAACCTCTGCGTTCATCTGACAGACATAGTCCAATCACATGGCCGCTGTCTACTTAACCCTATAGTTGGCAGAGAATTTTACCCTAAAAAAATATAATTTTGCTACTTTTCTACGTTATTTGGGTTATAAGGATGTCAGGAAAAATAAAATAAAAATTCTCTGATTTTCAGTTTTCAGGTTTTATTATGTGTCTTCTAGTGCACACTGCCAAGCTCTCAAGAAAAAAATTACAAAGAAAAATGTGTCTTTACATGCACACTGCCATGTAATCACTAAAGTAAAAAAAGAAACAAAACATAAAAAAATAACATAAATCTTGAAAATACTTAAGATAAAAGTCTGTAAGTTATAACTTTATAACATATCAACAAGTTTTGAGTAGTATTAGGAACTAGGTCTACGAGTATGGAATGTTAAAACATAGCAATACAATTTAAAATAAAAAATTAAGTCATACTTTGTATTTATATTTAAATCACAAAATTCAGTCGTAATAGTCTGAGATCAATGTTTACTTAAATATCTATTTATCTACCATGTGACAATAAAAAAAAATTAAACACTACTTAGTGTGAAAATCCATAAAGCAATTACGCCCTTCAATTATACATAGCCGTGCGTTACACTTTGGACAAAAATATTTGGTTTGGTTTAAGGTACAGTTTCTACACCTGCCTTTTGTAGTAAAAGTAGGAAGATGTCCCATCAGGTCGTAACGAGTAGCGTCATCAGGCCTCTCAGCAACTGGTTTCTTTACCTTACTTATGGATTTGGGAAGAGCTTCAGGTTGTAAATCTGAAGAACTCCTCTCAAAAAGACGCAGTTGCCTAAATAACGCGGCTCGAAACTTCTTAAGTGGCATATATTTTTGTTTACCACTGTTCTCGTAACGATATAGCAACCAGGCATTATTGACGCAGATGTCCAGAATCTGTGAAAATAATACTAAATACCAACGGTGACCTTTCAAATCTGTACGGTATAAAGCGATTAGCATATCGGCGAGATCCACCCCACCCATATTTCCGTTATAGTGCTTTATTAAATTTGGGCATGTGACTAGACCTTTCTTCTTTTCTTCTTTCTTGTACCGCATTATATTCTGCACAGGTTGGGCGTCGACATAAGTGCTTGCAGCCACGACAAATTTATTGTCATACCACTTCACAACAGCGATATTGTGTTCGTTAGACACGACCTGAGCAAAAGCTCCTCTGCCTTTTTTCTTTAACTCCTTATCAGTAGGTAATTTTTTTTCTGCCCCTCGAAGTCGATTTGTCCTGACCGTACCTAAGGAGAATATACCGTACTCATTCCGTAAATGATGCATCAATTCAATTGACGTAAAAAAGTTGTCAAAGTATAGTACCGAGCATGGCTTTTGCTTGATAGATTTGGCCAAAGCTATGACAACTTTAGCTCCAAGACCCATACCTTTTTCTTTTTCAGTAAAAGAATGGAGTCTGAAAGTATCATCCCCTCCATAAATAATAAAATCATGTACAAAGCCAGATGGTGACGCACGAACGAAAAACTTAAATCCCCATTTTTTGGGTTTATTTCGTACATACTGTTTTCGACTACCGGCTCTAGTACCCTTGTAAGGGACCATCATCTCGTCGATGCTGAACCGTTTCCCTTCAGGAATATTCGATGCGCAGTTATTACGAACTTTTTCTACTAATGACCTTATTTTATAGTATCTGTCACCATCATCTTTTAAATTATCATTAAAATGAATGTAACGTCGTATAGTTTGAAATTTCTTTAGTGTCATGACATCAGCAATCTTGGTGTATTTAAATTCATTTGACCAATAATCGGTGTAAGCTGGCATATCTACGACACCCATTAAAATATTTATAGCTAAAAAATCTTTGATATCGTCTTTGGTTATATTAATTGAAGTACCCTTTTTCTGTACAGAATATAAATTGGAATGATATACTATTAGATCTACTATATCGTCAGTAAAAAATAACTTAAAGTAATCAAGCGGGGATTTCTCATTATCAGTAGAACCGAACAACATATTATCATCAATGTCTGCTGCTCCTTGAAATTTTATTCTTGTCCATTTAGGGAATATTTTGGTAGGCTTCAAAACAGTTTTTTTTACAATTACCGGAGTTTTCTTATAACGCCGAAGACGTACAGTAGCTGCTGTAGGTGCGACAGATGCTGGAGGTGCGACATATGCTGGAGATGCGGGACTATTAATTGAGTCTATAGATGGTGACGGTGGAATGTAAACTGATGGTGAAGGCAGTATAATGTCAGGATCATGTTGAAGAATAGAAGGTGAGTTTGGAGTAGAATAATTAATAGTACTCTGTCTGAATCTTGGCTCTTCATGAACAGAAGCAACGGCGAATATTTCTCGATACTCACATTCATCGCTATCGGAGAGGTTTATATTTTCAACAGAAGACGCTATTGATCGGACAGGAGAACTGTCTTCGGAGACGTCTCGGTGAGGTCTACATATCTGCAATTCATCTTCCGAAGATTCGCTGGATTCTACGTCAGACTTAGCTCCGCATTTAGGCACTAAAGCGAGGATTTTGTGACTTCTGGTCATCTGAAAAAAAGTATTGCATGCTAAGAATTGGAATTTGGTGTAATATAAATTGCTGGCATGCATTATGAATAAAACTTTGTCTAAACAAAGGTTCGAGTATGTAGTAGCACAGTAGGCAATGTGCATTTAAAGACACAACATTCGCAAATAGTAATAGCCTATGGCGTTGGCAGTGTGTATTTATATGTACACGACAAGTATTGTGTGATTCACAGCAAAGCAAGCAGTGTGCATTTAAATATACACAACAAATTTTGAGTCGTTCACTTTGGACCAGGCAGTGCGAATTTTAGTGCACATATAACAAATATCGTGAATTACTATATATTCATAACTTACACAACAAAAATAATATTGCCAAACAATTGCATAAACCTTGTAGAAAGTAAAACTATAAAAATTTCATACATTAAGCATAATTTAATTGAAATAAAATAGGATACTTACAGAACGCTGCGTGGGCGCCGACCGACGGCTCGCCATTTTGTTCACCACTGACAATGTGTGAGCGAGACCGATATAGCTTTCTTTTTCGTACGTAAGCAAACGTTTACGAAGTCAGTTTCATTTATTATTAAAACGATTCGATGATTATATTTCGCATAAAAAAAATCTGAATTGAATGTGTATTTAAGTTCACAATGTCAAGTATAGGGTTAAGTCAATCAGGCAGAAATAGTCCAATCGTATGGACATGGTCCACTCACGTCAAGCCGGCAGACATAGCCCGATCATTGATAAACGTAATCCATCCAAGTCAATCCGGTAGACATAGCTCAATCATATGGACGTAATCCACCACTCCACGCAGCCCATCTAAGTCAATCTGGGAGACAATGTACAATCGCATGGACACAGTCCATCTAAGTCAATCTGGGAGACAATGTCTATTCGCATGGACACATTCCATCTAAATAAATCTGGGATACAATGTCCAATCGCATGGACGCAGTTCATCTAAGTAAATCTGGGAGACAATGTCCAATCGCATGGACGCAGTTCATCTAACTCAATCTGGAAGACAATGTTCAATCGCGAGGGACACAGTCCATTTAAATCAATCTGGGAGACAATGTCCAATCGCATGGACACAATTCATCTAAGTCAATCTGGGAGAAAATGTCCAATCGCATGGACACATTCTATCTAAATCAATCTGGGAGACAATTCTCAATCGCATGGACACCGTCCATCTAAATAAATCTGGGAGACAATGTCCAATCGCATGGACACAGTACATCTAAGTCAATCTGAGAGAAAATGTCCAATCGCATGGACGCAGTCCATCTAAGTCAATCTGGGAGAAAATGTCCAATCGCATGGACACATTCTATCTAAATCAATCTGGGAGGCAAAGTCTAATCGCATGGACGCAGTCCATCTAAATCAATCTGGGAGAAAATGTCCAATTGCATTGACACATTCCATCTAAATCAATCTGGGAGAAAATGTCCAATCGCATGGACACAGCCCTTCTAGTCAATCTGGGAGACAATGTCCGACCGCATGGACACAGCCCATCTAAGTCAATCTGTGAGACAATGTCCAATCACATGGACACAGTCCATCTAAGTCAATCTGGGATACAATGTCCAATCGCATGGACACCGTCCCCCTTAATCAATCTGGCAGACAATGTCCAATCGCATGGACACAGTCCACCTACATCAATCTGGCAGAGAACGTCCAATCGTATGGGCGCAGTCCACCTAAGTCAATCTGGCAGACAATGTCCAATCGCACGGTCACCGTCCACCTAAGTCAATCTGGCAGAGAACGTCCAATCGTATGGGCGCAGTCCACCTAAGTCAATCTGGCAGGCAATGTCCAATCGCATGGACACCGTCCACCTAAGTCAATCTGGCAGAGAACGTCCAATCGTATGGGCGCAGTCCATCTAAGTCAATCTGGCAGGCAATGTCCAATCGTATGAACACCGTTCACCTAATTCAATCTGGCAGACAATATTCAATCGTATGAACACAGTCCACCTAAGTCAATCTGGGAGACAATGTCCAATCGCATGGACACAGTCCACCTACATCAATCTGGCAGAGAACGTCCAATCGTATGGGCGCAGTCCACCTAAGTCAATCTGGCAGACAATGTCCAATCGCATGGACACCGTCCACCTAAGTCAATCTGGCAGACAATGTCCAATCGCATGGACACCGTCCACCTAAGTCAATCTGACAGACAATGTTCAATCGTATGAACACAGTCCACCTAAGGCAATCTGGCAGAGAACGTCCAATCGTATGGGCGCAGTCCACCTAAGTCAATCTGGCAGACAATGTCCAATCGCATGGACACCGTCTACCTAAGTCAATCTGGCAGACAATGTTCAATCGTATGAACACAGCTCACCTAAGTCAAACTGGCAGACAATGTCCAATCGCATGGACACCGTCTACCTAAGTCAATCTTGCAGACAATGTTCAATCGTATGAACACAGTCCACCTTAGTCAGTCTGGCACACAACGTCTGCCCTGCTTCTGCTCTGCTTATTACTGCCGCGGTCATCTTCAACTCTGAACATAGCTTGTTCGCTTGGTCGCGCATCGCAGCTCGCGCTGAACTTGTACGAGTATCAGACTCATCATTTATATCTGTTCCAACAAAATCCACTGCACAGAAAAATGTAAAACAAATAAAACAGAACTTATGTCATAAAATCTGAAGGTACAAGCAATAATTCTTTATTTCTTTTCCTTTTCTTAATTTCTATCAAGAAGATTGAGCATTTATGGCCCCTTCTCTTGGTGCCTTTTTATCTGACTCCTAGTCACTTCCATATAAAGTCGCAATCAAATTGAAATATAACTTGGTCACACTTATTACTTTTAAATATTGCTATTCTACTCCATACGCAAATGCCATTTTTAGCCAACGTTCTTTTATGGTCAAAATAGTCACTGAAATAGGCACAACTGTGAAGCTTGTCATTATTAACTAAAAATTAGATGTTAGCTCGTACTATATTCATAAAGGTGATAAATAAAGACCTGTACGTTAATTACTTGGCTGTATATTATAGGGTCTTGAAATAACGGGTTGTACAATATTTGGTTGTACATTATGGAGGTCTTGGCCAAAACAGAAAATAATTATTAAGCATTCTGTCTGTAATTGGCCTTTACTTCCTCATAAAACTATCACTCACTGTCAATAGATTGATAATAAAAAGATTTGTATCTTAAGTGTCCAATCTGATATGTTAAGTAGCAAAATGAATGTTCTTACCAAGTCAATTTACTTTATGCAAGTTAATACCATTCGACTTGCATAGCCTTTGAGTCATCCAGATGGTGATTGTTCAATGTTGAATATGTTTAACTTGTTGCCCTAAAGGTTCAGTGTTCGGGCCATGCATCGGCTCAAAAAATGTTTTTAGCCATAAACTTAACACGGGGAGTTCTGCCATGAGAAGGCCTCTCATCATGGAATGCAGATCGTGGCTTCTCTAAAGCAACTGAATTTCAAAAGTGGTTTCTGGTTCATGTCGCAGTTGGTTTGAGGCAAACAGTTACCACTTTATCTTAGATACTAGTTACCACTTTATCTTAGAACTTTTTAATTTAACCTGGACTATGTTTCAAAATAATATACTAATTCTTACAAATAAAACATGACAACCATCATGTGGAATATCCAATATTTATATTCCAAGACATTCATTTTAGGATGGACAAAGTAATTATTGTGCATACCCAGAGAAACTTAACCATAAAATTGGTTGTTCTAAATAAACTAATTTAAAAAGAAAACAAAAATACTTCTGCTACTACATCGTTAAATTCACTCTTATTCACCAAGTGTGTAAAGCATCTCTACTTCGAGTCTGGCACAATTTGCTTTTATCGGACACTTTTAGTGCTACTTTGAGGATTTAGTCATTACTTGTAATTTTCAATTTGTGCGGCCTTTAGCTACTAAGGAGTAAGTAGGTGCTTGCGAGGTCTTATAAATACTAGTAGGTATCTCTCTCAATATCTTACTCGTCATTATTGCTTCAATTTAAAACAATCTAGGACAGATTACCTTGAGTTTTTGAAGCCATTTAAAATGAACAGAGTCGAATCTAATCTAGTACCTTTATGTGACACATCATTGTACCAACATAAGGAATTTTTGCCTATTGGATGTAGCGAAAATCTCAGTTGAATTGAATTTTAGACTGAATAGTGGTTCTGCAAAAACTTTTAGTTCTATGTCTGTATCAATGAGAATGACAGCTACCGGTACAACTTACCATTGGACCGTCGATTATTTGTACCTAGTAACTTAGGTATTACCTAGTAAACAAGTAGGTAGGTGACTGAAAAACTTTTGACTCTTTGTTTATATCACTTAGGTACATGTTAAAACACATTTAATTGATCAAAGCAAAGTAAAAATTGTAAGTAATTGAAAGTTATATAGCTGTGGGCGTACATTACCTTGGTTTTTTTTGTCACTTCTGAGATGTTACGGGATTCAAATCCCAGAACCCCGTTCGTATAGAAATGATACTCACATGTCATATTGAAATACCTGTTTACTTCTATTCAGGCATTACTTTAAATGAACTCAAATACAATACTTTTATAGCCAAATTCCAATAATCTATAACAGTTATCTATTTTGTCAAATACAAGACATATCGTTTTATTTCTCCACAATCTTTTTTACCCCACGCTAACGCGCGCTCCATTCTTCGTCTTTTTTTCTTTTTTTTTCTCGGCCGTCTGGCCAGTAATAGCCACTGTCATAATTATGTTTACTAAAAAATCAATCAAAATTGTTCATATTAATGAAACCTTGACACTATACTTTTTGTATGAAGTAATTCATGCTTGACCGTGTGTCGGCCGTGCCCCATCCGGGCCCGGACGGGCCACGGACGTGGCACGTCGCGTCGTTGATATGTCGGTGGGTATTGTTTCCCGTCGCCGGCACGGTCCGGTCCCGTCACGTTGTAACATGAACGAACATATGCGCCCGGGCGCCCGCAGGGCAGTCAACGTCAAATGTTAGTGAGGTGAGCAGCTAAACAACAAAATGAACGATGAAAAGTTATTAGAGTGTAAGAGTAGTGCGCAAATATAAATACTATGTAAATTATTTAAAATTTTACTTTTTTTAATTCACAATGCAATATTGATTATTGGAGAATTAATATGAAGTACCTATTTAGAAAAAAAAATGACTCGTCTCACAATCGAGATTGGTCGATTTTTTGTGTGTGTCTCACGTAATTAAAAACCCAACCCAATAGGTATATCGGTATAGCGAAAGGTTACAGAGACATCATCAAAAGAAATAGTACATTGCTCCAAATTTTAGGTACATTCAGTACATTCCTCTCAGGTATATAACTTTACGATTTTAAGACATACACCCGCCATCCTGATACACACGATTTTTTTTATCCTATCCTACTAATATTATAAATGTGAAAGTTTGTATGGATGTTTGTTACTCTTTCACGCAAAAACTACTGAGCCGATTGTGATGAAACTTGGAATCCTTATAGATAGCTGGAGACTTAGAATAGCACATAGGCTACTTTTTATCCCGTTATTCCCGTGGGATCAGGACTTACGCGGGTGAAACCGCGGGGCGCAGCTAGTGTACGATAAATACTTTGTGATTTTTTACATTTAAATTTATTATCTACCTGAGGCAAACTGCTAATCGTTCGATGGGAGATATAGGCTTTTGAAATCTTGTCGTTTTTTTGGTTAGGTCTGGTTTTACTTTTTCAAGTAAAAAAGTAAAGCATTCCTTAGACCATAAAACTTAGTGTCGTCATCTATTAATTCTTTGTAAAGTAAAGCAAATTCTCCTTCTGCTTCTCGCTTTCTCCAGGTTGGATGTACAGTGTACATCCAACTAAAAGAAGATGGGGTGTACATTGTACACCCCATCTTCTTTTAGTTGTTGCGCTTCGATTTTCCAATACTTCGTCATCGATGGCAATTGCAATAGCTGCCTATTCTAATTGCGAAAATTGCATATTTACAATATATTATCGTAGCGTATTTATTATCGTCAAGTCTATCGACAGACGAAATCACTAGCAAACAGCCCGGTGTAACATGCATGAATGACTAGCCGGGCGGCCGGGCGCACGGTGGACGTGTCCCGGCCGGGGCACGTCCCGGTCGCGGCACGGTGTAGCGTGAATGACTAGCCCGGCCGGGCCCCGGCCGGCGCACGGCGGACGTGTCCCGGCCGGGGCACGTCCCGGTCGCGGCACGGTGTAGCGTGAATCATCCTTAAGACCGTCAGGCCGCTCCCGGGGGAGAGCGGCCCGGTGTGTGGGGGTGAAGAAGGTGGGTGGCCAGGGTATACCCACTAAACTCCAAGGTGTCCGTCTCGCCGCAAGTGTGGGGACAGACGAGAAACGTTCTCGCATACTACCGTCTGCCCCACAGCGGTTGGCCGCGTCCGAAGCCTCCGAAGAGGAAAAACCCTCACGAGGGGTGGACACGCCGTCACCACCTCGGGCTCGATGTTTGAGGGCTGAACCCCCCCGAGTCAGCCGCCAAGAGCCGTTTAGGGCAACCAGGGATGTCTGGACACTCCTGGTTCCCCTGCGACGGGTGAGGTCTGTGGCCCCGTCGCCGACCACCATTCGGCTGCAGGGGATAGGGCGAGCGGCAACGACACACCGACACGCCTCTTCCCCTGCAGCCCCACCGCGTCCGCCATCTTACGGTGGAGGCCCCGCCGAGGCCGCGGCAGATAGGGAAAGCGGCAACGAAACACCGACACTCCTCTCCTGCCGCGGCCCCGAATCCTCTTCCAGCCGCGAGCGACTCCTCCTCGGGTGGGTTCCGCGCCACGACAAGGCCGGAACCCTTCGGGGGGGAAAGTGACTACCTACTGGACTTGTTTCATTTTCTTTAAGTTTTTATTATGTAGGTTTGTAGGTATATGTTTTTATTTAAAGTTTTTTTAAGCAGGCGGGTTTTTCAAATTTTTATTTAATTTTTTTTTACGTCCAGTATCACGGGCCTATGAAGCCCCGGACTTTTAGAGCCGAAGCCAACACGTAGAGGTCCTTTTCAATAACAATTTTACTCGCAAACTATGAAGTGGACACCAAGACGGCGATTATCCCTGTCTGCACTATAAAATGCAGCCAAGGACATCCACCGGATCGGATAGAACTATTGAGAAATCTACGGATGAAAGCAACATGGGCTATTATAGTTATGTGATGGTAGTAGATTGGCTACTGCGGGAACTATGGTGATTATGGCGCCTGCCGTAATAATGTCCAATAAACACAAAAAAATGGCAGACGGAGACTCGCCAACTCACAAACATTTTACTATGTGCAAAGATTTAGCATTGCCACATTAAAATCACAATTTATTTTTAGGGTTTCGTACCCAAAGGCATAAGGGTAATAAAAACGGGACCATATTACTAAGACTTCGCTGTCTGTCCTTCTGTGTGTGTGTCTGACTATCATCAGGGTGTATCTCATGCACCGTGATAGCTAGACGGTTGAAATTTTTACAGAGAATGCATTTCCGTTGTCGTTATAACAACAAATACTAAAAACCAAATAGAACAAATATTTAAACAATAAATCCTATACAACAAACGTGATTTTTGACATTAAAACGCAACGATAACGGGATGTATTTTTCCACTAGCGCCATCTAGTGATGGAGTGAAAGACTTAGCGTTCGCGTTGCGTTCAAGGATTGGTTGGTCTCTGTGGTTGGTCCAGTGTACATTTTAGGGTTCCGTACCCAATTGTGATAGTGGTGCGGAACCCTTCGTGCGCGAGTCCGACTCGCACTTGGCCGGTTTTATTTCATGCCGTCATTGGAATCCCTGCCTGCTGAAAGGTTTATTATTGTTCGTACGTCTCCATACGAGTGAAATTCGAACGAAATCGTACCCAAAGTGCACCGGATGCCAAAAGTGTAAAAATCATCATAATTATGTACTGGCAGCCCTATATTTGTGGATAAGCATAGACAAATTCATGTTTTTTTAATAGTTGCCATTAGTAGTAACCGGAAATCGTTCAATTGAGGAATATTTTTTATCTGTGGTTAAACAAAAAGATTGATCATAGTTTAGTGATGTTCGAATATTTGAAAATCGAAATCGAATCGACATTACATAGTTATCGACAGATTATTTTTTTGTCATTGTAAATTATTTTAAGAAATGACGTGAATTTATTATCTAAAATGTGCGTTTCATCGCTTATGTGAACGCAACGCTCTTTGTATTTAAGAAATTAGCATAATATGACCCATTTATAGCTACGTTTGTATTTATAAACCTATTTTTCACCTAAGTAATGATGATTTTAACTATTGTATAGACCCATCTCAGTCAGTCCATTGAAACTGATTAATCAGGCTATTAGCTTCTATGGAATGAAATGTGTCGATAGTTTCAAAGAATCGATACATCTCACTGAATGAATGGTTTTCTGACAGCTCTATGTAGCGTTTGACATGACAAAGCTCAAATAGTCACAATTGCACGACGGAAAGCAAGCAGTGAACATCCAGGAGAGGTCGTGGAGGATTTTACCATCTAGCCACCATCGCCGTTCGCCAATTACACCATGGCTGATACCGAAAAAGCGCCGCAGCCGCAGCCCCAACAGCAGCCGCCGCAAGAACTAGCACCCCAGCCGCAAGCTGCGAAGCCGGCGGCTAAACAAAAGCAGGTCATCGGTAAGTACCGCTACGCCATCTTAATTTTACGTGACCCGGCGTCGAGCATTACGAGCACATGGTATTAATTTTAGACAATCCTGCAATAAATTCACTAAATGGTGGTGGTTTTTCCATTATACGTACATTAGAAGTTAAAATATTTGTTATTCATAGTAAATTATTGGCCTAGTGGTATCCTAATTGGATTTATTGATTGTGTGTTGACCCCGGTTAGCTTCGGGTGCGCCGCGCCGCAAGTTGTCACGCGGAACTAATCGATAAATTTGTAGTTGGTAAGATGGATGTAGCCGTTTTCTATGAAGCGTCCTTATTACACCGCGACTGCGATCTACTTCGATGCGGAGACAATCTGCGGTGGTAATTGGCGCCGCGTCGTTAAATGCCGGACGTCATTCGTTTCAAAAACCATCAACGAAATTGTATAAAGCATTTTACCCACCTACTTTTGCATCATGGTGACTAGATATAAAGTAGTGTACAAAATACCTGAAAAATATTTGCATTGAATAAGTATTCAATGCAAATATTTTTCAATCATTTTAGATTTATGAGTTTGTTTATAGTTTACCTATAGTTACATAGATCCCTATTTTATAGATGCACATTTCATTTACGTTAAAGTTTTTCTATACATTTTTCTTTGTGACAAAATTGTTTTGCTCAGCGTTATTTATTTTGAATACAAAGTGGCGAATGTTTATTATATTTTTTAAAACCTCGCATAGAAGCTAGCTTATTCGATATTTACCATAACTTGAAAATTATCATAATTGTGGGTCAACTGCAATCAGATCTAAATGTAAGTAAATTTTGAAGACAATCAGAAATGACTAATGTTTCATGATTCTAATCCATCGATAGGACCAATTAGAATACAATTAACTTGCTGTAATAACAGGTTGTCATTTAATTGAGCAAGCTACTGAATGTTACAGTAGATGAAGGCACTTTCAGCCCTTGGACTGCCAAAGGCTGATGTTAATATACTGTAATTATTTACTTTATAATACATATTCAATTTGTTTTTTTATGTTACAGCTGAAAAGGTTTCCGGCACTGTCAAATGGTTTAATGTGAAGAGCGGATATGGATTTATCAACAGGTGTGTACCATATTATAAGTATTGTGTTAATCTAAAATTGTAATACCTATATTGTACTGTATTTATAATGTTTGTTGTATTTTTTCATAAGGAACGACACGAAGGAGGATGTGTTTGTGCATCAGACCGCTATTGCCCGGAACAACCCTCGGAAGGCTGTGCGCTCGGTCGGTGACGGAGAGGCGGTGGAGTTCGCCGTGGTCGCCGGGGAGAAAGGCTACGAAGCAGCCGGAGTGACCGGCCCCGGCGGCGAACCCGTCAAGGGCTCGCCGTACGCCGCCGACAAACGTCGCAGTTACCATCGCCAGTCAGTATATTTTTATCTACTACATTTAAATATCTTACAGGAGCCGGCAGCACACATCTTGAAAAAAACATTAACATGCTACTTCTATTAAAAATTGACTTCTCCGGCAGTTTTTTCAAGAAGTCTCATGTAAATGTACTGAGTGAACTTACTCCTTTCACGTCAGTATTTTGCAAGATATTTCCCGCCACCTGTATCTACGTTTAAATATAACAAGATGTTAATATAATATAATGTTTCAGATACTACCCCCGTGGCGGCGGCGGACGTGGCGGAGAAGGCGCTCCACGCAGGGGCGGAATGGGAAGACGCGGCCCTCCCGCGAACCAGGGGGGAGCCCAGGGGGATGAGGGGCAGGAAGGCGGCGGCGCGGCCCCGCAGCGCAGCTACTTCCGCCGCAACTTCCGCGGAGGACGGGGCCGCGGCGGGCCCGGCCCGATGAACCGTGGCGGCGGCGGGTACAGGCGCATGCGCCCGCGCAACCAAGCCGGAGTGCCGCGGGCGAACGGCGAGCCGCAGGGCGAAGCCCCGCCACCCGCCGAAGAGACTTCGCCGCAGCCGCAGCCGCCAAAGCCGAAGGCGAGCAAGCCATCCGGCACCACTATTGAGACCACAACCAACGAGAGCCAGGCCTAGGCCTCGCTCGATTGAACACGACACGAGCCGTGGCACACCTCTATGTAGTGCATATTAATTGTAGCCGTGGCACGGTCGTCTCGTCACAATGTGTCTTGTCTGTTCATCTGAAGAGTGTTTAATGTTGTGTCACTTTGAAGCTGTTAGATCGACGTTATTGTATTGATCTAGGTGAGGGGGAAGCTACTAAATGGAACTGCATAGTATCATGGATCAAAGATGTGATATTTTTATTATTATTAAATTAATAATATATTGTATTGTTTGAATGTTTGGATTTAATATTTTGGTTGTATACTAGATTGTATAGTATTTTTGAAACAAAAAGTAAACTACTTTTAATATTGTAAACAAAAACCATGTTATGCAATTCAATACTTATTGGTGAACTCAATCAACAATTATTTTATACTTAATTTACCTATGCATGCATTTAGGTATCATTTCTTTGATTTTATGATATTTTAATCAAATTATATTTTATTGGGATCTTTTGTTCACCTTTCAAATGTTCGACGGTTGAAGGTTGACCATAAATTGTTGGTTGAGAATACCTGTACAGTACAATGTAATGAGAAATGATGTGCAGGTTCCAATGCCCCAAGAGATGTTTTAACAATTTGTTTTGTATATTTTAAAAAAAAATTATGAGCTACCTGCATAATGGAATTTGTTATGAAGTATTTTATCGTAATATCTTGAAACTTAACGTAACACTCTCAGAAAGTAATACATTTTCTTTTACCTGTGTGAAAGTTATGTTTTATTTATAGAATGTACCTACCTATTCTTCTTAAATGGCATGGTCCTAGAAATTTACTATGCATCTTGGCTGTTAAATAGTTGCAGGTTTTATATCATAAAACTTCCCACGGTACACCAAGGCAAGAGGTGGACGGTGAAAACAATTGCCATTTCTCTATATCCGTCTTTCGCAAAAGTTGAAAGGAACCAGAGACTGCTAGCCGAGACGTATTAAGAGGGTGGGTACTGCTACCATTTCCATACAAACAAAATACCAAAATAGAATATGAAAAATGATAAAGATTTTACTTTTACATACATTTCGTTCATTTGTACAGCGTAAATTACTAATTACATCTCCTTTGTTTTATATTATTCCAAATAAAAAGTAATTTACGCTGTAAAAATGAACGAAATGTATCTCCGTTTTATTTCATTTCGAATGAATATTTTGGAAAACCTTGTGGTGGGGGCCCTGTAAAAGTAAAATCTTAATCCGAATAATACCGATATAAGGGTAGAAAACTATTTTTTTTTATATTCTATTTTGTTTGTATGGAAATGGTAGCAGTACCCACACTCTTAACTACCTGCTAATAAGGATTATGGCTGAGAACGCACTGAATAAACGCCTGCGTTTAATCCGCAGTACGTTTTTAGCCTTACCACAGTACACATAAGTACCTTATGTGTACTGTGGACTTACTGCGGTTTTTTTATCAGTCGCTCAAGCCAAGCTGACTGCCTAGGGTGGCCTAGGTAACCTACTAAACTAACTTAACCTACTTGAAATTTTGTATTTCAAAAATCTCTAAAGAGATATAACACGCTAAGCTGCTACACACTATAAGACCAAGTTGCAACCTATCTTGCTCTGCACTTCCTCACTGCTTTCTGAAAATGGAACGACTGCTTCTAATTTAAATATATAAAACAGTTCCCCCACAGGGCGGTGTTGCGGTGCGGCTAGACTTCCACATGATTTACTGGCGGGCGGTAATACTGAATGCATTTTTGCGCGCTACATAGACTTTATTTTAGTACACGCTATGAGGACCGCAACGCATTTATATACTGCTGCGGTATATCGCAAAAACGCATGCGACGTTACCGTGGTAAAAACCCACGCGTGTGCCCTATAAACCGGATCGTATAACGACCGACAGCTACGTGTAGTTAGGTATGCCTAGAGCAGAGTCTTACAAAAACTATAAACGTTAGGTTAATGTTAGAACATGATTACACGCAGCGCGTTATTCTGTAAATAAAAAAACCCGGCAAGTGCGAAACTCGCGCACGAAGGGTTCCGTACCACTATCACAATTGGGTACCGAACCCTAAAATCGTTTACCAATTTTAAAATTTGATAGGAAAATGTGACATATTTAGCTTCGATTCTTACTTCCATCATACGACCACACCACTAAAAAAAAAATAAAAAAAAAAAAACTTTGGCACAAAGACAATCTGAAACTTATAATTAAGAAACTCTTTGGTAAGTGAAGGCAGACTGGTATATTTGACAGATAGGGTAGCCATTTTGAATTTCATGACCTACTCGATTCGATGTTTTTGAAACACGTTTGTTGTATGGGAGCCCCTCTTAAATATTTGTTTTATTTTGTTTTTAGTATTTGTTGTTGTAGCGGCAACCGAAATACATCTTCTGTGAAAATTTAAACCGTCTAGCTATTACGGTTCATGAGATACAGCCTGGTGACAGACGGACAGACAGCGAAGTCTCAGTAATAGGGTCCCGTTTTTACCCTTTGGGTACGGAACCCTAAAAAGGCGTGATGTATAAAAATCGAAACGCTGTCTACGCAAAAAAACACGTTACATACATTACCTATGCGTCAACCGGCATTCTATACAATGCCTAGGTATTCCATACATTTCCTAGGTAAAGTGTAAAATAGTTTGAACATTCAACATCATTTCACACATTGCCTGGACGACCCCGGCATTCTATACAATACCTAGGAAATGTATAGAATGCCTGCATTATACACATTGCCTATAACATATACATTTTATAAATCTGTAGCGATAAAAAAATCTGTAATAGAATTATTTCCAGAAGAAAAAAATGCAGGCCGTCTCAAAATCGGTAACTAAACACGAAACAATTGTTTTTTAATGACTTTGTCTGTTTGTTTGTTTGTCTGTTTGTTTGTTCCCGCTAATCTCAGAAACGGCTTATCCGATTTTAACCAAATTTGGAATGCAGATAGCTTTGGACCCGGATTAACATATAGGCTACTTTTTGTCCGGATATGCGGTCGGGTTATCCGGCAATAGTGTTTTTTCTGCTTTTACTTAATTAGTTTGAATGTTTTATTGAAGAAGTGTGTTGTGTGGAATCAACAAGTGATGTCCGGATATCCGGGCTTTAAAAAAAAACCGGATTTTCGGAAATGTTACTTAGTTTGATTGTTGTATTGAAGAAGTGTGTTGTGTGGAATCAACACATGATATCCGGATATCCGGACATTTGAAAAAAGCTGGATATCAGGCAATTAAAAAAAAGCCGGATATCCGGAAATATTACTAAATTAGTTTGATTGTTGTATTAGAGAAGTGTGTTGTGTGGAATCAACAGATGATATCCGGATATCCGGTCATTTGAAAAACGAAACCGGATAGCCGGAAATTCTTAAAAACCGTATGTCTCCATATGTCCAGATCTGTCTGAACGTACGAAAATTCTTTATAATGGCTGTTTTTAACCGACTTCAAAAAAAGAGGAAGTTCTTTATTCGACCCGTATATTGTTTGTATGTAGGTATGTATGTGAATATGGTCCCGCCTTACTCCGTATATGAAGTCCGATTTCGATAATTATATTTTTTTATGGTAAGAGGTGAAAGTGCCGGATTGGACTTCCATAAAACCTTGGTGAAAATCTAATGAGAACCTTCGGAATGATGAGCAGAATAGCATCCTACAATGCAGTATATTATAATTTTTTGGATTTTTATCGATAGAATCGGCTTATAAAGAACTAGGTAGAAATAGATAGACAACCCGAAACCACCTTCTCATTAAAAAACTCCTAAATTATTAAAGTTATGGTTACAATTTTGATGATTTTTACTGCTGTTACTTAATTAGTTTAAATGTTGTATTGTTCTTTCTTCGATTATTTTTGTTTTTATTATTTACGAAGATCGTCATACGTTTCCGTCATACCAACGTCCTTCCATATACCCAAACTTTACCTCTATATAATATTAGTAGGTATCTATTTATAGATGAGCAGCGTGCGTGACCTCCACGTACTGACCGCGAAAGGCGCTGCCGCGCTTTCCACGGTCAGTACTTCCCTGGGCGACCGTTTAAGTGTGGAATTTTGCACAGTGGGAGGTAACGTGTTGGAAGAGATAGGCTAAAAGTTTAGATATTCGGTCCATATCGTCTGAAAGTAGGCGATATACAGATATACACAAAATTAAGTTGGGTATGTTGTAGGTAGGTATATTATAATTTAAATTTCAGAACAGCTATTACGATTAAGTATTTAGATAGCTTAATCTTCTTCTTTTTCCTTCCCTTTATTCCGCCGTTGTTTAGGGACGGGTCTCCTCACTTAACAGCTGCAAGTTGATCTGTCTCGGATTGTCGTTTTTGCCAATTTGGCTTGCTTGAGGACTCTCGCAATATTTGACCACCAGGTCGAAGGCCTCTACCTCTCTATTAGAGCTATTTCATCTATCAGATGTATTTAGATAGCTGAATAGAATAACTCATAGCGATATTGAATAACAATATGACAATTGAATTTAATTCACTATGCAACCGGATGAAATCGGAACTAGCCGAAACCCGACGGGTTTCGAGCAACAGCTAGTTAATTAATAATATCCGTTAGGTAGGTACCTAACCTACCTTATATTCGTCAAAAGGACTACCCGCTCCTCCAACCCATGCAAAAAGAAATAACTCTTTCACTCCCTTTTTAACCGATTTTCCGATTCCAGTGGTTTTTAGGGTTCCGTACCCAAAGGGTAAAAACGGGACCCTATTACTGAGACTTCGTTGTCTGTCCGTCTGTTTAAGTATCCATTCGTAGTGAACGATAGTTTCAGCATGTCCGTCTGTCTGTCCGAGCATTAGCTTATAGAACGCAATATACCTTGTAACTATTATTATTTTATGTATGACATAACTTACTTAATAATGAATAACTAAAAATTTCCATTAATATATCATATGTTGAAGGATGACATATGTTGAGGGACCTCCCATCACATCCCAGACGACCTATTCGTCTGGGATGTGATGGGAGGTCTCTCCATCCTTCAGCATCTCATGTCCCTGTTGCTCCCTAGCTGTAATTTGCTCAGCTGATTATGGTGGCTACAAACTAGGCTCAGTTTGTGAGTAGGCGAGTAACCGCCTCCCATTTTTACGTCTTTGTTGAACATTGTTACGGCAGGCGCCATAGTCACCATAGTTCCCCCAGTAGCCGGTCCACTACCATCACGTTACTAGCCCAAATTGTTATAATTCGTGGATTTCTCAATAGTTCAATAGCAGACCCCTGTCTGTACTATAATTGCCGGTTTGGTGTCCACTTAATAGGTTAAAACTTTCAAAAGGCAAAAATAATAAGCAGAAAACAAATTTCATGTCTTTGAGTAGGTAGGTATGTGTTACCTTACGTTCCCGCGGCGGGAGACGCGGGAATGTGTCACAGAAGTTGATAGTAACCGACCAGTGCTTATAGTATCTAACGTACCACATACCTACTCATAGACATGAAATTTGTCTTCTGCTTATTATTTTTGCCTTTTTAAAGTTTAGTTTTGTTTTAACTTGAAAGATTTTTTAAGTCGGGGTTTTTTAAATTTTTTATTTAATTTTTTTCATTTCACCCTTTGTTGTCACAAAAGTAACGTCACGTAACAAAAGTCATGCTCTTTTATTTGAGCATATTTGAGCATACTCGGGCATATTTGAAAATATTCGGTTTTTATTTTCGGGCTTTAACCAACACCTCCTTTGACGACCTCTGTGGCGCGTCGTGCGAGAGCGCGACTGCAATGCAGGAGGTTGCGGGTTCGATTCCCGCCGGGTGCAAGTATTTATGCTTAAAAATAAATATTTGTGTCTGGTCTGGGTGTCCTTCTATGTATAATATGTATGTATTTACAAAAGAAAAATAAATATAAGTATTATATCCGTTGTCTAGTCACCGTAACACAAGCTTAGTCGCTTACCACGGGGCTAGATGGCGCTGTGTGTTGTTCACAGAATTTATTTATTTATTTAACATATATTATGAACGGCTAAACCGATTTTGATCAAACATAGCTAAGAACACTCGCGCAAAAGGGTGCCAAACGATGCCACAGACAGATACACACACAGACAGACAGACAGACACGTCAAACTTAAAACTTATTACACCCCTCTTTTTCCGTCGGGGGTTAAAAACCGCCATGCGAGACGCTTATGGAACGTTTGTCTCTGTCTGTTAACGTTGAAACATAGTTTACGCAGCTGTTTACAAGTAAGGGGATATAGGTATTCAAAGCCATGGCCAAAAAAAAATATCGAATAAATATAAAAATATTATGTAAATATATTTGCTATATTTTTTTAGTTTGTTTGTCCTGCCTGAGTGACTGATCAAGCCTAAACCGCTGCTAATAAAGAGCTGACATTTGGAGAGTATGTGTTCTATATTATGGTGGGGGTGGTCAGTGGATGGAGGCATCTGAGAAATTAAGGGTTTTTTCGAAATTCCCACGATCTGTACGCAGGAAACCTCGGAACCCAGCAGCCCATAATAAAGTAGTTGCGACCGACTGATCCTATTTTAGAGTTCCATTTTTACCTGTTGAGGTACGGAAACCTAATGATAAAAATCAGTGTTAAGTACTTAATTATACGGCAGGAAAATAAATCGGGCCTTTCTTATGATGACAAACCAAAAAGTCCCGTTTTGAGGAAAAATAAAAAAATGTTTAATTACATTTACCTGTATCAAATCATTGTTAAGAGTATAGTCTACCTACTTTTTCTCCAAACAAACGTAGTCGATTGTTTCATTCCTGGATAGAAGACATTAGAGAAAATATGTTTATGCCTTAACTTTTTATCTCCCATGCCTACGTTTGTAACGTTTGTATGGAGAAAAATAGTAGGTATTCTTTTCCTTTAATTCTCTCTGTAATATACGATAATACATGTGGATAATACCTACGAGGTACTCCAACCTACTTTTGATCGATATTATTGTAATTATAATAATTTAGACCATATAGGTAGGTAAGTTAGATAGGTATCTAATTTAAAAATTACCTACGACGACTAGAACAACTACCTACTAGTTACCAAAGCAAACACTTGTATTAGTCACACATGCAAACAAACCTACCTACATTTAAAGTTATTGATAGCATGGAAGTTGTGAAATTTATTGAACTTGCTGACAAAATGTTGTAATTTGGTGGCATTCTGTGCATACAATAAGTGGCAAGTGGCAAGCTACAGAGTCGTGGTCGTCATTGAGAGAGAGACTGTCTGCCTTGTGTTGTGTCTTGCCTACATTACAGTGGAGGCAGCGCGCCGGACCACAAGCCTCGCAAACGTGAACTGTGTTTCTCAACGCGAACGATACATCGCTTCGTGATTGCGTGTACGCCATCGGCACCAACAAGGTAAGTGCCTTCAAACAAATTAAATTGTACCATTTACCGTTTATGCTTAACCACGATTATGATGATTACCTACCTACCTACTCAAACTAGGATAATTTGTTATTATTTATTCGAGCGATTATTATTTTCGACACGGAAAAATGGTTGGTATTTTGGATAAGTAGGTAGGTATGCGGATAAATTTTATTTAAAATTGCCTCGATGTCTATTCTTTTATAATAAAGGTAAGGTAAAATAATCTACCTACCTACCTAGTTCTGTCAAAATTAATATTTTATTAAAACTAGGTAAAGAGAGTAGGTCAAGTATACTTACTTAAATACAGTAAATGGTACGAATATGTAATGAATGACTAATGATGTTAAACATACATTATTGTTTACAAAACTGTTTTTCTATAAGATGGGAACTTTACTGATACAAACGTACCTACCTAGAATAAAATTCAAATACATAAGAGAAAGTGATATACCAAATCAAGTTTGCAGATATTAAATACCTTGGCACCTATTCTAAAACTAAAATGCCCTAACTATGTCTCATTTTTACTTTTTTTTTCAAGATGATTTACCATTAGTTTCTTATGTTCTTCGCATTGGAGGTCGCGTTCCGAAGACACAAGATTACTGACGATTCAAAACGATCATGTGAATATCTTACTGAATAAACATATTTTTGAGTTTTTAACGAATTATAACAAATTAAATCCAAGAAACTTAGCCAAAATTTAAGCTGTAACAGATCCTTGATATTAGCAACAAATGAAATAACCGGCCAAGTGCGAGTCGGACTTGCGCAGAAAGGAAAACCCTACTTCGTGTGTTAGTTCGTACCATTATCACAAAAAAAGAAACGTTTGTTGTTCGGGAAGTTAAGCATTTAAAATAAATAAATTCTGTGAACAACACACAGCGCCATCTAGCCCCGTGGTAAGCGACTAAGCTTGTGTTACGGTGACTAGACAACGGATATAATACTTATATTTATTTTTAATATTTTTTTTTATTTATTTTTTATTTAATTTTACTTTGTTTTTAATATCTGCTGTAGCGGCAACAGTACTTATAATACATTTGTAAATTATATTATAACTGTCTTGCTATCATTGTTCATGAGATACAGCCTGGGAATAGACGGACAGACAGATAGGCAGTCGAGTCTCAGGGTCCCGTCTTTTACCCTTTGGGTACGGATCCCCAAAAATCAAATCAATCTATTTTTTCAGACAGACAGCAAAGTCTTAGGTCCCGTTTTTACCCTATATATCCCAGGCCTTAAATTAATATATTTTTTCCTTGTACCTATTTGATTAGGATATTAATAAAAGTATATTTGTTGCTTTTGAAAAAATGCTTTCAAAAACTTTAGTACCCGGCGGGATTCGGCGGGAGTATATTTGTTGATTATTTAGAAAGTTTAGTAAACGTTTTCTGGAATTTGTTTGACAATATTTTCAATATACTTTTGCGTTCAATCGCTGCTTTTGCGGCGGCTTCAAGGTCCTGTCAAAGAAATTATAAATATTTTAATCTCTGACTATAATGGTAATGTGTGTGAGCCGTATCTAATTTTACCTACTATGCTCAATACTACGAGTATAAGTCTTATGTTATTGAGCATAGTAGTACCTACTTATAGTAACTATAAGATAGTTTGTAATTTGATAACAATAAGTCTTATTGTTAACAAAATTACATATTATCGGGCCACGTATTCGATAACTAAAATATCCTAATGAGGAGCTCATTATCCTAGCTGCACCTAGGTACCGAATGGTCGTGTGGGTTAAACGGTTATTATTTGGATGTGTGACCAATATTCTGTGACAAAAAATCACTTTCTCAAGATCCTCCGTGATTCGGAAGGCACGCTAAGCAGTTGCTCCCGGTTGTTATTTCAGATAGCAGTCGTTAGGTCAAGTTAGAGGCCTTAAGGCGACCTGAATACTCTAACACTAGTTAAGTCACACAACTACACGATAAGAAAAAGAAGTCTATACATTCTTTCAGATTTTTATAGAAAACGGATCACAGCGATTGTTGGTAATTTTGTAGAAAATTACTAACACTTGAAAAGTTTCAGTGTATTGCGAAAAACCAACATTTGTTGATCTTACTAGCGACCTGCCCCGGCTTCGCACAGTGTTTATTTTATACATATAACATTCCTCTTGAATCACTCTATCTATTAAAAAAAAACGTGTGGCACTCGGGGACTGCCGCGGTAAAGCGGTATATTGCATTAAATGATTCGCTTTTGTCTTTACACGATTCAATTTTGGATGCTTCATCCAAATTGAACGGCAAAAGTGAACCGTGTAATTTTCGCTTTAGATAACGCACACGATCAATATCAGTTGCAATACTAGATAAGAAATTCAGTAAGTTGTTTAAAGATACTTGAGTTCAAGTGCCTTTTCATGAGATATGCAAAAAAACTAGAGATGGGCCGACTAGTCGGCAGTTCAACCGACTAGTCGGCAGGTGCCGTCGCCAAGATGGCTGCTTCGCGGTGGGACCTCCCTTTGGCCGTGACCAACGTGTCGTCCGCATAACAGGTGACGGTCACGCCAGGGAACATACATCATCATAACATCAAACATCTAAAATGTCATAACTATGCCTCAGCTTCATAAAAAAAAAATCCAACTTTTATTTTTATTTCAACCATTTTTTGGAAGTTTCGTTACAGCTTACGAAGTGCAAATTTATCCAAAACTAAATCCAATCGCCGAGTGGTCATGATTAACCCAAATATCTCGGAATTATAATGATCTGCATTGCCGACTAGTCGGCAATTTTGGAACCGACTAGTCGGCTAGTCTGCTAGTCGGCAGAACCCCTAGTCGGCCCATCTCTAAAAAAAACCCTTTGTCTGGGAAAGACAGTCACATAAAGATCTATATCATATGACTAGGATGGTGCAGCTTAAGACCGATAAGACTACTCTTATGAGGACAGTCTACCTACTCTTTCTCCACACAAACGTAGTCGACTGTGGAAACAGTCTACTCAAATGTCGACTGATTTTCTCAAATGTCTTTATCCAGGGAGGAATCCCTGAATAAAAACAGACATTCGAGAAAATATGTTTATGCCATAAAACCTATATCTGCCATGACCATGCCTCTACGTTTTTTTTCTATCTAATATTCATAAACATTAGACTATGAAAAAAAAAAAAACAAAACGTACCGTAGTAACATTTTATAAGTAGTAGCATCTTATGGCATAAACATAATATTTTTTCTAATATCTTTATCCAGGGAGGAGACAGTCGACTACGTTTGTAAAGTTTGTACGGAGAAAAGAGTAGGTAGACTGTCCCCATAAGAAACAAACGATACTTACTTCAACCTGAACTGCTACAGAATCGTCTTCTTCTATTTCTTCTTCTTCTTCGACTATAATGGATTCTCTGACAATATTTAATCTGACAACTTTATTGTCAGAATTGCTTGAAGATGAACTGAAAACCTTAAAAAGGGGGAAAAAATAAGCAATAATCACGTTGGTTTTGAAGTTATGGAATATTTGCCAATCCACTTTAAACATTCTTTGGCACAAAAGGAAAACAGGAAAAAGAAAACTTAATTAAGCCCACTGGTATGATAAAATCGTAACTCAGCGATGTCTGTTTTTAAGAAATGTAAAAAAATACTAATTTTATCTATTATCTATATCTATTAACGCAATAGAACCTATTTTTTTTTCTGTGTGTGTATTTGTTTGTGTCTCTGTGCCCGCTAATCTCAGAAACGGCAATGGAAAATCTAAAAATCCAGATGTCTGGAAAGTCGATAAATTCTGGTACCTAATCTGATCTGCCCGAATATCCGTATCCATCTGGACATACGGAAATTCTTTATTAGGACTTTGGCTACAATTTACGAAATAGGCAACTTTTTATAGTAAGATAAGTAGCTCGCAACACCTTACCTACCGACTGCTGTGCAAAAATCCATGGTCGCCAAAGTGTTGATTTTTGCACAGCGGAGGTAGGTGTTCGAACAACGCATTCAAAGTCGCGGGCACAGCTAGTACTAGTAAACAACATTGTTAATGAATTCAATTACCGGAATCAAAGAGTTTTGGCGAACCGTGTCGATGCTGCGAGAGGTACCTGACGGTGTTGTGAAGACGGGGTCTATACAGAGCCTGTTGTCCTCATTGGCGTTAAAGATGAAGAAGGAACTCGCGGGCGGCGGTAGGCACCTGACCAATACATGGCACGTCGCCAAGAGCAAACAACACACCGCTGCGAGCACGGCGATAACCGGACCGATACCGAGCGTTTGTATCGGTAAGCCGCAAGAGATTTTGCGTTCGTCAAACCTGAAAAACATTCTAGAAAGTTTTAATCGCCCAGTTTTAGGATCGATATAATGTCATAGGTAAAGTAGCCATTGCAGCTAGGGTTACCAGATGAAAAAAACAAAAGTCCTGATTTCCACCAAAAATCCTGAGATTTTTTACAATTTGTTTTTTTTGCCATACTTATTTACAATTTTAATACTCGCAATAATATCGTGTTTATACACTGAGGATCTAGTTTACACGTTGCACATCGCACTCAAAGCGGGCGGTTATTAGGTACCAAAGAATGATTATTAGAAGATACCAAATTATTATTATTAAGTAAGATAAAACTGATTAAGTACCTAATTAGATAAATAAGTGTTAATTTTAATTGTATAAGTATTACCGAAGGATGATTATTTTTAGTTTATTTAACTTTTTAATAAAAAATCTTTAATGGGCAAAGCTGTGATCAGATGGCGCTGGAATCGGATGATCTTTTTTTTTGTTGATGGTCCCCCACGAATGAAAACGCCGAGTTTTTTTTTCTTTCGGCCTCAGACTGATATGGCCAATTTGGCGCCGAGAGTTGTAAAAACACCTGTTTGACAGTTCTTAATTCAATAAACCTAAGATCATTCGACTAACGCCCTCTGCCGGGATAAAAATTTAGTGTTCCTCCTCATTGAGTTAGTCTTTTGTTAAAATTTCTAAAAATCCTGAGATTTTAAGAGATTTGGAAAATCCGGCCGCAATCCTGAGAAATGTCCAAAAATCCTGAGATCTCAGGACAAATCCAGAGATCTGGTAACCCATTTGGGTTATTATGCAATTATGCAGCGATCTTTATAAATAACGAGTTAAAGAGCTCAAAAACTTAAGATCTTCACGAGTTTCCGTATATAAACGGTTAGATCAGATCATGAGTGGGTACTAAATAAATTAAGCCCGTTAATTTGTCCCACTGCAGGGCAAGAGCCTCCTCTTAAAGGGGTTAGACAGGAAGACGCAATAAATAATAATAATAATAAATAAATCAATCGGTTTCCCCACGATGATTTCCTTTACCCTAAGATCGATGTTATCAGTAGGTAGATTAGCAAATTATTAAATTTGCTAATCTACCTACTGAAAACTATAAAATTTTCATGTTAGTTACCGTACTCCTCCGAAACGGCGCGACCGTTTTTTACCAAATTTTATATGCGTATTCAGTAGGTCTGAGAATCGGCTACTATCTATAATTTATAAGGCAAAACAACGTTTGCCGGGTCAGCTAGTTATACTATAAACTTTTTAAATAGGATGAAGGGACAAAATATATTATGTTAACGCAAATTGATATAAAATTAATCTAGTCACTTATGCTGAGGCTTCTTTAGCAGGCGAAGATTCGTATCACGTTGACGCCATGCATAGTTGTTCAGTTTTTAGTGCGACCGAGACTGAATTGACGCAGGTGTAGCCACCCAAGCGAATATTGTCGGGACAAATCCCTTTGATTCAGTTTACCGACAGCGCGATAGTTTATCGTCTCCCAGAATTATTATTGTTTTTTCACTGTCTTCCGCACTTTATGGGCACCATCATTTATTTATTATGCATATTACCTAGGTAAAGTGCGCAAAATAAGCTTTTAAAATAAAATTTCGCACTTTAACGGATCGTATCAGGTAATCTGCAGTTTACCTACCAATCAAGGACTCCGCAGTTAACAATACCGTCACAAACCACGCCGCCGGTAAAGCAATACTGTTGACTGTTAATGATACAAGATGTTTCGTTTCCTCTACCACATATCTGCTCATTAGAAATTTTTCTGGCTGATGTTGCAGTGATTTGATACGATTTCGCCTAGAATTAGATATATAAATTAACTACCTTACTTATAAGTTATAAGAAGTAGTAAGTATGTAGTTATAAGTTAATCATCTGTGCTGTTATTATAACAGATGACTAACTTTATGTACCTAAGTTAACAGACAGTGACAAACGTTACATAAACTTAGTCGTCGTTTATAAGGGGGTAAAAGTTTAATATTACTAGAAAAAACCAAACTTACGAATGGACTCTTGAATCTGAAGCGTGTTTATGGATACAAGTGCTATTTGAGCACATAACCGATTTAAAAGATATGTATAATATAGTAATAGAGAATCATCATCAACCGAGCGTTGTTCCCGGTTGCATCTCTCTCGAGAGCCCGGGGTTCGCTTTCCTACTTTTACGTCTCCACTTCGCACGATCTTCGGCAATATACTAATAGAGAATGATGAAGTGTATATAATTACTAATTACATTCTTATATATTAGGCATGACCCTGAAAACCGGTTAAAGGCTTTTTGTTAATCAATATTAATATACCTATTGTTTATTACATAACACCACATTCATACGCCGAATTGGCAGAATATAGCTGAGCAAAATGTGCAGTAACCTAACGTCAATGTATTTTTATGTACGTGTGTGTAGGTCCAATTGTTGTTTTTTAAAGAAGTATAATTTTGTTATTCAATTTCATTTCTCGAGAGAGATGCAACCGGGAACAACACTCGAATGATGATGATAATTTTCTTATTCAACAACAATCCAAATATTTACTAAACATAAAACTGAAAGAATACTAAAATAAAAAGAAGTTGTCGGCACCGTCCACCCGAGACATGGTGCCCAAGATGCTGGCGGCGCGTTCCCTCGCTGAATAGCTAGGCTAATCCGCTGGGACAAGAAACCGCCAGCCCTTAAATCACCAGATGCCTCGATAAGACGTGCCGACAACTCCCAATGGTCAATCAATTCAATCAATCAACCCAACTGAATTGATTACATTGAGTGGGAGACAAAGGTCTCCCACTCTTTAACACCCCACTATAGGCATTTTGGTTATGTTCTAGGTTCTAGAATAAGTTCTAGTTCTAGAATCGGCTGTAGAGTGGAATAACACAAAGGCTACTTTTTATCCCTATATCCCCGCGGGAACTAGACTTACGAAAGCGAACCCTCGGGACGCTGCTACTTTAAAGATTACTTTTTTATTGGGAATAGCATAAAACAAATGAGATGTAGGTAAACTAGTAATTTACGCTGGAAAAATGAACGAAATGTATCTCCGTTTTATTTCATTTCGAATGAATATTTTGGCCAAAATTAAAATGTATGGCAAAAAAATATGGAATTATGAAAATTCCATTTTGGTATTATGTTTGGATGGAAATGTTAACAGTACCCACCCTCTTAAGTAGCCCTCTTTGTTTGAGAAAAGACCAATCAAAAATCTCCCACGACAAAAAAGTCTATAGGCTCATAAAACCAGTTAACCATGTTAGGTACGCTCCGCTCTCCCAGAGCTATATTTAAGTTCCCGTGGCTGTCGGGACTTTGGGTGGGTGGGGTTGTGTGGGGTAAGTGTTTATTAGGGAGATTGGGCGTCGTCTGAGAGACCGTGGTTTTGACCACCGCTCCGGTTCCTTCCTGGTGCAAAGATTGTCCATCGCTATTCAGCGTGGTAACGCTGCGAGCATTTTGAGCAGTTTTGCACTGGGAACTCTGGGTGGTGGTCTTTTAGATAAGATATGGTTTTAGATTTAATTTAATTTCTGTCAATTATAATATTAGTTAACCAGTTTGATCAAAATTGGTGAAAATCTACGATCTGTAGTTTGTCAGTAGGTATGTATGTTGGTACTCCAACATACCTACATACTGACAAAAGTAAATTTTGCCAGACTTGTAGCAAAGAAGCTTCGCTCGTTCGGTCATTAAAATGGTTTATTTGATCAAATGTACTATCAAAATCAAACAAGGTATGTTGGGCATCTTAAAGATCTCAAGTTTTAAGAACGCGGCGACTGTTACCATTTCCATACAATTTTAATACCAAAATAAATTATGAATAATTTAGTTTTCTACCTTAATATCGATATTATTCGGATTAAGATTTTATTTTTATAGGGCCCCACCACAAGGTTTTTCAAAATATTCATTCGAAATGAAATAAAACGGAGAAACATTTTTTTCATTTTTACAGCATATATTACTTTTTATTGGGAATAATATAAAACAAATGAGATGTAAACTAGTAATTTACGCTGGAATAATGAAAAAAAATGTTTCTCCGTTTTATTTCATTTCTAATTAATATTTTGGAAAACCTTGTGGTGAAAACCTTGCCCTATAAAAATAAAATCTTAATCCGAAAAATATCGATATTAAGAAGAGTATATACGTCAACGACCTTGAAACTGAAAATCCCTGTCGGGCTCATCGAAAATTGTTGATTATTTCATGACGGAATGTCGTAGAACTTTTTTTTGTGCACAGATTGTAGGTGACATTGTTTCCTACATTTTGGTGTAGTTTTAAGACAAGAACCTCCTATTGGTGCAAAGCCTATCCAAATTTTAGACAAAAAATGTCTGATTTGGCTAAAATGTCGATAGGCTTCAATACGTTTCGACATATTTGTATGGAAACTGCACTAAAATATCGGAAACAATGTCGCCTACAATTTGTACACAAAAAAAAGTTCTACGACATTCCGTCATGAAATAATCAACAATTTTCGATGCGCCCGACATGGATTTTCAGTTTTTCAGAATAGGGCCCTTAAAGTAGAAAACTAAATTTTTCATAATTTATTTGGAAGTTTGTATGGAAATGGTAACAGTCGCCGCGTTCTTAAGTAATTATCTTATTATAATTGTAGAATAAACTAAGCAAATTATGCTGGGTTGTAAATTAAAATCAGTCATGCAACAAAATTCGCAAAAAGTAGGTATACCTACCTATGGTTGAGAATTATACGTAATATATTAAAGGTGTGTGTAATTAGTAATACCTACTATTAACTGTAGTATATGTATGATGCACTATGAATAATATGATTGTCAATCATGCAAATTGTAGTTAGAAAATCCTGTTTTACTATTTGGAACAGCCCCTTACTTACAACTTACTTATAAATTATAAACTATGACTTACATTATGTAACGTTTGTCTTTTACTGTGGCATGAAGTTTCAAAGCTAACAGACAGACATGTTTTGAGACGAGCGATCTAGACATCCATGACGAGAGTACCATAGGTAAACGGCATAATTATTTGTAAGATATTCCGTTTGTTGCAGAATTATCTCAATATGGTAAATAAAGGTTATCTAGGTAGGTAAAAGGTTTTTGCTAGACAAAGATAAATAGCGATTGTGGAAATCAAACCCGTAACCTTCTGCGTTGCAGTCGGAGATTCACGCCGACGCGCCACAGAGGTCGTCAAATGAATGTGAAAAACTGTTTTTCAGAATTATAAATTACTAGCTGCGCCCCGGGGTTCCATTCGCGGGTGTCCCAATCCGATAAAAAGTCTCATATTTGTAATTCCAAAACTCCAGCTTTCTACATTTGTAGTTTCATCGCAATCGATTCGGTGCGCAAAATGCGTGAATGAGTTACAAGTTACAAGTCGCATAACAAAGTAGGATTACTACGGTACAACAAGAAAAAATAATAATGTTCTTACATTGATGTCATTATTGATACTACTGTTGCTTACAAAGTGTAATTTCAGTCTCTCTCTAACAACAGTTACGAAGTAAGGCGACTGCCGATTTCTGCCTTCCATTATTTCACACAACTGAATGCATTTATCACGGTTTATCATCACCACTGCGTTTGAATTCGCTTCGCAGTTCTCGGCTATGGTGGTAGGATATTTAATTACCACGATCATCAACACACCGCGTGCTGTTTTTATTTCGATTAAACAGTTGTAATCTCCCTCCGTTAATGTCCTTAGAACCTATTAGAATTAATGTTTAATTAAAATTCGCACGCCTTTCACAATTTGCTACCCCGGATAGCTGCCCTATATTGTTCTTGTAACATTTCGAGAATAATTATTTATTTACATATATTTACATAGGTACATATAGGTACATATAAGAAATATAAAACTATAATAATTCTTGTAACTATAATAATTATGGGAAATACGCCACTGCTGCTATTCCTTGTGGTAAGTGAGAGTGCCATGAACAGCTACGGTACCACACAGGATATGTGTGTGGTAGGTGGCTTCTCAATCGGCCCCAGCGAGCTCCTCTCAGAGGTGCGAGTGGTGAGAGAATTCATTGCTCCGGTACCAGACTGGACAATGTGGTAGTGCCATTTGGGCACGAGGCACCTCTCCTTATAGAGAACCGAATTAGCGTTTGGGGACACGCACGATTTGTCTATAACAGATCCCTGACGGTTGCTTCTGGGAGTGACCTGACGGTACAGCGGACCCCTCCATTTATACCCAAAGTGGTCGTAGTTGGGGACGCTATAACATTTATGCATAATATTAGTCGTCCGGGGTCCCGTTATTCCTTGTGTTAGCGGGATGCCTTACATTGAACACGGGAATATAAAGACGCTGCCGGGGCAGAATTTTTAGAAGAAATACCTAATACCTAATATATAATTTACTACATGTAGTATATATGTTATAGGCAATGTGTATAATGCAGGCATTCTATACATTTCCTAGGTATTGTATAGAATGCCGGGGTCGTCCAGGCAATGTGTGAAATGATATTGAATGTTCAAACTATTTTACACTTTACCTAGGAAATGTATGGAATACCTAGGCATTGTATAGAATGCCGATTGACGCATAGGTAATGTATGTAACGTGTTTTTCTTTTTCATTTCTTACCACTTGATTATGGAAATTTGATCATGATACAAAAAAAAACCAACAGTTTTCATTTAAAATAAGCTTTTATATATTAGCAGGGGGTTTGGGGGGGTACGTATTCGAATAGGTATCTGATATTAAAATATTTACAGTTAAAATCCCGATACTATCTAACTATCTAAAGCACGGAAAAACTAAACGGAGCACCCCGACTTGGTTAGGTTAGGTTAATGTTAGAACATGATTACACGCAGCGCTTTGGCGAGCGAGCGAAGCGAGCGTGCCGCGGCAGCGGTCGCCAAAGCGCCTTATTCTGTAAATAAAAAAGGCCTGATGTATAAAAATCGCACTGTTTATGAAATAAATGTTCATAATGTTTTTATTTATAGTATTAGGCGCTTCGGCGACCGCTGCCGTCGTTCATTATACACATTGCCTGATGCGCTTCGGGCATTTTATACAGTACCTAGGCAATGTATGAAATGAATCGTATTATACACATTACCTGAACGTTTTAGGCAATGTATACAATGCCTAGGCATTCTATACAATGCCGGATTATACACATTGCATATAACATATATACTGAATTTCATTAGTTTTTCGACTTTATTGACCAAGATATTTATAGTAGGTATACGTACCAAAGTTAGAGTGTCAGACATGCCCATACCAAAAGATATATCGTATTCTAGACTGTGAGCGAACACACAGTCGTCGGTTATGTCTAGCGGCTTGTATAGAAGAAGGAGCCCGTTACTAGTCGACGAGGAGGAAAGTTTACATAACGAAATCAAATACAAGACTTTAAATATGAAGATCATGTTTAGGTAATAATCTATTTACCCACGACCCGTCCTGTATAGTTGTCATTGACAGATCGAATAGCTAGGTATGTAATCGCAAAACATACAAATAGATAGTAACTCGAAACAGATTTAAGTATCTGCCTATTACCTACAATATAAAAGCGATGTTGGTCTAGTGGTAGATACCCCGACTTTCATTCCGAGAGTCGTGGGTTCGAATCCAGGCCGACTGCGCGCGCACCAATGTCTTTTTCTTTAAGAAAAAGTTATGTGCGCTAATAACATCGCTCTTCCGGTGAAGGAAAACATCGCACTAGGTATGGTCTAAAATCAATTCTAGCGCGAATTATTTATACGCGCCGTTTAAACGGACTGTAACTGACATAGATGGTATTTGATAGCTAATTAGTAATAGATAGTAATTATTTTGACCATATATTTTTCATAAATAATTAAAAAAATATAGAAAAGGTACAAAAAAAAACTACCTAAGGTCACCCGGGGGAAATGCGACTAATGGGGGAAATGTGGCTAATTCATTTTAACGGACTTACAATTGTTCTATTGATAAAATCGCTATTTAGTCACGATATAAGAAGATATTTCTCCTATCATGATTGGCGATTTTTTCAATATAACAATTGTAAGTCCGGTAAATTATATTAGCCGCATTTCCCCCATTGGTCGCATTTCCCCCGGGAGACCTTACTTAGTTTTTTTTTGTACCTGTTCTATATTTTTTTACACTAAAAATAAATATGGGAAATTATGGGATCCGATGACAATATACAGTAATTGAATAAATAAATCTTAATTTGTATGTTTTGCTGAATCTTTTCTACTTTATTCCCCTAAATTTAAAGTCCTTATTTTTAGCTTAGTGCAACATTCTTTAAAAATTTCAGTATAACGTCTCTCGTATCATTGTCTTTTACTATTCTTTTAGAACGTACATATATAATTTTCCAATTCATCAAAGCAGTTATTTCTGGTTAAATCTTGAACCATTCTTCAAAAAGTTCCTTGCGGGAAATGTCTAAAAAAAATGCGTTGGTTGCATGATGTTGTTCTAATTCATTAATTAATATAAACCTAAGTAATTAATTGATCGAATAAAAGCATTGACTAGACGTGCAAACACCTGCCATTTTTAATACCTTAGTAACTTTCATAGTATCAATAATCTGCGGTGGTACCTGATAAAAAACGTGTTGAATACAAAAACATTTGAAAATACTCAATATGAATACCAAAAATTACCTTGGAATACTTCACTCATTATAAAAAGATATAATTCAACACAATTGCTCTGTTTTAAGTTTTAACTCACACAGTATGTAAATAACTACGTGCATACAAAATAGTCGTTTTAGTCAAAAATATAGCTACCTATGTTTTGAGAGTGATTAACTACCATGTTTATTTAGAAAATTTACTTTCAAGGAAAAATTCTAAATAAAATAGCCTTGAGCTACATACAAAAATTAAAAGAAATTTACCATGTTTATTTTTAAATTTGCCTCAATTTTTGTCAGCAGCTTTAGTACACTTTATTAACTATCGAATAACACCAAATAAACCAATATTGGGCGTAGCCGGAAGTCTGAATAAATTCGCGCTAGATTTGATTCTAGACCATAGTGCATCGTGAGGAAACCGACCGACATGTCTTCGGACTCACCGCGGTCCGAAAGCATGGGATATTCGCCAATCCTGAGTAGGCTCCCGTGGCGTCTTACTGCTTAACCCCTCTAAGAAATCACGTACGATGGCCCAATTGTGAGGATAAGTGCGGAAAAGGCCCAGCGAAACTAACTAACTACCTACAATATAACGTACCTATCGCAGTTAAATAATAAAATAAAAAAATATGATATACCTAATCTATTTGGGTGAAATTAATATTTATCATATCAAACCCCATTCCCAAGTGTCAGAAATTTTTTTCAATTTAAATTTGAAAAAGATTTAAGTATACCTCGTAAGTTAGTTACGAAGAAGTAAAAAAAAAACTGGAATTGTCTTTAGTTCGTTCGTTCGTTCGTATAACTATAGTAGCCCTCCAGCAGAGCGTCGCGAGGCGCTCCAACTATTACGAAGGTAAACTGTGGTAGGTATGTACAGGTATCGAATCTTTTTAAATGCTTACAATCAATGACACCATCAATGGGTAACTAAACGTTAGGTAGGTACGTATTAGTTACGCATTGATGGTGATGGTACAAAATCGGTACTATGCAAAGGTATTTACTACAATCATTTTTAGGGTTCCGTACCTAAAGGTAAAAACGGGACCCTATTACTGAGACTTCGCTGTCTGTCTGTCCGTCCGTCCGTCTGTCCGTCTGTCACCAGGCTGTATCTCATGAACCGTAACAGCTAGAAGGTTGAAATTTTCACAGAAGATGTATTTAGGTTGCCGCTACAACAACAAATACTAAAAACAAAATAAAACAATTATTTAAAAGGGGCTCCCATACAACAAACGTGTTTCAAAAATAACAAGGAGTTTAGTACAATGTGAGGTCGCTTCTGATTGGTCAGGACAAATCGAGTTGGTCATGGAATTCAAAATGGCTGCCCTATCTGTCAAATATACCAGTCTGCCTTACTTACCAAAGAGTTTCTTTTATGTTTCAGATTTTCTTTGGCCAAGGTTTTTTTTTTTTTTTTTGAGTGATTCGGTCGTTTGATGGGAGTAAGAATCGAAGATAAATATTTCATATCTATATATATAAAAGAAAGTCGTGTTAGTTACTCCACTTATAACTCAAGAACGGCTGAACCGATTTAGCTGAAAATTGGCAGGGAGGTAGTTTAGAGCCAGGAGAAGGACATAGGATACTTTTTATCCCGTTCGATTAAAAAAAATGCTTATTTATTGCCTTTAAGGCGGAACAAAGTTCGCCGGGTCAGCTAGTTTTCCTATAAAAATTAAAAATTGGTTGTTGTAAACCATTTTAGGGTTCCGTATCCAATTGTTATTAACACGGGTCTAGATCGTGTTATAGATAATCATATTTATCATATTTCGATCTAGACCCGTGTCTAATAAAAATGATTGACAAAAATCGTGTAAGCTTAAAAAGCGTATTTACTACAATGTTAGTTTAATCCACAGTTTAATTCTCGTATAGCCTTATTAATAAACGTAGAGTAAGGTCGAAGTTGTGAGAACATGCTTTGTCTTTTTCCGTGACAAGAACTTTTAATGTTGACCTGACAGGCAGAAACAAAAAGTGTTAGAATTTCTCCGACCTTACTCCACGTTTATTAATAAGGCTATTTGGTACCTACTATGGCTTAATTGCCATCGTGCTGCCCATAAATGTGAAAAAAAGGAATTTTCTAGGTTTTAAATTGACAAGAACATGGAATAGAAAACTAAAATTCAGGAGGTCGACCCCTGCCCCACCTCCTTCACCTACGTATAGCAAATAACATATTTTATCTAGTTTGTATTAAGATGGAGAAACAATAAAATGCATTCCCTGTTGAGCCTTATACTCGTAGCAACACCTTATTTAAGAGGACAGTCTCCATTCACTTTCTCCATACAAACATAGTTTAAATTTTCCTGCATGGATAAAGACATTAGAGCAAATATGTTTATGCCATAAAACTTATATCTGTCATGACTATGCATCTACCTTTTTATTTTTTTCATTTTATTATATTTTTTTAATATTTTGCATGGCATAAACATATTTGCTCTAATGTCTTTATCCAGGGAGGAAAATTTAAACTATGTTTGTATGGAGAAAGAGAATGGAGACTATCCTCAAATAGTATTTATGAAGGCAATAAATACTAGTTGGAGAGCCCAAGAAAATCACAGAACCCCTAAACTGCCAGCACAGAGTTCACTGACCGACCGCCGCCCTATCGTTTGAGACCACGTTGTCGTTGGTTACCTACATATCTAATTATTAATATTACCTATAACTACGGTCGATTCTGGTAGTTAGTTATTAGTTATTAGTAGTTACCTACATTACGGTCATAATCACTCATATTAATAATAAAGTTATAAGTCCAATGTTCAAGCTGTAAGTTTTATATAATATCTAGTGTTGTAGTACAGTAAACTTAGCAGCTAGGATTATTATTGAGTACACTGGCGATGTTATTTAAGCTCAAGTTGTCACGTTCAGTAAATAAAGAACTTTTGAAATTGAATTGACTCATATGAATAGATTCAAGAACTAACGAACGGTTCGTTTGCAGGGTTTCGTATTCAACAAGAAACCCTTATTGTTTTGTCATATCCGTCTGTCTGTCTGCCCGCGGCCTAGCTCAGAGATGGTTAGGTTACTAAAATCTGTAATACTAAATTCTGTAACTTTGCACTAGAAGGCATATACATAGGTACTAGGTACATATTAATTACGCCGACAAATAAAAAAGTAAATAACATTTTAGGGTTAACCCACACATATGAACAGGGGGATGATTTTTTTTCTCGTTCGTTTAGTTAGTGCCACTTTTTAGACTCTCATATCACACAATACATAAATAGTACCTACACTCATATGTACCCTAAGTATGTACCTACCCCACCCTCCAACAGTCAAATGGCTGTACTTGACACGTCATACGTATTCACGATTGTTCTACATATAATTAAGTTTAACGGCATATTATAAAAGCTGAGCAGTTACACGAGTAATTAAAAGATAAAAAGTAAAATTTGAAAATGACAAAAGTTAGTTCTAACGACTTTTCCAAATTTCATCATCATCATCCGAGCGATGTTCCCGGTTGCATCCCTCTCGTCGAGAGCCTGGGGTCCGCTTTCCTACTTTTACGTCTCGCAAATGGCCTTACTACGCATCCCGCGTAGTAAGGCCATTTGCACGCATCGATCGCACGATCTTACGACGTCAAGGCAGCACTTCTTGGGTCTTCCCAATCTGCCGTGGCCGGGCGGAGGCGCCATAGCAAGACATTTGTTCCCCACGTAACGAGCCGGTTTTCGTAGAACGTGACCGTACCACCGTAAGCGGCATTCTTGCAATTTTTACTGCAATGTTCTGCATCTTTTTCCAAATTGCAATAGGTACGTGTTATTTTATGGAAACTACGAAACCCTACACTACCCTACAAGGCACACACTTGCCCGATTTTAAGATTGGATGTTTCGCTACTATGTTTCATCACCTAGCCTACCTTAAATAAGTACTAATAAATGCTTTCCTTGTTCCAGATGACACAAGAAAAGGAGATGGACATAAGCGAAAGCGAAAATGACTACGGATACAGGAAGGATTTCCGTACTGCACTACCGCAATTGTTGGCGGTGAGCGTTAAGAATTTATTACTCCTAGGTAAGTTCAAGGGAAACTTGTTCCTATGCTAACCGCAGTCTCATGGTGAATTGTTCATTTCTAAAGCTAGACTAGCGGTGTTAAAAAGGTAGTTTGGGAGATTCTGCAAGCAATTTTGATTTTTGACACGATCACACACAATAACTGTGCATCAGTTGCGCGCAACGCCAACGACGCGACGGCACTTACATTGAAGCCTGATTTTGTGACATTGCTTTAGGTACTTAGTTACTTTTATTGTGTGTTTCCGCAACTACATATAAATGGGCCTTTTTGCGTGACTTTAAGCCGTAGGCTTCCTCACAATGTTTTTCTTCACCGTAAGAGCGATGTTAATAGCGTTGTCTTTTTTAACCCCCGACGGAAAAAGAGGGGTGTTATAAGTTTGACGTGTCTGTCTGTCTGTCTGTGTGTGTGTGTGAGTGTGTGTATCTGTCTGTGGCGTCGTAGCTCACGAACGGATGAACCGATTTCAATGTAGTTTTTTTTGTTGATAGGTGACTTTTGCGCGAGTGTTCTTAGCTATGTTTGATCAAAATCGGTTTAGCCGTTCATAATATATGTTGGTTGAAGCTCGGAAGTAAAAACCGAATGTTTGCAAATATGCCCGAGTGGGGTATCAAATGAAAAGACGTAACTTTTGTAACAAGAATATGCAGGTTTAATCAAAATCGCTCTTACAAATAGGGTGAAATAAAAAAATTAAATTAAAAATTTAAAAAACCCCCGACTTAAAAAATCTTCCAAGTTAAAACAAAACTAAACTTTAAAAAGGCAAAAATAAAGCCGAAAACAAATTTCATGTCTCTGAGTAGGTATGTGGTACCTATACCTACCTTACGTTCCCGCGTCGGGGGACGCGGGAACGTTTGCAGGCAAGGTTCGATTGCAAAATCTCCTAAGTTACCTACTTTTTAACCCCACAGATAGCTCAATAGAAACGTGCTAGAAACTTGTATGACCAAAAACCACAAATCTAACATAGAATACTTTGTATAATATAGATGCTTTGAACACACAGTCAATATCTTGATTGAGTGCGCGACAATGTTATGGTCAAAAACGGTGACCTTAAAAAGCTGAACCGCAAGTACAAAGTTCAATTAGTTAGACTGTATACGAAAGAAGTAAGGAAGTAGGTATTTTATGAATTGAACAAAACTAATGGGTTTTTTTAATAAAATTTATTTATACCTACCGATTAGATATGGAAGGAAAAGTGCATCGAAATGAATAGGTACCTTTTCTTCGTAGATAGATGTAAGTTACTATTAGTGACAGCTATTTTGTATTTTTTTTTCCTGTTGCTTTGAGGACTATTTTATCCAGTTTTTTTTCAAATTGATATTATACAGAGTGTTTGGACAAGGGGGTTTTAAGCCGAAAGGGGTTTGTTCTAGAGGTCTAGAGGTCTTGGAAAATCGAACTTTTTTTTTCGAAAATTTTAAAGTTGTGTCACTAATAAAACAGCTGTTTTTGTAAAAAAAAAGGCAATTCATGTTTAGATTGTAGTGGTCCAAACTAAATAAAAGGGCACCTTAAGGCCAATGACCTCAAACTCTAAAAAACAGCTGATTTTCATGCAAACTTAAAACTCAAAATTTTCGAAAACTACTTCGAATTTCCAAAACTTGTAGAACAAAAGTTGTTCGCCTAGACCTCTAGAACAACCCCCTTTCGGCTTAATACCCCTCCTCGGAGCACCGTGTATAAATAAAGGAAAGATTTTTTTGTTTGTTTGTTTGTAACGAATAGGCTCCGAAATTACTAGAACGATTTCAAAAATTAATTCTCTAATAGAAAGCTACATTATCGAGGAATATCATAGGATTTTAAGAACGAGGCGACTCTTACCATTTCCATACAAACTTAATACCTACCAAAATAAATTATGAAAAATTGAGTTTTCTACCTTAAGAGGAGTATATATATGCCAACGACCTTGAAACTGAAAATCCCTGTCGGGCTCATCGAAAATTGTTGATTATTTCATGACGGAATGTCGTAGAACTTTTTTTTGTGCACAGATTGTAGGTGACATTGTTTCCTACATTTTGGTGTAGTTTTAAGACAAGAACCTCCTATTGGTGCAAAGCCTATCCAAATTTTAGACAAAAAATGTCTGATTTGGCTAAAATGTCGATAGGCTTCAATACGTTTCGACATATTTGTATGGAAACTGCACTAAAATATCGGAAACAATGTCGCCTACAATCTGTACACAAAAAAAAGTTCTACGACATTCGGTCATGAAATAATCAACAATTTTCGATGCGCCCGACATGGATTTTCAGTTTTTCAGAATAGGGCCCTTAATATCATTCGAAATATTCATTCAAAATATTCATTCGAAATGAAATAAAACGGAGAACCATTTTTTCATTGAAAAATGTTTCTCCGTTTTATTTGAATGTGAATGAATATTTTGGAAAACCTTGTGATGGGGAGGGTCCCCAAAAAAGTAAAATCTTAATCCGAATAATATCGATATTAAGGTAGAAAACTAAATTTTTCATAATTTATTTTGGTATTAAGTTTGTATGGAAATGGTAAGAGTCGCCTCGTCCTTAATAATTAATTTTATTCATAAAAAAAATTAGATTCGTAAGATAATTGCAATATTGTGAACCAGGTTATAAAAATCTGATATAGTTGAAATCTATTGATGATAGAACAATGAAGTGTACTACTTATTTATAGGTTTAAGCGATATCCACAAAAAGTATGAGAGAAGCGATATATCTAACTATTACAGTTAAGTCACAATAACAGCTTTTGTGTTCTAAAATTAGATTAGATCGCCCGCGCCGCGGCCGTTAGGAACACAAGTTAATTAAATTCTGGTCATGGTATAAACCATTAGGTAACCAATGAAATCAAAGCTTACCGAGCTTCTGCACTGTTTTACAGACAACTTATAGTAAGTAGGTACCGACCTACTATTTATTTCCATTTGTTGGCACCTACTTTTTAGGCATAAACATATTAGGTACAGTGGTCTGGTGAGAGTTCAAACTTTTTACTATTCCGGCCCAATGTTACCCCCTGGGTTAAAGTCATACGAACTTACCTTACCGAGTGTACCTATTTTTAAAGCACGCAATTTAGTGTGCAATATCAAAAAAATATTGGAGATAAAATCCAAGTCGAGCCCGAGTAATCAACAAAAAACGGAACCAGCCAATCCGCCCAGAGCACAGAATAAATAATAGTACTACGTACAGAAGCTGCACGGCTTTGATCTTGAAGAAAGCCGCCATTTTAATAGCCTACAAAATTTCCGACGCACCTGGTGCATTCGAAATCGCGCCTTACTACTAAGCTCATAAGAGCGCAATTCTTTTGTGTTCAGAATTTACCTACGCCTCAGTTCAAGCGTTAGGGTTGTACCATAGAGTGTAGGTATCTTTCTAATATATAAAATTTCCATGTCACAATGTTAGTTACCGTACTCCTCCGAAACGGCTTGACGGATTTTTACCAAATTTTATATGCGTATTCGGTAGGTCTGAGAATCGGCTACTATCTATAATTTATAAGGCAAAACAACGTTTGCCGGGTCAGCTATAATAATATAATAGTTGAGTTGTACGTACATTAGGCAAAGTAAAATAAATAACAACACAATTTTAAGAAAATCATTTATTGTATTTACAATTGTTTAACTTTAATATAGTGTTGTGTGTATTTATTACCATCTCTAAAGTAAGTACCTATTATTAAACTTTAATGTTGCAAAAATTCGAAATCGAACAAACAATTTTACGTAACGTACAACATGCGCGCGCTTCGCTTGCGACAACCGCACTGAACTTGGATCGCCGGCGGTCCGTGACCTTGCGGCCGGGCGGTAGGTAATTATAGCGCGCAAGTACATAGAGTGAAGGAGGCCTGCCCAGAGTGAAACCGCGGGGCGCAGCTACTTGGTAAATTAAATTTAGATTAGACTTGTACGTATAATCACAGGTATAATTTTATATCATTCGCCATTAGGGCCAGCTATTTTGTATTATTATTTTTCCTGTTGTTATGAGGAGTATTTTTTCCAAATTTGTGTAGTGAAGTAGCTAAACTAGTATAATAAAATAAATAATTTATATACTTACAATAATAGGATTCTATTAAATTCTTCTTGTTCAGAATAGAATTCAGGTACTTAGGACATTAACCCGGTTAACATTGGCCCTATTAGAGCAAATATGTTTATGCCATAAAACCTCATAAAACCTATATCTGCCGTGACCATGCCCCTATGTTTGTTTCTTTCAATTATTTTGTAATATAAATATAAATTTTTGAAAATGTAAAAAAATAGCGTACCTAGACATAGGTAGAATTCCTATACAAAAAATGACAATTCAAGGCGAGAATGGAACGTCTGCTTGCAACCTTCTCATAGCAGACGTGCAGACGGGTCTGCGACAATCGCGTCACACATTTAAATGCTTTAGCGAGTAGTTAAATAAATATCTACTTTTATCAACACAAAGTAAATACAAAAAAAGTAATAATAATCTTAGCTTTGAAATTGCAATAGGTATTTAAAAGATAAGGTGCTATGTAATTTATGTAAATCTGTGTTTTGAGGTCAGTTTTTTAACGATAAATAAATCCTTTTAAGAATTTACCTACTACCTTGGCCCTGTCGGTTGTCGTTACAGCATAGCAGTATAAAGAAAGGAGATATTAACTACCGATTATCTCAATTTATAATTATGTAGGTACTATTTACTTAATTACTTCTGTAATTCTTATTGACAATGCTTAAAACAATCTTATTCTAGGGCCTTTATAAACCTTATTAGGTAGGTAACCTACCTAATATCTACCTAGATATTTTATTTTATTTCACGACAGTCCTCAGAAAAAATATAGTACCTACCTACGTACCTACCTATTTATTTTTATACTTTTTCCGATTCTCTACCTACAACATTTTTTGATGATCGATTTTGGTTTAACACCGGAATTTTCAAACCGAAATCGACAAGTTTCAACCAAAATTTATTTTCAAACCAAAAACTAGCGGCTCTGCCGACTAGCAGACTAGCTAGTCGGTCTAGTCGGTATCCAAAATTGCCGACTAGACATAAAGATGAACGGACCGATCGTCCGATCGAAGTTCGTAGTAGGAAACGTGCGAATATTCGGCCGATACATCGTACTTTGTCATTTCGTAATAGACCTCCTGTTCCCCACCGCACCGGTCGTAGGTATCTTGTCAGCCGCGCGAGTCGATATTTTGGATTGTGGACATCCCCAAACTGTTAACGTTAACCCCAAACTGCAAAAATTACTTACGCAAAACTTAAACGGCTTCATAGGATATCCACACGCTTGCTTCACTTTAGTTCAGGGATTCCCTAAGCGGGGGGCGCGGCCACCTGTGTAATTAAGTATTAAAACCTGCGATCGATGAGAGAATGCATTCCAGACTGCTCTATACGACTATATAAAATACGACCAATTAAATTTATCTAAAATTGACGCCTGTCAAGAACATAATATTGTTTCCTCAGTGGGCTATTAAGAGGGTGGGTACTGTTACCATTTCCATACAAACATAATACCAAAATAGAATTATGAAAAATTTAGTTTTCTACCTTAATATCGGTATTATTCGGATTAAGATTTTATTTTTATATTTTTACCACAAGGTTTTCCAAAATATTCATTCGAAATGAAATAAAAAACGAAAGAAATGTTTTTTACGCTGTAAAAATGAACGAAATGTATCGCCGTTTTATTTCATTTCGAATGAATATTTTGGAAAATCTTGTGGTGGGGGGCCTATAAAAAAAATCTTAATCCGAATATTACCGATATTAAGGTAGAAAACTAAATTTTTCATAATTCTATTTTGGTATTATGTTTGTATGGAAATGGTTACAGTACCCACCTTCTTAAGAACCTTATCGGCCATTAGACTGGCCGATGGCCCCGTGGCTACCTCACGGGCGCTATCAAATACCTTTTGTATGACTTTGCAAAACTTTAATGAGCAAAACAAATATTTGTTTTATTCATGAATACTTTTTTATTTTAACCTGATAATCTGGACTGGAGGATAGGGGGCGCGGTAATTTTTTTATGGTCGAAAAGGGGCGCGTCTCAAATAAGTTAGGGAACCCCTGCTTTAGTAAGTTAGACTCTCCTCGTCACTTACTTATTGTATTCATTTCCAGGTTATGGAATGACCCTTGGTTTTCCAACTATACTCATGCCAGCCGTCCGGAACCCAACGGAAGGTGAAATACTGCATCTTGAGAAATCTGAAATATCATGGATAGGTAAGTTACCTTGGTTACATATTATATAGGTACCTACTATATCTTTCTCCTACATTCTACTAACATCACTAATATTGAAAGGATTTGAATAGTCTAGGTACCTTTTTACCCAACTGTCGAAAGAGGGTTATATTTTAATTGGAAGTTTTGCGTTTTGACACCACCAATTACCTATGTAGCAAGAGGCAATGCAGTTATAGATTAGGAACCTGTAGTTGGTAATCTTACCTCATCGAGTACCAAGTGGAGACTTATATGGTGGAAAGAGTAGTAAAAGTTATGCCTAAAAAACTCGGTCAGCCGCGATTCAGCCTGGGCCCGTCTGAACTCAGCCCGTTTTTAGGGGAGCAATCGGGGATGGAACCTTACGTCATCGAGTACCAAGTTGGGACTAATATGGTGGAAAGAGTAGTAAAAGTTATGCTAAAAAAAGTCGGTCAGCCTCGAGTCAGCCTGGGCCCGTCTGACCTCAGCCCGTTTTTAGGGGAGCATTCGGGGCTGGAACCTTACCTCATCGAGTACCAAGTTGGGACTAATATGGTAGAAAGTAGACTAAAAGTTATGCTTAAAAAACTCGCTCAGCCTCGAGTCAGCCTGGGCCCGTCCCTACTCAGCCCAATTTTATGTTGGTATTCCAAAACTTAGACGCTTAGTTCTGAGAAACTGTCACTTCGCATACATATACGTTATAACTACGCAATCAAAGTTGAGAAATAAAATTAAAAAAGAAAGTTTCTGTAGGGTAGCTCCCGTACATGTAAGATGGATATTTTTTTTTAAATTCGCTTCTACCCCACCATGTGGGATATCGTTAGAGAGCTTTTTAAAAAATACTGTGGGTCTTCTAAAACCATTTCTCATTTAAGGGTTCCGTTTGCGAAATACTGTTCTTTAAAATGTCATATTTCGCTATTAAAATATCAAATCATAGGATGAAACTATTATGGTAAGGAAGTAGACTTAAAGTTACGCCAAAAAACTCAGTCAGTCGCAAGTCAGCCTGTCCGTTTCTTAACTCAGCCCAGGTTTGTGTTTATATACTAATGCTAAGTACTAATAGATTAGGAGCCTGTAGTTGGTAATCTCACAAACTACAGGCTCCTACAGGGTCTGTAGTGGAGACTTATATGGTAGAAAGAACACTGAAAGTTATGCCTAAAGAACTCGGTTAGCCAGGCCACGATACAGCCTGGGCCCGGCTTCAGTCAGCCCGTTTTAAGGGGCTTATTTTATTAGTCTTAGCTAGAGGACAACTATACATATATTAATTGGAAGAGAGACTACAAAGTTAGTCTCAGCTGGAGGACAACTGTTCGCTTGTGACTGACCCAGGTCACGCGGTAAGGTAGGAAGTATCGAACCGTCTTAGTCACTAACTGCAGTAGATTCATGCATATTGGATGACGGTCGATACCGCTTGGCGATACCACCATGCAATAGTCACGCCCAAGCCACAATCGATCCTACCAACAAGACAAGTGATTGCTCGTCTAGCACCATTCAGGCGCCCCAGCCCAGTTCAAAGTCTTTTGTTTGAAAACGATTCAGCAATTGTTGGTAATAAACGTACAAAATATCACAAACACTCTTATTATAAGCTTTAACGATGTTTTGCAAAGTATACCCTTCTGTTTTTTTGTTGGATTGTTTCTTTATGTTGTTTGTGAAATGAGTTTAAGTTTTGCAAAGTTATAAAAACAACTGTTGAACCGTTTTCGTTTCAAATTTAACAGGGCTGAGGCATGTTTAAGACATGTTGACGGCTTTTGTGGCGCGTCGGGCGAAAGTCCAACTGCACTGCAGAAGGTTGCGGGTTCGATTACCGCCAGGTGAAAGTATTTTTGCTTAGAAATAAATATTTGTTTCAGGTCTGGGTGTTTTTTATGTCGCATATGAATATATTTACAAAATAAATGTATGATCTATCTATAGTATATCGGTTGGTTAGTACCTACCAATAGTACAAGCCTAGTGCTTAGTTTGGGGCTAGATTGCGCTGTGTGTAACGTTTAATATTTATTTATTTAAGTTGTAGAATAATGTGCCCAGGGTATGGTGAGAACTATGACTAATCCCACGTCACCTACATAAACATGAATAAATGATTGTAACTTGAATTAGCCGAAGCGTTGCAGTTCTTTATCAATTGACTTTATGTGAACACAGATGCAAATATATTTATAATTACATTGCAAATTATAAATATGTGTGTGTGTGTGTGCAACTATTAAAAAAATAATTGGAACCTTCATAACAATAGGAGGTCATTCGAGTTCATGTGAATGCAAGCAGAATATAGCCTTGGATAAAATAAGTACCTACCTACCCTATAGATTGGTGATTGGGTACCATAGTACCATCTAACTATAATAATGTTAAAGCAAGTGCAAGAACATAATTCGTAATAAAAAAAAAACAAATGTGTAATTTTTCCTTTGAATTTTCACTCCATTTTCCCCATAAGCCTTGTTTTTGACAAGTTGGTAGATTTTTATGCTACATGTAGTACACCATTGTTATAAGGGATGTCAAGAAAAGTTTTTAAGAGTAGTTGAACTCCTCGATCACTATAAGTTTTTTTTTATAACGATGTTTAGTTGACCTTTCGGACAACATTATTTTATTTTCTTAACTTTGAGAGCCCATAACTAATTATTTTCTCATTATTTTGGATTAACAATGCCTTCGATAGATCAAGGATACATCTGGGACTAAAATCAAATAAAAAGTTTAAGTGAAAACATGTACAAAAAAAGTTGTAGGGGTAAAGAGGTAAAATTTGGGGAAAAAATAGAAAATCACAAAAATACAATAAAAAAAAAATTGTAAAGAGTTAGGATCTTTTCCTTCAAATTGTTTTTTACAAATATAGGTACACCTACACGCCCACCAAGTTTGTCTAACCCTCCACCAAACATCCTGTATAGTAGGTATAGTGCATAGGAAAACTAACCCAAAGGTAATCAATCAAAAACAATATTACCGTAAAGGTATTTTTTAGAGATGGGCCGACTAGTCGGCAAATTATGCCGACTAGTCGTCAACTAACAATTATACAATAAAACCAATATTTATTTAATTAGTAGCACAGTTGAGAAGGTGGGTAGTCAGAAAAAACGTAAACAAAACACGTCATAGCTTACATACATCATCTAAACATCTAAAGTGTCGTACGTAACTATGCCTCAGCTCCATTTTTTTTCCAACTTTTATTTTTATTTCATCCATTTTTTGGAAGTTTCGCTACAGCTTTCGAAGTGCAAACTTATCCAAAAATAGCAACAATCGCTGAGTGATCACGATTAACCCAAATATCTCGGAATTATAATGATCTGCAATGCCGACTAGTCGGCAATTTTGGAACCGACTAGTCGGCTAGTCTGCTAGTCGGCAGAACCCCTAGTCGGCCCATCTCTAGATTTTTGTTATATTTGAACATTTTAATTAAGTGTAACCTACCTACATTTCTCTATTGATAAGGTTTTAACTGAGTTAAATATAAATCCAGCCTACTTACCATATTATTGTAACTAAGATGAATTTCTGTTAGCGCTGCGTTATCACAAATTATTATTTTAACGTTTTTAATAAGGATGTCAACACCACTACAAGTTACAACGAGCTATTTTTTTCCCATCCGTTCCCACTAAATTATGTAGGTACCTACATAATTAATGTCAACAACTGGGAATAACTGTTTATTCCCTGCTATCATACCATAGAACGTAAAATCAAAAATATTCTTACTTCACAGTTACACCTTTTGTAGGGCAAAAATATATAGGCAGGTAGCCCCGGTAAAGAAATAGGGTTGAATTAAAAAACAGTTCTCCCCGTGGTGTGTCGGGTAAACTGTTTGGTCTCAAGGACGATTGGTGTCAGGCAGGCAGCTGGTTTAGAAACATTGCTATAAGTACAAATCTATTTGCAATAGGTAGGGTCAATAAGACTTAGGTACTTAGCCTTATTATTAACGTGGAGTTAGGTCGGAGAAGTATGAACATGCTTTGTCCATTTCCGTGACAAGAACATTCAAGTTGACTTGTAAGACAGGAACAAAGAAATGGTAAAACTATTTCGACCATCCGACCTTAATCCACGTTTATTAATAAGGCTAACTGTGTTTAAGCGAAACCCGGGCGGGCTCCCGAGAGGGATGCAACCGGGAACGTCCCACGGATAAGGATGACTTTATATAGAAACAATGTTTTGTTCCAGGTTCAATAAATCTAATAGTGGTGCCATTAGGGTGCGCGCTGTCGGGTATTGTGACGTCACCGCTAGGGCGACGAAGGGCCATGCAGGTGGTCAATGTTCCCTTCTTCGTAGCATGGTTGTTGTTCTACTTTTCGTCGACCACTTGGCATTTGTACGGAGCTTTGTTCCTGACCGGGTTAGCTGGAGGACTTCTGGAGGCACCCGTGAGTATAATATAGCATTTATTCTCAGTAGTTCACACTAGTGACAAATGGGAAAAAATATCTATTTTTTACAAACTTATTTTATCAGACAGACAGAGTTACTCTAGCGCTTATTAAGATTATTTTTGCTCCGGTTCAACTATAGTTCTAAATACCTATGCGACAATGTCATCACTGCAAAAAAAACCCATCGCGTTTCTTGTCTTCTTCTCATTGGAGGTCGCGTTCCGAAGACACACTAGATTACTGACGATTCAAAATGGTCATGTGAATATCTTGTCGAATATATTTTTTTTAGTTTGAGTTTAAAAATATTTCCAGGAATAAAGCCAAAAAAATAAATACACATTTATGAAAGTTTCTCATAAATAGGCAGGATTCATTTTGTGCAAGGTCGAAGCGCACCAAGTTACTGTTAACTGTGCCTAGATGCCTTACCTCCGAATCTAAGATACCGTAGAATAGCATCAGAATACTATAATCTTTGTGTCACTTTTTATGTCAATTTGTCAAACACATGCATACATCAGTTACCTACCTACAGCCCTACAGCTAATTCTCCGTTTTATTGTACCAAAATGTACTTATTTTCAGGTTCTGACATACGTGGCGGAGATAACACAGCCTCACCTCAGAGGAGCGCTCACGGCGACCAGTTCGATGAGCATTATCTTAGGAGTGTTCACACAGTTCCTGTTCGGCTTGTTTCTCTATTGGCGAGTTGTCGCTCTTGTTAATATTATCGTCACGGTAAGCCATTGCTGATTTGAAACTGTGTTATAAAAATAACTCATTTAGCGTTTTTGCCGTAAGTATAACATTTAAAAATATATTTTTAGGTCTTGGCAGTAGTGGCACTGTTTTTCGTCCCTGAGTCCCCGCATTGGTTGGTATCTAGGAAAAGGCACAATGATGCTAGAAAGGTACTTACTCTATCCTACTAATAATATTCTTAATGTGAAAGTTGTCCGTCTGACCGCTAAACCAATTTTGATCAATTTTGGTATAGACTTTAGAGATGGAAATAGGCTACGTTTGATCCCCATTTTCCCGCAGGATCGGGATCGCAGCTACTTAGTTATAAATAAATCAACAAAACCATAAACCTAAATAAATAAATAAATATAAATAAATTCTGTGAAATAGATGTTTTATTAAGCACAAATACTTGTTCCCGGCGAGAATCGAACCCGCAATCTTTTGCATTGCAGTCGGGTATACCGCGCCACAGAGGTCGCCAATATATCACTATTGGATTATTTCCGATTCGTAACTTGATTTAATTTCAGAGTCTTCAATGGTTACGTGGCTGGACCACACCTGATACAGTCGACAAAGAACTCAAAGATATTCAAGCCCTTTTCAAAAATGAAAAAGGTAGGTAGTTTATAATGATTTATCTATGTCTCTAACCTACTTACTTTTATAGCAAAAGCCTGTGGTTAAAGTCGAGTGCGCGTGAGTGTCATAATTATATTATATGACACATATGTAGGTATTATCAATTACAAACAAACCAGCAATTAAAAGACCCTCCTATTTGTATGGGTGCTAATTCGAACTAGAGGCCTATACTTACACTGGTGTTATGTCTTGTTAGGAACACCGAACACCCTTTAGTTTAAAAGTTTTTAATTTTGTTTTTTTCATTATTTATGCTACAAGACATTGCTTTTTGTCAAATTTCGTGGTTCCAGGTCAAGGATTTTGCCTTTTGAGGTGCGGAAACCTAAGAAATAACGTTTATAGTATGGGACCCCACGTAAATATTTATATTATTATCATAGATCGGATTTTTGGGTGCCGTTTCAAAAATCCGACATCAAAAGTATGGATACGACCAAAAAAAATTCCGAGAAAAATTCCGCATCTTGGAATTTCGAATAAGGATAGGTGTCGAAATCACGAGTACTATCACTATCTAAAGTATCATCATCATCATCATTTGTTTTTATTGCTGAAGGCATATTTACTAGAAATATTTTAAAGAAAAAAATAATCTTCAAAATTTAAAATGAGATTCTGTTTACAGGTTAGAGTTATCCGTCAGAAATAAATAAAACACACATATAAATTAAAAGGGTTTAATGTTTATATTTCTTTATTTAATATACAAACAATGGATAAAATCTGTTCTAAGTATAAATAATTATCACAATTAAGAGAAAACACACCCAAAGCATGTTTGTGGAACAAACATTTTCAAATACTTGTTTAAAAACATTTATTTTTCAGCCAGTATTTCCTTACAACGGTAGGGTAGAGACAATCCAGCAAAGCTTAAAATATAACAATTTATGTATTACTAAAACCAAAAATGTTCCCTCGACATGGAATTATTGTTGAGAAAATATTACAAAAATACAACTTTCCTTACAAATTGACCGAGTTGGTTAAAATGGGAAGTAGATTTTTGTACCTCTGTACATTTAAATTGTTCTATTTCAAGCTTTGCTAAGTGCACTACGCACCATCTACCTCGGTGTGCGAGCTGAATAGTTGACATTGCGGAATTTAACAACTATGTAATTACTTGGAAGCTAATTTTGAAATTTGACCCTTACCATGATCTACTTATTGCAGGATTTAATTCGTCAGCTAATCAAAAATAAATAAATAAAATTTAAAAAAAACAAATAATAAAAAAATCACAGAAAAAGTTTTTTTTGTTTTCTGTGTTTTTTCTTAATAGTCTAAGAAAAAAATACTCTATTTTTTTGCGCAACAAACCAACAAATTAAACAACGAGAAAAGATCATGGTAACACCCAATATCCAGTTTTACTTAAGAATTACCAAGTTGAAAATAGAAATCTGATGATCATTTTTTTTTTCATTCTGGGTCTAGATAGTGTTGTAGCTACTTTTAGATTTAAATTATCTCGATATTTCGGAACGGAATCAGCCTAATCCATAATATCTATAAGTTGTAAATTTGTAGGAATGAAGAAAAAAAATTCTACACTCTTTTTAACAACAAATTAAAGGCAAGAAACTTACAGTTATTCGTGTAAGTTTCTTGATTATAGGCTATGTTATTTATTCTATTACAATATATAAAAAATCTACTCACCCAAAGTTCGACAAATGTCAAAGATATCCAATCCAGTTGCAATAATCGTAGTCCGTTTAGTAGCCAAAATGTCAAGTTTTGCAGTGAAATCCAAAATCCAAGTAACGAGCAGGGGTCAATAAACAATAGCATAAAACACACGGATAGACTGCACTCAACAAACCGAAGTAAGCGAATGAGCTTAACTTGCAGTTTTACTTTTCCCATAGGAATAACGGAATAATAAATAGGTATAAATAAATATATAAAAATAGGTATTTAGTATAAACAACTTCCAATAATTGTTCGAAGAAAAATAAACAAACATACCTTGGCGCCGCCTTTGTAATATTGCCGACAATAGCGACAATAGGTATTGCAAAAGATAAACAATGTTTATGGCCGCTGTCTTCAAAAGATTTTTTTTGTTCAATTTTGGGTCTCTACTTATGGATATTGTTAACTTAAAATTGCGAAATTGCTGTACGAAAATGACTCAGTAAGTTTTATGCATTCAATTAAAAAAATCCTGTTTTTTTTTAATTAATAGTACAATTTCTACGATACATTTACAATACATTACATTACATACATACATACAATACATTTAATATTTTTGTAAAGTTTAAAAAGAAATATCGGAATTACGGAATTTAGAATTCCGGAAAGTCATGTCCATGTTAGTGACAACGTCTAAAACAGCACCCAAAATCCGATCTATGATTATTATGTACCTATTTGTCATGTTGTCATAGCGGCAGCAGAAATACATCATCAAAAAAAATTCAACTGTCTATCTATCACGGTCCATGAGAACAGCCTGATGACAGACAGACAGACAACGGTTTATATACAAAAAAATAATTGTTTTAATTTGGTATCGTTGCAGTAAATTGTGAAAACATAGACGAGACGTTTATGGAGAAAACGGGTCATTATTTCAAAAGAAGCTTCATGGTACCGTTCTTCTTAGTTTGCATTTGTTTCTTCGTTGGACACTTCAGCGGAATGACTACACTTCAGGTAAATAAAACACTTATTCCCCGTGTCGTCGTACCAACTACCAACATCAACGAAAAGGGCTTTCGATCTAATGTAACGTACCGTGTGGATCGCACACTAATTTCGAACGGAAGATATTTTATTTATGTTATAATATCTATAAAATGATTTGTCCTGACTGACTGACTGACAAACTTATGGGTTAGTTTAATATTAATTGTTTAATTACTATGTTATACCTACCTACTCCGTTTATTGAAGTACCCTAAGTTGATGGATTTTAAAATATTACGAAACAGGTGTTCCATTAATTTGTTTTGTAGAATGTTTTTGTAAAATTATGTTACTTTCCGAAATTCGAGTTTAAACTTTACTTGAGAAATCAGCTGTTTCTGAAAGTTGGCGGTCATTGACCTTAAATTGTCCTTTTATTTAGTTTGTTCTACTACAATCTAAACGATAACTTCCTTTGTTTTCAGTACCTAAAAGATAAACTCAACTATTTTGTAAAAAGCTACTTCGAATTAAAAAATATTAAAAGTTTGTTTCCCTGTAAAACAACGTGTAACTATAAGCAGCTGCCCCATAAACTCCAACATCTTGTATTTAGGTATATTATAGGTATACTTAAATACAAAATATCACGTTTTTAATATTAGCACATTGTTCCAGACGTACGCAGTATCAATATTCCAGATGCTAGAAGCGTCTATAGACAAGTACTACGCAACATTAATACTGGGTATAGTTCAGATAGTGGGCACTGGATTGTGCGTTGTGCTGGTTCATTTTACTGGTAAACGTCCTTTGACGTTCTTCTCAACGGGCGGAGCTGCGGTCTGCTGTTTACTTGTCGCTGCTTACGATGTCTACATACGAAAGGTAGATACGAAAGTACCTTTTTAATAGTAGCTATTAGTTAAAATTACTTTTTCCCAGTCGTACCTACTCGAAACTATACTTACCCACCCGCAACGTGCGCACTGGGGAAAACAAATCCTCTATGTATACTTCGTCATTTAGGGTTCCGTACCCAAAGGGTAAAAACGGGACCCTATTACTGAGACTCCACTATCTGTCTGTCCGTCTATCACCAGGCTGTATCTCATAAACCGTGATAGCTGAAGCCGAAGAAGACAGCGACATTTTCGAGTTTAAAGACTACTTGAACATCATCTGAACATCAGCTGTTTTTGAGAGTTGGGGGTCATTGACCTTAATTCATACTATAATTGCCTTTACTTTCAAAAACAGCTGTTTTTCAGATTAAGATAAACTAAATATTTTTGAAAAAGCAAACTTTGAATCAAAAAAAAGTAAAAAGTTTGCCTGGACGGGTAGAACAACGTATTGTAGTTGCTCCATAAAATCCAACACCCGGTATATTTATGAACATGTCTTGCTTGATATAATACTAATACGTAGTATTTGATTTATTTACAGTATGAAAACTCAGACGAGATGTCTTCTGTTAATGAAACTACAACATTTAACAGTACAATGGCACCAGACGAAGTGGTAAACATGTATTATATTATTGTACTGCCCCAGCTTTGCACTGTATATGTTATAGGCAATGTGTATAATCCGGCATTGTATAGAATGCCTAGGCATTGTATACATTGCCTAAAACGTTCAGGCAATGTGTATAATACGATTCATTTCATACATTGCCTAGGTATTGTATAAAATGCCCGAAGCGCATCAGGCAATGTGTATAATGAACGACGGCAGCGGTCGCCGAAGCACATTATTAACATTTATTTCATATACAGTGCGATTTTAATACATCACGCCTTTTGTATTTACAGAATAAGGCGCTTTGGCGACCGCTGCCGCGGCACGCTCGCTTCGCTCGCTCGCCAAAGCGCTGCATGTAATCATGTTCTAACATTAACCTAACCTAACCAAGTCGGGGTGCTCCGTTTAGTTTTTCCGTGCTTTAGATAGTTAGATAGCATCGGGATTTTAACTGCAAATATTTTAATATTAGATACCTATTCGAATACGTACCCCCCCAAACCCCCTGCTAATTGCTATCTAACTATCTAAAGCATGGTAAAAGTAAACGGAGCAACCCGACTTGGTTAGGTTAGGTTAATGTTAGAACATGATTACACGCAGCGCCTTATTCTGTAAATAAAAAAGGCGTGATGTATAAAAATCGAAACGCTGTCTTCGCAAAAAAACACGTTACATACATTACCTATGCGTCAATCGGCATTCTATACAATGCCTAGGTATTCCATACATTTCCTAGGTAAAGTGTAAAATAGTTTGAACATTCAATATCATTTCAGACATTGCCTGGACGACCCCGGCATTCTATACAATACCTAGGAATAATACCCATTATACACATTGCCTATAACATAATATATACTGTATATGAGTACAGTCAGCATCATAAATTGATGACCAACACATGCAGATTTTCAAAATCGCTTTTGTGGATTGTCAAAACAGGACCTAACATTCTGTAAATAAAAAAGCAGTAGCACGAAGGGATTTCTTCCTGGCAACCTTTGTGTGTATGTTGTATGTGTAGGAGTTAGCGGATGAACAGACGGGCAGACACGAAAAACAATTTTGTTTAAGTTTGATAGATGTACGTTTTATTTGCACAACAAACAATAATGTTTAAACTGTCCACAAATTCAAAGAAAGCTTAAAACTGTAACTGTTTTCCACTTTGTTCAGAAGATAACTTGTATTTTTACAGAGCAACCCTCATTCCTGGATACCCACAACGCTTCTGATGCTGCTCGCTTTAATCACTCACACTGGAATACGATTGCTCCCATGGATTCTTATTGGAGAGGTATACAACTGAACATTATAATAAACATATTTCAAAGGAAAAATACTTCTGCAAAAACACAAGGCATGGTCGACGCTAAGCGGGATTCGAATCAACAACGCATCTTTACTCAATCCGGGAGCAATGACTTAACCAATTAGTTTACCGGCGTCGTCAGTGACTCAGACGCTTAATTTTTGCATCTGTATTTTACCATCTAACACAACTTGGGCATATTTCTATGAAAGTCCAGTGCTGGCTTAAGCATTTCAAATAAAATAGAATAACTGAACATTTTCTTTTTACAACAGAACTAGTGTCATTAAGTTAGTGTAATTATTACACTAACATTTATACTAATAAATACTAATGTTTCGTGCAGTGAGTTACACTAACCTAATTGAAATATTACTCACTCGATCACCGAGTATGACCACTGGATACGAATGGGCATAAATGCAATACTGACGGCCAAATACAGAAACGCAACTCAAAATTTGAGTTCTACTTAAACAACTTCTGAAATTCAAAAATTCCCATAATATTTTTATATTTAGAACCTTCTCAATTATTAAAGTACGCCTTAAATTTTAAGTGGCGTTTTAGTATTCGGCTGTAAGTCTGTATAGTGCGTTTTATCTTTAATTACCTATGCCGTCATGTTGGTAGCAAAACAAAAAAGTCTTGCCTTATTATCTTGAATGTGCTATACCCTAAACCTTGAATACAGGAAGATTCGTTCATTCATTCCTTATATACAAATCATCCTTAATTCAGGGTAGCACATTTTTTTTTTGTATTTTGCACTTTTTTGTTATGCTGATGAAACGCACTCTACGCACACTGATAAGTTTTTTTTTTTCGATCTGAGACCGATATGGCCAATTTGGAACAGCCAGGATCAAGTTCTTGTATATTATTTCAAGTTCTAGAATATTTCAAGTTTCTTCTTATTTTAGTTATGGCGTCGTACATCTTGCCAGTATCAAGTAGTAGGCATGCCTTTTAAGTTCTGTCGTTTGTATATTTGCCGCCAATTTTAAAATTAGAACTTTTCAAAATTCAAATTTGTTAGAATTTCGAATATCAAAACAATTGAAAGCATTAGGATTAATGCAATTGTTTAGTCACAGCGTTGGTTTGAATATGTCAGGTCACGTACGAAAATGAATCTTACTAAGGAAAATGTTCGTGCAATAATTTTCTATAACTTTCGAAGAGGCCTCACGCGACTTCAGTGTTTCGAAGAATTAACATCTGTATTCCATGATGAAGTCCCATGTCTGCGGACCATCGAACGCTGGTATTTGGAATTTGAGCGTGGACATACCACACTTCGTGACAAATCTCGTGAACGACGTCTAAAATCCGCCTTCACTGAAGATAACATCGTTGCTGTGAGACAACTAATCGTCGAAGATCGTCATGTGACATATCGAGAGATAGAGGCGTTATTAGGCATCTCAGGGACAACCATTCAAAAGATATTGCATGAGGCGCTTGGTGTGAGAAAACTAGTTTGCCGTTGGATCCCGCATTTGCTTTCCGACGATCATAAGGCGGCCCGCGTCAGATGGTGTAAGAAAACTCTTCAGAGGTTCAACCGAGGAGAGTCAAATCACGTCTACGACATCATCAGTGGTGACGAATCTTGGATCTATGCCTACGATCCTGATTCCAAACAACAATCTACAGTCTGGGTTTTCCAAAACGAGCTAAAGCTGACTAAAGTTGTTCGCTCTCGAAGCACTTCAAAGAAGATGGTGGCTACGTTCGTGGCGAAAACCGGTCATGTTGCGACGATTGCACTTGAAGATCGTAGAACGGTTAATGCGGAGTGGTATACTACAGTTTGTTTACCACAAGTCATCGCCGAACTTCGGAAATCTAGCCCAAAGCGACGCATCATCCTGCACCATGACAACGCAAGCTCACACACCGCTCGTCAAACGATTGAGTATTTGAAGCAGGAAAACGTAGAAATTCTTGACCATCCTCCATACAGTCCTGACCTAAGCCCTAACGATTTCTTTACATTTCCTAAAATTAAGAAAACTCTTCGTGGTCAAAGGTTCCAGTGCAGTGAAGAAGCGGTCGACGCTTTCAAGTCAGCCATTTTGAACACCCCCACTTTGGAGTGGAATAATTGTTATAATAACTGGTTCGAGCGAATGGAAAAGTGTATTAAACTTCGTGGTAAATACTTTGAGAAACAATAAAAGGTTATATAGTTTTTTTTTCTTCAAACGACAGAACTTAAAAGGCATGCCTCGTATTTTGCATAAAATTGGCCCGATCGGGCGTATAGTATCAAGTCAGAAGCTATGGTAAAGCGGCGGGAACTTTACCATAACCTTCAAGGGGCTTTGGAGGGAACGAAGGAAAGTCCATGTTTAACCCTCAATTTTGTTTTCACTACACTTGTGCCCATTCACGGATTCTTATACAATTTAGTATAAGAATAAACCAAAATTACACAATTTAACCGGGTTACAAGAAAATAAAATTGGAGCACGACATCTTGTCTCCGCCTTCCCGCCAAAACCCCCACTGATAAGTTGTGGTGGCCAAAATAGAATCCTGACTCCCTATTGTCAACTTTTGTTACTGGAGTCTGGAAGTAGGATAGACTGATTCCCCGTTTGCAAAGATAAGTGGTAATAAGATAAGATAAGATAAGCCCATTTTGTCCCACTAATTGGCAAACGCCTCCCTTCCATTCTTGCCTCTCTAGTACCCCGATGTATTGAATTATTTTTTACTTTTCTCAGGTTTTTAGCGCAAAAACTCGTTCGGGAGGGGCTGGGCTTGCTAGTGCTGTGGGCTATTTGTTTGGATTTCTCGTAAATAAGATGTACATCAGCATGGTTGACGGTCTATCTATATGGGGAACTTATGGCTTATACGGCATTATTTGGTAAGTTATTATCATCATCAACACATATCTATAATCTATAATCTACGAGTATAATAATACTAATATTATAAAGAGGTGACTTTGGTAACGTGTATGTATGTTTGTATGTATATTCGGGGTAATGTCTGAAACTACTGGACCTATTTCAAAAATTATTTTATCAATAGAAAGCTACATTATCAGGGAGTTACATACTACTTTTGATCTCCATATTCCCGCGGCATCGGGACTTACGCGGGTGAAACGGCGGAACGCAGCTATATATCTATACAATGCTTTGTACAGAGACTGTGACATCGATCGCCTAAGCTTTTTATAATATAAAATTGAAACTGAGCGATGTTGAAATGAAATCCAAAATTTCATTTCATTGAAATTTTATTATGTACCTATAATTTTATTACGTGAATAGGCATAAGGCACAAACTTAGCTAATAAATATGCCATAACTTAATTTTTTGTAAATTGTTAAATTACACTTTATTATCTTTACAGTGCCGTGGGTTGCTGCACGTTTTACTTCATCCTTCCTGAGACTGAAGGGAAAACACTGAATGACATTGAAAATCATTTTGCCGGAGTGCGGAAACTTACAAACAAAGTTTACAGATCAAAGGTTAATGTTTTGAACATCGAGGTGTTGGACATCGAGGTATCGTCATTAGACCTAATGAACGATATCCCATATTTCGATAGAATAGATTATATTTTTTTTTTAACTACCTAACCTATATTTCTAAAGCTTCAAATACACTACGAAACTGACACTCGAGAAACCCTACAGCACACATATACGCACACACATGTGTTTGTTGCTCAATCACGTAAAAACCGCTGAACGGATTACCATGAATCTCGCTATGTAGACAGCTAGAGACCTTGAATAACACATAGGCTACTTTTTATCCCGATTTTCCTGCGGGATCGGGACTTACGAGGGTGAAACTGCAATTCGCAGCTAGTTATTTATAATAATGAAAAAGGGAGGACAATAATGTCTGTACGTAGACGCAATTTAAAAATAAATGACTTCGGTCCCCTAACATAGGCAGTGAAACAAAAAGATATAGTTTTTTACATACATACTCTGTTACATATGCATTTAAAAACTATTGAACCGATTGATATTTACTTGTCCCTATAATAACACTGTTTTAATGTTACTTTATATCAAAATCTACCAAGAAGAACCCGAGTAGTCAACGAAAGACTGAGCAAGGCCCTCGCCCGTGGAAACTTTTGAGTTTACCACTGGATCGAGACTAACGTGGGTGAAACCGCGCAGCTAGTTATTATATCTAAATAAATTAAAATAATAAAGCACGTGAAAAACAAAAAACTCGGGGACTGCTATTGCATAGCATTTTTTATCAACTTCGCAATTATAATTATTTACCTATTTATTTTGTATAATGGTTAACCATGGCAACATGGTAGGCGGAGTGTCGGGTGTTAGGTTTATTTTTGTTACGGAATTTGTTGATTCGGTGGCCGCGCTCAAAGCCCGCGATAAAAGCTATGCATTAATAAATAATTCGTTAATCTAGACTCACAATTACAAAACAGTTTACAATATTGAAAGGTAGATAGGTTCTAAATAACTAAAAGGTTAATTTGTTTTATTTTCATTATAAAGGTAAAGGGGTATGATTAAAAGTGGCGTCTTTTTCAAGTTTAGCGGCCACGAATCAAACAAGGTTATTTTGAAAGAACTATGCCTGACAAACAATTTTCACTATGGCAGCAACTCTGTAAGTAATATCGGGGCTGAGTTATACGCAACTTTATAAGTAGAAAATCATCGAGATATGCAGTAACACTTTTCTTAATTTATTTAAAGTAGGTACAAATAAATTCAAAATATTAGGCTAACATGTAGTCCTGTTCACTTTGCATCATCATCATCATCCGAGCGTTGTTCCCGGTTCCATCTCTCTCGAGAGCCCGGGGTCCGCTTTCCTACTTTTACGTCTCCACTTCGCACGATCTTCGGCATCCCGTGTAGTGAGGCCATTTGCACGCATATCCTATCTTACAACGTTAAGCCAGCACTTCTTGGGTCTTCCCAATCTGCCGCGGCCGGGCGGAGGCGCCATAGCAAGACATTTGTTTCCCACGTAACTAGCCGGTTTTCGTAGAACGTGGCCGTACCACCGTAAGCGGCCTTCTTGCAGTTTGTCTGCAATGTCTCGGACATGAAGGCTGCCCCTGATGCGGGAGTTTCAGACGCGGTCTTTTCGCGTCACTCCACACATCCAGCGCAGCATCTTCATCTCCGTGACACGCAGTTCCTGCTTATGTCTCTCAAGCAATGGCCACGCCTCACTACCATACAAAAGGACAGGTCTAATGATCGTTTTATAGACCTGTCCCTTCAGTTTAACCGGCATTTTCGGGTCACAGATGACACCAGTTACCTCTCGCCACCTGGCCCAAGCTGCCGAAATGCGGGACTTGACGTCACAATCGATGTCGCCGGACTCGTCAAGCACAGATCCCAAGTACTTAAACTGGTCTGTCCGCTCGACCATGTGACCGTCTATGCAGACAGGTGTGGGATCTGTGGTATTGCTAGCCAAATATTCGGTCTTCGCTACGTTGAGTTGCAAACCGCCGTTCTCAAGCGACTATTTCCACGCATTTACACGCCTTCCAAGCCGTCCCTTATCCGAATCCGCTCGCGCAATATCATCGGCATACATGAGCATCCACGGGAGCTGCTCGTGTGCATCTCGGATGATTACGGACAGTGCATCCAGTATTACGCTAAACAGGAACACAGGAACAGTGTCTCCCTCTGGACTGTAGAAAGGAGGAAGGAAACTTGGTGGTGTCGTTCCACTACCAAGTTTCCTTGTCACACTTGCGTCCTCCCTTAGACATACCGAGGACCGACCGCGCAGAATCAGCGATAGACACCTAAATCCTGTCCCAGTGTTCCTGCACCGATTCGCCTTCAGCATTAGCACATTTTTCGCCGATTGCTGAGGCGAGCATCTGGGACTTGACTTCATCAACCATCCACCATCTGATTCGGCGCTGACATGGTTCCGGTCGTTTGTATTTGGTCTTTACACAGAGATCCATGACAAGGATACAGTGTTGGGCAGTAAGACTCTCACCGGGTATGACTTTGCAGTTGGCCACGTTGCCGATATGGTGTCTCCTAGTGATTAGAAAATCGATTTGGGTTGCGCGCCCCCCGCTCCTGTAGGTGATCAAATGGTCAGGCTCCTTTTTGAAATATGTGTTCACGAGTGCCAGGTCAGCAGTGGCACACGTACGCAGAATTTCTTCCCCTTCCGCATTCCGACTGCCATACCCGTAGCCTCCATGAACACGTTCAAATTCCACCCCCATCTCACCCACATGACCGTTCAGATCACCACCCAAAACGATTCCCTGTGACAACGGGATAGCCCCAAGGACCTCGCTGAGTCTATCCCAAAACGACCTCTTATCAGCGTCGCTACAACCGACCTGTGGCGCGTTAGCACTTACTAAGTGAGTAAGAACCCCCCAATAAGCACCTTCACGCATATAAGTCGGTCGGTAAAGCTATTCACCTCCAAGATATCGTCCTGCAACCCCTCAGCGAGCACCACAGCCACCCCGTTCTCTCCACCAGGTGCACCCGTGTAGATCAGCTTGTAGCCATTCCCAATGAGCTGGGATCTGCTGCTTTTCCATCGAGTCTCCTGTAGGAACGCCACGGCCACCTTCCGCCTGGAAAGTACGTCGGCTAGCTCCCTCGCGCGTCCGGTTAGCGTGCCAATGTTCCACGTTGCGAAGCGGAGTTTTACCTGGTGTTTCGGGGCTAACGTGTTTGGCCGTGCCCGCCCGTGGCATGGTAGCCCTCTACCATTTACCACAGGAGTCAGGCGAAGCTCCTGCGCGTCGTTATGCGGCGGCGCCCTATCCCTGTGGCCATAAACTATTTTGCAACTTTCCATATTGATTTGGCTGATTTTGACTTTTACGGGAGCGACTGCCGTCTGACTCCCAACCCCGAAGGGAAGTCTGCGCCAGAGCCTCGTCCGTTCATCAGCAGGTGCAAAAGCTAGCAGGTGAGGTTGGCTTGAGCCCAAAGATCTTAAGTGGACCCCATACACACCCCTCAGTGGACCCCATACACACCCAGTGGACCCCATACACACCCCTGGACCCCATACACACCCAGTGGACCCCATACACACACTTTGCAATAGGTATAAAGTATTATTTTACTCTTACTTTGATGATATCATCACCATTTAAACAGTATTTTCATACTGTTGTAGCTCAGCCCCGATATCAATTAGAGGACTATAGGTTTAAAATATCATATTTATAGACGTAATACTACGAATTACTAGCAAAGATTTGGGTGGCTGCGCAAAAAAAAAGACGCCAACCTCCGAACAAAATTAATCATTGCCCTTTGTTTTATTTTCAGAGACGGCAAAACAATGATGTTTCAAACATGAAAGTTTTCAAAGGAAACACGAATTTATCTTACGAAGACGATAACGGAGGCGTTTATCATCATTGATGTTGAAATTCAAAGGTGGATAGTAAAGTTACCAGCACAAAGAAAGATGCTCATTGGAACCTGTGATTGATTATTTATAATAAAAGTAGTGTGTTATAAAATAAGTTAAGTTTTAAGTAATTTCTATTATAATATGAGACAATTGCTTAGGTACATAATAAAAGTAATAAAATTAAAGAAACAATTTAAAAAATTACAAACAATAATATTCAATGTCCTGAGTCATCTTCTTCTTCTTATATATAAAAATGAAACCCGTTCCGTTGTCACGACATCACGCGTGAACGGCTGGACCGATTTCGATCATTCTTTTTTTGTTGTGTTTGCTATTGTCAGGAGAAGGTTCTTATGAAAGAAAAAATGCTAAACCGATTTTGATGAATTTTATTTTTTTATACTAAACGACAGGACGTCTGTCGGGTCAGCTAGTAACTAATAATAAATAAATTCTGTGAACAACACACAGCGCAACTAGCCCCGTGGTAAGCGACTAGGCTTGTGTTACGGTGAAATATACCTAATACATATACATATATGCAAATATACCTACATACATATTATACATAGAGGGACACCCAGACAAGACAAAAATATTTTTAAGCTTAATACTTGCACCCGACGGGAATCGAACCCGCAATCTTCTGCATTGCAGTCACGCTTTCGCACCACGCGCCACTAAGGTCGTCACTTACTACTTAGATATGAACGCACAGCCCAAACCGCTGGTCCTACACGGAGTCATGTTTAGAGAGTGTGTTCTTTGTAGTGTGTGTAGTATGAATCCACTAAGAAAGGGATTTTCGAAAATCCCGCGGGATCAATACTTCCGTGGGTGAAACCACGGGCCCCTGCTAGTTCAAAATAAAAACTTACAAAACCTAAGTATACATACCTACGTACCACCGTTTTTTTTTTTACGTGGAGAAATGCGCTCGCATACTGCACTACCACGGGGAGGTAGTGCAGTTATGTGGGACACCAACCCACTAAAACTCCACGGTCCACCTCCTCTACCGCTAATGGCGGGAAACACGGGCACGCTCTCGCATTCATCCGTGTAACTCGCTACGGCCGGGCGGCCGTCCGTCGCCGGACCCTCCTCAGGGGGAACGCCCCCATCACCGGCGCACCAGGGGACGTGGCACGCCGTGACCACCTCGGGAACCAAAGCACGTGGGTGCCAGACGACCCCGTGTCTGGACACCCCTAGTACCCCTGCGACGGGTCAGGTCTGTGGTCCCGTCGCCAACCACTTTTCGGCTGCAGAGGATAGGGAGAGCGGCAACGACACACCATCACTCCTCTTCCCCTGCAGCCCCACCGCGTCCGCCATCAAAACGGTGGCGACCCCGCCAAGGCCGCGGAAGGTAGGGAGAGCGAAAGCACACCGACACTCCTCTCCCGCGGCGGCCTCCCAACTTTTTCCTCCCATACGGCATTGCAGCCCGCCCGCCTCAGTTGCGTGGCGCCCATACACCACGCAGCCTAACTGGCCTCTTCATCGTTGGCTTACCTACCTTTATAGAATAAGACTATAATTTATTGTATTACCTATTTGAAATTAAATTCATTTTTGATATCAAAAAACGAGTTAAATTTTTAATCCAACATTGCGAAAACAGAAGACGAATAAAATTATACTTAGGTATTCATTTTAATTGTACTTAGTACATACATTGTTTTATTAGAATATATTTAAGAGTATATAATAAATACCTACCTACTTATAAATGTTCTCTTTTTAATATACCTACTATTGCTACATAGGTACCTACATAATAGTTAATTTACCTACCTACTAAACCTGGGTATTAATTTTGATAAGACTGTTTTAAGATTCACATTGAACCCTTGGAAGTCATTTTTATCTAGTAAAACTTATGTGGATGCAACCGCGGAGTTGTACTAAACTTGAAAATAGGTAGGTAACGTACTGCCGTCAATAGCATAAACACAGTAAGTGCGATTTTTTTCAAAAATAATACAGTCGTGATCACGATAACGAGATCTACATTTTTATCTCTTATCCATTTTTCTGTATCGCTCTTTAAACCAAAGATAACAATCGCTATATCACAGTAAGTCTCGGATTTTTTTTACATCACATAGCATAATCACTATTAATCACAGTAAGTAGACTTAGAGCCGGCGCAGACCTGACGGAGCACAGCGCAGAGAATTTTTGATTGTCATAATATTATCGACATTGGTCTCATTAAAATAATATTCAAAATCAGTTAACACTACAAATAAATGGGCGCGCATACTCGCGCATCCGCGCGTATTTTCCGGTAAGAAATTCGGCTACGCGGGCGGGCATGCTCTGCGCTGCGCTCCGTCAGGTCTGCGCCGGCCCTTACTGTACAAGTTTTCATAGAGTCACTCCGTGAATGCACAGTATGTCCCCATACTGTTAATATCCTAAGTCTGTTTTACAGTCTAAACATATGGATGAACGTAGCAAATATACTTAAAGATGCGATACCTTACTGTAAGTATGCGTAGTAACGATCCTAAGTATAGGTTCCAGACTAGTTACCATATACACAGTAAGATGCGATACTGTAGTATTAATGATCCTAACCATAGGTTCCAGACTACTTACCATGAAGACAATAAGATGCGATACTGTGAATATGCTTAGTAACGATCCTAAGCATAGGTTCCAGACTACTTAACATAAAGACATTAAGATGCGATATTTTGATATAACGGTAACGTAATCGAAAGGAAACACTTAGCATAAACACAGTAAGTGTGGTTTTTATTGCATGTATGCTAAGTAACCATTCAAATTTGTGATTAAATGGATATAGTTTTAAAATTTTATTTTATAAGACTAGTTATAATACAACAAATCAGGTCATGTCCCACATCATGAAGCTCTACAAGCGTATAGTCGACTCTCGGATCCGGCAGGAGTGCACTGTCTCGGAGGACCAGTATAATTTCCGCCCCGGTCATGGTACCATGGACCCTGTTTTCGCCCTGATAATCATTATGAATAAATGTATAAAATGTATTGACGGTCTCTCTGACGCGTCGAACGAATGTCGGACAATGCAGAAAGTTGCGGATTCGATTCAGCTGGGTGCGAGTATTTATGATCAAAAATAAATATTTGCTCCTTGTTTGGGTGTTTTCTATGTATCATTTATTTGTATTTACAACAAAAGTTTATGACGTAGTGTTGTGTAGTAACCAGAGTACAAGCGCAGTAACAAGAGATTAGACAACCGTCGCAGCAGCTGTAATCGCATCGTATGATTGATAGTGAATTTTGTGTTTTCTTTGAAATTACCTATGTTATGTCTGCTGATCGAACTGGTATTAATCTACAGTCTTTTATGAATCGAATTGTATTTGTATGATAGTTGAGAGTGTATTTTGTGTTTTATTTTTAATTGTGTTGTGTCTGCACTGTCTCTAGGCTGTCACCGAACTGAGGGGTATGTAATTTAATTATTTACGAGGATCGAGCCGTTAGTGGGCGCTGCGGTCCAAAGGGGTGCCAGAAACTTATATTGAAATCATCAGAGAGATGTACCGAAATTCCGATTCTGTTTCTGTTCTCTTATTCTGATTCGAAACTCGGCTAGCAATACCAAAGATCCCACATCTGTCTCCGTAGATGGTTATATGGTCGAGCCAGTTTAATTATTTGGGATCTCTGCTTCATTTGTCCTGCGACATCGATTGCGACGTCAAGTATCGCATTTCGGCAGCTCTAAGTAGCGAGAGGTAACTGGTGTCATCTGCGACCCCAAAATGCCGATTAAACTGAACGGTTAAACTGGACGCTGCACATTTTTCTACTGTTTATTAAGCAGCTCGTGGAAATAAGAGCGCCATCTCTTTTTCACCGAGAAGTCCAGCATAGTAGCATAGTAGGCAGGGGCGTCTCTAGCGGGTGTGCAGGGTGTGCACAGCACACGGGCGCAGCGGTCTCAGGGGCGCCGCGGCGCCCCTGAGACCGCTGCGCCCGCGGCGCCCGCACCCAGCCCCCGTATCGAAATCGCATTTCGGAAACTATGAGGTTTATTTTATTTCATATTTATTTTTAAAGATTCTATTATGGTCTACGTTAGGTAGGTAGGTATGAGATGGTAATCCGAAATAGTATATTAGGGCTAAATGTCGCATCGCTATTTACTCAAAGGCGCGTGTCGGGAGGGTGATTCTTCGACCGGAATATTTTTTTGCTAATATTTATGAAAAAATATTAAACCCTGTGCCAGAGCAAATCTTTTGTACTTTATTAATTACTTGATTAATATAATAGAAAATGGTAAAGAGGCACCACTGTAAAGCTAATATTTTAGGAGAAATATCAAATTTTTAAAAGATGACTCTTGAAGATAATGACAACGTGTCGATGTTAATGATTGAGTGGCGAGGAAAAATGACGCCTGATACGATTAATGATTTTGCGTAAATATCAAGGTATGAAATAGCATATTTTATAAGAATTACATAAAACAAGTAAATTAAGAATCATTTCTTTATATCAAAATACAATTACATAAAGAATTAAATAATATTTAGATTTATAAACAGAAACGTGTGTATGGGGGCCCCATACACATGTATGGGTGCTCTCTGAGGGATTGCACGGCGATATCTTGGAGGTGAATCGCTTTAGCGATCGACTTATGTGCGCGAAGGTGCTTATTGGGGGGGTTCCTACTTACGTCGTAAGTACTTACGCGCCACAAGTCGGTTGTAGCGACGCTGATAAGAGGTGGTTTTGGGATAAACTCGGCGAGGTCCTTGGGGCTATCTCGTTGTCACAGGGAATCGTTTTGGGTGGTGATCTGAACGGTCATGTGGGTGAAATGGGGATGGAATTTGAACGTGTTCATGGAGGCTACGGATATGGCGGTCGGAATGGGGAAGGGGAAAAAACCCTACGTACGTGTGCCACTGCCGACCTGGAACTCGTGATCATGCCGTCGCTTTAATAACCTTTTCTTTTGTACCTTGGTATTAATTAATGATAAAATAAATTACTTCATATTCAAGGCAAATTCAATACCTTTCTCCTAGAATTATTAAATTCGGACATTTCATTCAAAAGATATCGGTGTATGTAGGTACCTATTGTATCCCGACATATTTTTTCAACTTCACAATAAAATAATATAAGGGGTGCCTACCTACTTCAAGTTAGTACCTACTGCTGTTTGTACCTTTATTATTCCATATTGGAATCACTCTTAACTCTTACTAGAGGGCGCCAAGGAGATATTTGCACACGGGCGCTACATGACCTAGAGACGCCCCTGATAGTAGGTTACTATCGAGATCTTTTACACAGCGGTACTTAGACATATACTGCGCCGCTTTGATCCTAGAATGTGCCAACTAGAATCCCAACAACCCTTGGGATGTTTCCAACCTTTCATACAATTTTTATGAATGATCGTGTCTGATTCTGGCTACTGCTCTTTTTGTGGCACGTTTGACGGTCCTGTACGCGTCGCGATCTTGAGGAGAGTTGGACGCTTGCCACTTTCTTCACTTTCTCTCTCTGGACTGTGTCGTTCTACCACCAAGTTTCTCTGTCACACTTGTAGGCTCCCTTAGACTTATCGAGGACCGTCGAATCAGTGACAGATATCTAAATCCTATTCCAGTGGTCCAGTACCGATTCGCGTTCAACATTAGCAATTTAGCACATTTGTCGCCGATTGCTGAGGCGAGCATCTGGGACTTGGCTTTATCTATCAACTATCATCTGATCCAATGCCGACATGGCACTGGTCGTTTGTCTTTGGTCTTAGCAGTGAGACTCTCACTGGGTATGATTTTGCAGTTGACCACGTTGCCGATATGGTGTCTCCTAGTGATTAGAAAATCGATTTAGGAAGCGTGCCCCCCTGTGTAATCAAGTAGTGTCGCTTCTTTTTGAAATATCTATTCACGAGTGCCAAGTGGGCAGTGGCACACGTCCGCAGGATTTCTTCCCGTTCTCCATCTCACGTGGCCGTTCAGATATCCACCCAAAACGATATCCTGTGACAACGGGATGACCCCAAAGATCTCGCGAGTTTATCCCAAAACACCTTTCACTGACCAAGTAGATAGGAACCCATCAATAAGCACCTTCACCCATATAACTCGTTCGCTAAAGCGAATCACCTTCAAGATATCGTCATAAAACTCCCCAGCGAGCACCACAGCCACCCCGTTCTCTCCACCAGATGCACCTGTGTAGATCAGATTGTAACCATTCCTAATGAGCCGGAATCTGCTGCCTGCGTCGAGTCTCCTGCAGAAACGCCACGGCCACCTTCCGCGTGAAAAGTACGTCGGCTAGCTCCCTTGCGCGTCCGGTTAGCGTGCCAATGTTCCACGTTTCGGAGCGGAGTTTCTTCTTGGGTATCGGGGGTTCGCGTCATTGGCCGTGCCCGTCCGTGACACGGTAGCCCTCGTCCACTTGCCACAGGAGTCGGGTGAAGCTCCAGCGCGCCGTTATGCGACTCCACCCTATCCGCGTGCCAAACTTCTTTACTAGACCTATAAATAAGATTTGGTTTAAAATTGACTTTTACGGGAGCGACTGCCGTCTGACCTCCCAACCCCGGAGGTAAATTCTTCGTCAAAGCCTCGTCTGTTCTTCAGCAGGTGCACCAAGCTTGCCTTGGACTTAGGCCCGATTCACAACTATTTATCTATGATGAAAAGCAAAGATTTTGTAAGCGTTTTTCATTTGAAAAAAAACTTTGATCAGCTCTCCTCAACATATAGGTATATCGATACCGGAAATTTCAATTGTCGTAAAGGACATTTTGGCCAAAATGAGTTTTTTATATATTTGGAATCAGCGTCGCGAGCTCTATCGATTGGTATATTCAAATTTATGATATCTTTAAAAATGAGCTTTTTGGAAACCTTTTACGACCTGCATTTTGAACAGTTTTTTTACGTTTTGGGGTGTATTGTAAAACTATTTTTTATAAGTGAGCGTAAAGTCACTTTTGCTTTGAAATGTCTTTTACGACACTGTCAATAACATTTTTACAACAAAAAAAAGGTCGTAAACACTATTACTGACATTTAATTATGTTGTAATTATTGTGTTATTGTGTTATACGACCTTTTGTTTAAGTGAAATTACAAGTAGCGCAAAATAAATTCAACAAAAACATGGAAAATAAGTATTCTATTTTTAATTGATTTTTCTTTACCAAACTCCAATTTTTTTATTATTATTATTAAATAAATAAACCACATTTTCAAATCAAAACGTCTTGATATCTAGAAATTGGGAAATTGATTATCGAGACAAGGCAGTCATATCGCATTTAAAATCAATGAAATTACACCTTTTGATGAGCACATATTCTTCATATTCTAAATACCGAAGAATCAGGTAACATCTATGTCAGAAGAAGGTCACAGAAACACATTAGCATAAGCAAGACAGTCTTATCGCATTTAGACTCAATGAAATCATCTTGACGAGCAAATATTTTAGCCATAAAGAGGCCACAGGAATGCATCTTCGTTACAAGACAGTCATATCAAATTTACACTCAATGATATTATAATCTTGGTAAGTATTATATTCGTCTACGGGAACTCACTATAGATAAGATAGTCATGTCGCACTTGGACTCAAGATAATAATATTGATGAGCAGTTATTCTAGATACTGAAGAATCAGTTAAAAAATAAGATGCCAGAAGGAAGTCACAGAGAGTCATTACATAGACAATACAGTAATTTCGTTAAATCTTTTAAGGCTTGCCAATCCAAATACTTAAACTAAAGTTACCATACATTTTGCTTCCAAAGCTGTACAAATTTCATTAAATCATTCTTTAAAACAAATCATATTCGATTATTGACTGATAATTCTAAAAATTAAGTTGATTTTTACAATCGCAACGATTGCATACTATTAAAATAGATTACATACACAAAAATTTCGGTTATTAATGATAAAATAATAAAAAAAACCTTATATTTCACTATGTTTTACTTCCTAATTAAAATATTCTAACTAGGTATTCAGTCGTCTTTGGTGCTTTTACCCTCTTAGACCCTGATTTAATTACCTTGTACAACCCATTGCTGATCAGATTTAGTCCTTTACGACACATATCACTCCATCTTAACCATTTTTTGTGGATGTAAAGTACTTCAGTACATTTTTTTAGGGTGTAAAGGCATCCTATTTTCGTCAATAATTAACTTAGGTTTATTTAACCATTTTTAAAGGATAGAGCACAAAAAATTAGTTAGAATTTCTTTTGACGTCATCAATATAGCACTTTGTTTCACAAAGATATAAGACAAATACTTTTTTATTTTTTGTTTTTTGGCTCTCCTGAAAAATCGTGTTTTGTCATTTACGACAATTGAAATTTCCGGTATCGATATAGATGTCAGTTAGTCAGGATTGCCTTTCATGCGTTGATATTTAAAACCAGATTAAATCATTTTTTAATAATTAAGTATTACAGTCTGATAAGATAAAATTTCAAAACCAGGTACCTAAGTACATTAAATCCCAAATTTATATGGTTACTTAGCTTATACACAGTAAAAACCACACTTACTGTGTTTATGCTAAGTATTAGCATTACCCTCTAGCTAGGAGATACTTAGTATAACCACAATAATTAATTTATTTAGTGTTCAAGCAATGGATAGGTCCTGTGGTCCTCTTTCATTTGATGTATCAACCTTCACGATCTGATTACAAACATAGGATTTGTGGAAGATTTTCGCACCAAAACTTTAAACGCGTTTTTCTCAAAACCGTGTTGAGCGGACTTACCAACTATTATACTACTCTTTGGGACTTACTGTGTTTATGCTATCATGACGGCAGCGTAGGTAACTTCAACTATTATACTACTCTTTGGGTAACTTACCAAAATTATTTTTATTTACCGCTATTCACAATGTTCCTCAAGTCTGTAAACATGATAATTTTAGACATAGACAAAAAAGTCAAATCAAAAACTGTTATCCTAATTCATTATGTTGTGCCTTAATATTGAAAGTAAGTCGATCGACTATTAAAAATATCGACCAATTAGTGAGTATTTTTGAATCAATGTAGTCTGTATTAGGTCACTGAAGTGTCTGTCGTGTATTTTGGGCCTACAACACTCTAACGAATGAAATTAAATTGGTTGCCAAATGCCAACGCTCTAAACGCAGCGCTTTTGTGGAGTATGGAAAATGGTTGCGAAATCGCGATAGTCGGTCTTTGTCTTTGGTTGATAGAATATTTTTTAGTCTGTGGACTACGTAAAACTTTTTTGTCGGATTGCCATTTTGTTGCGACCAAAAAATGACAGGGGCAAGCAAATCGTGCGTGTCGCTTGACGTTAGTAATACGTGACGTGAACTATCGAATGACAGTTCGAATAATTTAATAATTTTAAAATATTTATTCTTGTTGTTGTAGAGTAATATTTTTACATTTTTATTATATTGTAACGAAGCAAGCTTTATCATAATCAACGAAACACAAAGTGATCACAAAATTCTGGAATTTCATCAGTGACAGTCTCACGTTTGTTTATTGGTTAACATCCGCCATTTTGTACTGTCGTTTGTTTAGCGACTAGCTCTCATTTCTAGTGATGCTATCATTTCACGGAAGATACAATATTGTGTTCTGAGAAGTCGTGTACAATGTTTTTGCTAGAAACATTGATATCAAGGGGTTTAAATTAAATATTTGTGTGACTTGTCAAACTGACATCGGTATATATAATAATATCTACATATGTGCCGGATGTGTCCTACAATCGGTTAGGGTGATATTACGTGCCACCTTGAGTGGTGTACGTGTCCCGATACCTATGCTGCCAAGAACATGAGTGGCAACGGGAATCAGGTGCCGCTGGCGCCCAGTCAACGAGGTCCCGGACCGTATCCTTTTACAACTGCAATTTTAGTTTATTTACGTAATATTTTTTTGCCACTTTAGCATCTTTTTAAGCCGCATTTGCGAAGAAAACACACATAAAAATATAACTTGTAAGTTTTAGATTGTAAATTGTGTGTAGATAGATGTGAATGTAGTACTAAACATAGTTTAAACAAGTTTGTGAATGTACCAGCTCAGTATCCATTCAAACAAACTTTTTCAAAGTAAGTTTTTGTTCAATGTTCACAGTAGGTACCTACCTAGTTTCTGTTTCCACACCAAGCTTAGATCAGTAACAAAGGTGATAACAACCTAGTGTACCTCTACCTACTAATCAAATTACTGATTTGTACACAATGAATATTATTATAATCACTAATTTTATAAAGAACAAAGTGCTAAGTAGCTTGGCGAAAGTTTATGTTAAACTCAACATGCGAAATTGCTTCTGGATAGGTTGATTGTTGTTTTGATGCATATGTAAACAAACCTGAATCTATGGAAGTTGGACATATGCAAAATAATTTGTAGGTAGTTTGAAATCACTTACTATTTTATAATAATTAGCAGGTAGTTTAGAAACTCATGGTGTCAGTTCATTTCTTTCTTTTATAAGTTGTTGTAGTACAATCTTGCTGTTTGTTACAAATTTTCGAAAAGTATATTAAAACTAGCCATTTTTTTTTAGTTTTGAAACAAATAACCTCTGTCTACCTAAACAATTGTAAAAAAAACAAGTTGGAGTTTCTGTGAAAACCACACTGGTTAAAGATAATAATCGAAAGTTGTTTTTGGTTAGGAATTCAATAATTTACCTAGTACAAAGTAGCAAAGAGTGTTGCCAGTTAACTCAAAACTTATTATAAAACTTAAACTAATGTTTTTATCCTCTATTCTCAAGCTAGTTGCACAGTAGTGCATCAATTATCTATTCTTTTGTGCTACAGATTGTGACCACATTGAAAAAATATAAAAAACCATTGAATACTGGCATTGATATTTACTTTGAAAGTTTTTATTACACTAGCAATCTGGCACATGGTAATCACTAATAGAAGCTTGCTGATTCCCAGGAATAATGGAACCAATCATGATGTCGTATTTTTATTTATGCGAAGATGAGGGTAAGTCAATAATTTTCTCTCATTTTTGTTCATTTTCGGCGTTAGTACTGTTCTGAATAATCTAAAGATTACGAAAGTCCGTAAGCTTAGTGATAACAGCAGCATGGGGTCAAGTCTGAGTGGTAAGAAATTTATTCAAATTGTGTTTCACCAAGCTAAAGAAATGTAAATTGATTTAGTATTAGGGTGATTCTCAGTGAATGATTTTCACTGTGTGAAATCGCTGTGGCTGCCATATTTTTACATCTTGATGTTACATATGAAGAAATGTACCTGGAAGTGGTGTCCAACAGACATGCCAAAAGTGGGAGTGAGCTGGCCATGTGTACCGCATGCACAATGAAAGACGAGCAAACCAAATCACCTACTGGATCCCTCAAGATGGTAAACATCTAAGAGGTAGACAAAAAAAATGATGAAGTGATAACCTCAGTGTATTCAATGCAGAGTGATCAGAAACCCAGCTGTTTCTGACCACGCTGATCGCAATGCACGGCCCAGCAGTATGACTGTTGTAATATAGAAGTGATCCTTCATCTGGAGCCAACCTGCAGCATATACCAGCAGGTGATGGTAGACTTTAAAATGGGCTACATTTACTGAATGTCTGACCATTGAAGACGTCTCCTGGTTGGAGCCAAACCTGAAGTATACCATTATCATCAAAGTAAGGTAGACTTAAAAAAAGGCTACCTTAACTGAATGCATATGCAATATTTTGTGTCCTGAAGTATACCATCAAGTCATGGTCGACTTGAAAATGGACTACCATAGCTGAATGTGTGTACGAAATTTCATGTCTTGAGAATTTGTTCAACAGTCATGTTGTTGACTGTTCCACAATTTCTTGTCTGGAGTCACCCGGAGTATATCAAGTCACGATTGACTTTAAAATGGCCTTAACTAAAATTAATGAATTCCTCGCGGACTACATCCACAAACCCCGACAGCGGCGGCCTTTTCAGGTCTCATTCCTGTCCCTAAGGACAATCCCTCTCCGACAGGTGTGGACACGCCACCGTCTCGGGGCCCCCAAAGCCGGTGGTTAACTCCCCCGAGTTCACCACCAAGGGCCGAGGTGATTTTTTATAGTGCTTGTCTTCCACGCAGCCGACCCTTCCCTTGCGGATAACACCCCCAGACCGGCTGATGTGGGCTTACAGTTGGTAGCCAGGCCCTGGAAAATACTACGACTGCCCACCACCCCCTCGTACTTTTTATAGTGGTTGTCTTCCACTGCCCACCTTGTAGCCCCCCCCCCCCACCACGACAAGGTGGACGCACATCGGGATCACGGGCCATGGAGCCCCAGACCTTATTATTATTTTTAAATGAAATCTTGAGCAGCATGTTTATTTGAACTGTAATAGGTCTGAATTTTACTTCAAACTTATTTTCTCATAGATATCATTGTTTTATTTCTATGCTAATCATCACTAAGTGATTAGATATCTTACATATTTTGAAATCATTAGGAAGTCAAAACAAATTCATTAGCTATTGTTATCGAGATGTTTATGCACATTGCATTCCTACTCTTACCATATTATTTATTTGTTTATTAATGAACTAATTTAAAAGCTGCTCTTCTTGAGGGTCCTATTACAAAAAAAAACTTTTTTATAGTTTTTGGATTACTGTTTTTTATTGTGTAAACATTTTTTTTAAATCGGTCAAGTGCGAGTCGATCTCGCGTGCCAAAGGTTCCATACTCATGTGTATGGGTACGGAACTCTGCAGCTGCGGTTAGTCTATAATTGATGACCAGCATCAAAGACTCTCTTATTGTATGGAGCAAGCGCTCGTTTAGAGCAATTAAAGGTTTTTTTTCTTTATGTGTACTACTCGACCTTTTTTTCCAATTTTTTCCAAAAAGTCGTGGTTCTAGGTCAACGGAAAATACAATTTAGGTTTTCGCCCGTTTTTTTTCACAAATAATGATTTATTTCGATTAAATGTAAAAAAAAAAATACTAATCAAAGTAAATTACCTGCGTATACCTTAGATGAAAACAAAAATAGTAGATACGGTATATTCTAGCATTGCGTATTCGAAAAATGAGCTAGAAACACCTACATGCATTTTCATAAAATTATTGTATTTAAAAACATTTGTCTTTAAGAATGATTCAGGTATTTGTAAATAAGCAAAAAGGTATTCTCATGGATTTCATAAAGATAATCGCAGTGTGACAGCACGCGCTCACGCGGCAACGATTCGACATAGGACTGAGGCTAGTGCGTCAGCTAGGCGCAGTTTTATCGTCTCATTTTCCGAGACTAGGTACCGTATCTTTAGTTTTTTGTTTTAATCTAAGGCGTATACCAAGTTTGTTATATTGATTAAATGTCATTTTTCTTTGTGCATCGTCCTGCAATATTTATTTATAGAACATTCATTCCAAAATTAGGTAAGTTCAGTACATTTCCTGCGTAGGAAACGTACGTACGTAAACGAGGTAAACAGATTTAGAATCACAAACAAGTGTGTTTACTTTTTTCCTGAGTTCAGTTCTTATTCTACTTATCAAATGCATGATAACTTGTTTTATATCTTTGACGACTTACGCTATGTCTGACAAATACTAGATTTCGACAGTAGACAATTAGTACATTGAAAAGTTACATTTGAGTGTGCGTTTGTCAGAGGACGCATTTTTATTTTTTAGATATGAAGGGGGGGATTTGTGTAAAGTTAAATAATAGTTTGTGGGGTTGTGGCTCTTGTCCCACGGCCGCCGTCTTGGAAAAAAAGGTTCAAATAGTTTTTATGGTTTATTTGAAGAACTATGGGTCTCACAAAAAAAATAAAAAAAATGTATTGCAAATAAGATTATCTACAACTTTCGTTAAGTAACTTTTAGTCATAGAACTAAAAAAAAAAGAGTTATAAACGTAAATCCATGAAAATTTGAGAAACAAATTCTATTGGTCATTTATCAACCGATTTTGATGATTATTTTTTTATTCGGAAGGTAGAAGTCCCAAGGTGGCTCCCTTTTTCCAAGATGGCGGCCGTGGGACAAGAGCCACAACCCCACAAACTAATATTTAACTGTAAACTAACCACCCCTTGATAGCCAAAAAATAAAAATGCGTCGTCTGACAAATGCAAAAAATGTAATATTTCAATGGACTAAATATACGGTTTAAATTGAGAACCTTCTCCTTTTTAAAAGTCTGTTTAAAACAAGTTTCAATTAATTTCGTGAAATTGGAGAAATTTACCCTCGAGAAATTTACCTCTACAATTATTTTAAACGTGTCTTGAAAGGGATATGATTTTCCTTGTATAAAATTATTTCACAGGCTCTTGAGTGCATTGAGACATAAAGGCCTTAAAACGAAGTATGCAATCTGCTAAAAACACTTATGACCGTAATAGACATAAAGCTTAAGATAGTCTCCATTCTCTTTCTCCAAACAAACGTAGTTTAAATTTTCCTCCCTGGATAAAGACATCAAATATGTTTATGCCATAAAACTTATATCTGTCATGCATGACTATGCATCTACATTTTTATTTTTTTCATTTTTTATTATTATTTTAATTAGAAAAAAAAAAATTAAAAGTTAGATGCATTGTCATGACAGATATAGGTTTTATGGCATAAACATAATTTGCTCTAATTTCTTTATCCAGGGAGGAAAATTTAAACTACGTTTGTATGGAGAAAGAGAATGGAGACTATCCTCTTAAATAATATGTCATTTAGTCATAATGCTACTTAGTATTTCGACGCATTAGGTACACAAGTCTTAAACTAAGCCTTACTAATACACAGCATCGTCACGCGGTCGCCAGCCTGTCTGTCTTCTATCGTATCATTCGGAAAGTGCTTCCAGGAACTCCATGACCCTGGGAACTTTTGTTCCCTCCTTCCCACTTTTTTTGTGGTAGGTGGCTTCTCTGCCGGCCCCAGCGAGGTTGTCGTTAGCTCCTCTTCCGAGGAACGAGTGGTGAGCGGCTTCATTGCTCCGGTACCAAAATAAAAATCAAAGTACTTCGGATATTACAATGTATCTCTTTGAATCGTTACCAGTCTGGACAACTGTAAGTGCCGTTTTGGCATGAGGTAGCTCTCCTTTAGAGAACCGAATCTAGCATTTGGGGACACGATCGCTCTAAAACTGATCCCTGACGGTTGCCCTTCGGGGTGGCCTGACGGTACAGCGGACTCCTCTCTTTATACCCTTGCTGGTCATAGCTGGGGACGCTAAAACATACATGCGTAGGTATTAGAGAACTGGGTTTGCTTGTCCATTTTACAACACTACAAAGAGGAAACTAACGATCTTTACCTAATCGAGGTACCCGCGTCGATATTCATCCTTAACCTTAGAGTCTTCAAGTCTAGACTGAATAGGTTTCTTCTCCATTATCGTCGCTATAAATCATTAAAAAGATATTTATTTGATCATTATTTTAATAATTTCGAGTTGTCAGCTATATTTGAAGCGGAATTTAATTAAAAAAAAAAATCAATATACCTACTTAGGGCACTTCTTAAGTTATCGTTTTCTTTATTTTTTTATCAGCATCCGAGCGATGTGCGTGCATCCCTCTCGGGAACCCGAGGTCCGTGTGTCTTGACAGTAAATCATATCTGACAATTTCTTATCACCGTCTAACAAACTGGCCAGGGACTGTACGTAAGTAGTAGGGAGTAAGTAGGATCATTATGTTTTAAGAATATCAAGCCGATTGCTTTAAAAAAATATCCGTAAGTTTCTGTCTAATTGAATTATGAGTAGGTATATTAGATTACTCGTGGGTGGGTCTTTCCACCTCGCCGAAAAACATTATATCAAAACTATATATTTTTTTATGTCATCTGTAATATAAACTCTCACAAAATAAAACCACCACTGTTCTGATTTTGGTAGTTTGTTGAAGAATCCAACTCGATATTTATATTAGATATTTTTTTAAAAGTATCGATTATTTAAAAAAAAAAGTTACATATCTATATATATAAAAGAAAGTCGTGTTAGTTACTCCACTTATAACTCAAGAACGGCTGAACCGATTTAGCTGAAAATTGGCAGGGAGGTAGTTTAGAGCCAGGAGAAGGACATAGGATACTTTTTATCCCGTTCGACAGCATTCCCGTGTGACTTGACATGAAACGTCAGTTGCCTTTAAGGCGGAACAAAGTTCGCCGGGTCAGCTAGTTTACTCTAAATATGGTGACAAAAAATGGTAGATTTATAACACTCCCGTATAGGGTTCCTAAAATAATTGTTTTTTTTCACGTTTTAACCTATATCTAGTCCTTATTTTTTTTGTTTAAGCCATTGTTCATACAAGGCCAGTACTGTTTATCTCAGAGACACAAGTAAAATATTTCTATACCCGGGTTTGTGAAATTTTTGTACCCGGGTATTATTGCATTGTTACTAGTGATGTGCCGAATCGCTGTTTTTGTGACTCAAGCCGGTTTATACGGTATTCGAATCCCGACTCGATTCCACGATTCGAGCACAGTACTCGAGTTCTTTGTTTGGTATTCGAATGCTAACTCGAGTCCCGGACTCGAATCCCAGACTCGAATCCCGGACTCGAATCCCGGACTCGAATCCCAGATGTGTATCAAGCGACTGTAGTCCTTATTCCCTAACAACCAAGATTTATTTTTCTTCTACAACATATGGTTTATTCAAAGTTTAACTGAATTGAACTGATCAACCAATAATATTGGTTGATTGGACTACCACAGACAATATTATACTTTGATAAAAATTCCCGCGTCATTCGTACGGACGGACGGACAGTCGAAGTTTGACGGTTCGACGGGAGCAAATTTTTCCAAGTAAATTTATGTACTTAAGGAAACGAAGCTTTGCGTGGAGTGAGTGAATCGAGTCCAAATAAATTGGGACTCGAGTAAGTGAGTTCACCGGAAGAATCGAGTCTGACTCGAGTCAAGCCGTACTCGGCACATCACTAATTGTTACATTTTCCGGGTCTTAATCGCGTATTATTATTTATTTTCTTACCTTGACGTTTCAATTCAACCATGTTACAATGCTAAATAGAAAACGGCGCCGCTGCTGCTCCAGTCCCCTCGCGATCAAAGAAAAGCGTCGATTTAAGAAAATAAATAAAAATAAGCGATTAAAACCCGGAAAAATGTAACTTTGTTAACAAATCGTGTGAATTAAAAATTTCATTGTCAGACCCGGGGGCACCCTGTACCGAGTTGATACTTTGATTCGCGGAAATTCATCACAATTCTCGGGAAATTGTAACTAAGTAGCGCCTAAGTTTTTCAAAGGATACAGTTAATTATTTTTAAATAATACAGCTTGTTTAAAGTAATGAATTGTGTGTTGATGTTCAACTTTGTTGAAAAAGAAATGCTATTAAGTTGCCTACTTTTTTTCATTTTGCTTTATTTTTGTAGTAAAAAGCCATTTAAGTTTTTAATTAGTTAATCAAGAACAAGACTGCTTAAGTGTGTGATTGGTTGTACTTTTTTTAACGATAGATGAGCGTTTGACTACTATCTTACGTTATGGTCAGTGATAATAATATTACAAATATTATTATACAACGGGGTATTTACCATGTTTAAACTTGTTCTTTCACGGACGGATATCTGTAATGCTTGTTGCATGTAAGTTTAAGATCATAATATTGTCTAAGATGTAGCACGCTCTCCTACAAGAATAACGGCAGTGGAACCAGAAACAAAACATCTTCCTTAGCTGTTGTACCAGGTAACAAGGCGCAGCCGAAGGCTCTCACCAAGAAAAAAAGTTCCTTTTACTTTCACCACTCTTTCATAATAAAACTAAAGAAGCCGAGGTCAACACAAAAGGAAATGGCTGGATGACATAAAAAGTGTACTGGACTAACATACCCGCAACTAAAGATGGGATCGCAAGAAATTTTGCCTACTGACCTCCGAACTTCAGTATAAAGATGGCACTGGATGATGATGATAATAAAACTAGCTGTGTTCCGCGGTTTCACCCGCACAAGTCCCTATCTTGTAGGAATGTCTTAAATCACTTTCTCATCAGATGCCTATATCACATAAAGAACACACCAAATTTTAACTCTCTATTACTAACTGATTAGGCTGTGCGTCGATTGTTAATCAGTCAGTCAGTCACTCAGGACAAAGCATTTTATAGATTGCCTTTTCTGCATAATTTGCAAATACAATTTTTTGCTTGCACATACCCTGGTGGTACCCTAATTTTTTCTTTGTTGCCACTCCAAATAGCACAAAAATAGGGGGTAACACTAATTCGCATAAAGCTAAAAATTGGTTTCAATTGGAAAAAAAATTTCTAAATTCCTCATCAATTGCACTTAAATAATGTAAAACTAAATCTCTATCTCTGCAAGCCGCCAAATCCCGCTCATACCTCAATGAACTTGTTTAATACACGTGGGGTCCCTCTTTTTTTTACGTGGAGAATCGCCTTAAGACCGTCAGGCCGCTCCCGAGGGAGAGCGCCCCGATGTGTGGGGGTCCCCCTGGCCGATGATGGTAGGTAGCCAGGGTATACCCACTAAACTCCACGGTGTTCAGCACTCCGCTATTACAGAGCTCGCCGGAATACCTTACGGAGGAACATCGGCGAGCTCTAGCGACTCCGAACCCCATAACGGGGAAAACCCTCGAGAGAAGCGGCGCGGACACGCCGCCGCCATCTCGGGCTCTCTTGCTGGCGGCGGACTCAGGGGAGTCCATTTAAGGGTGGCATGGTGTCATCTCTGACACGTCAGATTTCGCGATCCCGCTCCGCAGACCTTCGCGGACATAACTCCTTCCGAGAATTGCCTGACCGCCTACCAACCCTCGTCGCTGTCCACCATTGATGAAACTACGGCCGACAGCGACAAGTCGCGGCCAACGACGGTCATAAGTTCCGTTCGCTCCTGATCCCATGCCATAACTTAACATTTCATTTTTGGTGTTCTATTTCCATTCGTATTAATTCTCAGCAATTAATGCAAACTTAAACGTCAATTTTCGAGTTAAATGTTTTTAGAGTTCCGTACCCAAAAGTTAAAAACGTAACCCTATTACTGAGACTTCGCTGTCTGTTTTTTTTATGTTATCTATCTATAAAAATGCTTTGTCCTGAGTGACTAACTGACTGACTGATCTATTAAGGCATAGCCTTAACCGCTGATGATAGAGAGCTGAAATTTGGAGAGTGTGTTCTTTATATGATGGAGGTATCTGATATGAACAGGGTTTTCAAAATTTCCATGGGATCGGGACTTACGTGGGTAAAACCACGGGCCACAGCGAATAAGCCTATTAAGGCTTTATTCTGACTGATTGATGGATCAGAACGTACAGCTTCAATCGCTGATAGCAGAGAACTCAAATTTGGACAATGTGTTCTTTGTATAATATCTTTATCTTATCTCTCACAACTAGCTGTTGCTCGAAACCCGTTGGGTTTCGCCTAGTTCCGATTGCATCCGATTGATAGGTGAACTAAATTCAATTATTTTAAATAGTAAAAGGTTATATTGTTATTCAACATTGCTATGAAAAATAGCTTACTGTGAGTTATTCAGCTATCTAAATACATCACATAGCTGAGATAGCTCTTATAGGGAAGTAGATAGATAAAACCTTTATTGCACCAAAAATTTACAAAACACATTATAGTACGGTCATTCTATGTTTTTTAGACAAACAAATTTATAAAGTTTTGAAACTTTGGTGACATATACCTTTGGATGTGGTCTTCAAGATCCACCACTCTCCCCCCTTTTCCACTGGCCGCTACACCCCCCCTCACCGTCAAGTTTGTCCAAGGTAACAGTTTTTTCACTTTTTTGGGAAAACTATAATAGATATGAAAGAAGTGTCAAAAGATAAAATGATCCTCATTAAATCCTGAACAATTATGTCCTATGTCTTGTCTTGATAGGATTGATGGTTTTCGCGCTGTGGCCTGTTTGATTTTGGAAAACTTGACAATCTTACATGTAATAAAATTGTGACTAAGCGATGCTACAACAAAAAAACTAATTAAGTCAAATTTCCAGAGACCCGGTTTTTTTTCAAATTGCCGGATAACCGGACATAATATCCGGATAAAAAGTAGCCTATATGTTAATCCGGGTCTAAAGCTATCTGCATTCCAAATTTAGGTAAAATTGGATAAGCCGTTTCTGAGATTAGCGGGAACAAACAAACAAACTAGCAGACAAAGTCTTTTGATATTTGATTCGTGATTAGTTACCGATTTTGAGACGGCCTGCATTTTTTTTTCTGGATATAATTCAATTACAGATTTTTTTATCGCTACAGATTTATAATATTTATAGATACTAGCTGTGCCCGCGACTTTGTCCGCGTTTTTCGAACACCTACTACCTGCCCAACCCTCAACCTCGACCCTCATTTTACACACCAATTTCCAAAAATTGGTTCTTAGTGGAGCACCTACGTCCTTAGAATCCCCCATGAAAAAGAGACTTCTAACACTTGTAGTTTCTGAAATTTCGTGATAAGTCACGCAAAATTCAAATTCAAAAGTGCAAATCCGTCGTTGCCCGCTAAACAGGGCGATGGAGCATAGACATGCTCGAGCGACCGAAGAGAACAGACGTTCTCTTCGGTCGCTTATCTAATGTACGAAGATGTGACAATGTCTTCGCAGTTACGGATGGACATTGTTTGTTATGTAATATCATAATTGGGTGAGATTTCAGCTGTTCACACAGGACCGCTCAGGAGCTCCGTACGGCAAAACAAGTAGTTATATTGTACTTCCATGGTCCGTTTAAGTGTGGATTTTAGCACAGCGGTAGGTAGGTGTTCGAATAATGCAAACGAAGTCGCAACTACACTCACAGGGACGGAAAGTGGCCCAAAGATGAGAAAATGGTAGGTATTGATGAAAAATGGTAGGTTTGGTAGAAAGGGTAGGTATTAGTGGAAAATGGTAGGAATTGGAGAAAAATGGTAGGTTTGGTAGAAAATTGAAGTTTAGTAGAAAATGGCTGATAGTGATAGAAAACAGTAAGTTTTGGTATAAAATGGAGATTTGGTAGAAATTGATGGGAAAATAGGGTTTTGTCAGAAAAAGGATGGTTTGGTAGAAAATGGTAGGTTTCGTAGAAAATGGTAGTTTTTGGTAGAAAATATTGGGATGTAGTAGAAAATGGTAGGGATTGACGACCTCTGTGGCGCGTTGTGCAAAAGCGCGAATGCAATGCAGAAGGTTGCGGGTTCGATTCCCGCCGGGTGCAAATATTTGTGCTTAAAAAAATATATTTGTGTCTGGTCTGGGTGTCCCTCTATGTATAATAATTATGTATGTATTTACAAAAGAAAAATAAATATAAGTATTATATCCGTTGTCTAGTCACTGTAACACAAGCTTAGTCGCTTACCACTAGATGGCGCTGTGTGTTGTTCAGATAATAAATTAATTTATTGATGAAAATGGTAGGTTTGGTAGAAAATGTTATATTTGGTAGAAAATATTAGGATGTAGTAGAAAATGGTAGGTATTGGTGGAAAATGGTAGGTTTGGTAGAAAATGGTAGTTTCGTAGAAAATGGCTGATAGTGATAGAAAACAGTAGGTTTTGGTATAAAATGGAGATTTGGTAGAAATTGATGGAAAATAGTAGGTTTTGGCAGAAAATGAATGGTTTGGTAGAAAATGGTAGTTTGATAGAAAATGGGAGGTATTGATAGAAAATAGTGGGTTTTTGGTAGAAAATCATAGATTTGGTAGAAATTGATAGAAAATTGTAGGTTTTGGCAGAAAATTATGGGTTAGGTAGAAAATGGTTGTTTTTGGTAGAAAATTGTAAAATGTAGTATATAAAATGGTGGGTATTGCTGGAAAATGATAGGTTTGGTAGAAAATGGTATCCGATCCAATTTCGGTTTGGGTTTCGATTTCGGCTACGGTTTCCTGTTCAGAAGCCGGTTCGGCCTAGGGCTAAAGAAGTGCGACTTTACGGTACTTTAGTGTTTCAAGTTGTCTTTACAGCTTCTGTACGCACAAACTAAGGAATATGGCTATAAAACTTTTTATCTAGATTTTTCTATCATTTGTCATAAGAATAAAATCACAATAAATAAAAGTTATATAGCCGTTTCTTAAGATTTAGAAACATATTTTTTTAAACGTGTAGATGTCAAAGTTAAGTTAAGGACCAACTTAACCATCATGCCTTCTAAGCATGATGGTGTTAAAAGGAGTAACATAACTGTCCCTGTTTTGATAGTTCCATGAGAAAGTCTGATTTGATGATCACGTGAGCAACTGCGCGGTCGCCCGGTCGTTGCTATATCTGTAGGCACGCACCCTTACTATAATCCAACAATCCAACCTAATTTTAACCTTATCTAACATTGTCCCTCTGTAAATAAATTGCGCTTTACAAAGGCTCCCCCACCCAGTAGGTAGGGATCTATTGCACAAAATGTGTAGTCATGTATTTAATGTTCTTCAGAGTTTTAGCTAACACGTTGTACTTGCTCTCATGAACTTTACGATAGTTCGATAAGGTACTATATATTTTCGTATTGAGGTGTACAACAAATTACAAGAATCCACGACGAAACCACAAAAGTAAACTAAATTCAAACTTTAAAAAAGCACGTGTGTTTTCGCCTACTTATTATAAATATCCTCTTATGAGAAGCATGACAATTCGAACAATCCCCTTGTTTACAAAATAAACTTGTTCCGTTGCATATAGTAGACAACAACGAAAGGAATATTAAGGTAACTTTTAAAATTAAACCCGAAAACATTCCCCTAAATTTACTGTGAAAGTTGTACCGCCTTTTGTTGTTCGTTGGTATTGTCAGTACTGCGCAGAAGTGTTACAATACAAATTAAATTAGAAAATGCAAGTATCACCCCGACACAACTCGCGCATGTGCACTGGTAGTTGGCATCTAGTGCATTAGTAATCTACCCCGCATTAACAACATATTTTATCTCTAGATAATTTCTAAAATAGCATGGCTTTTTCCCTATTACTTTTATTTTAACCAAGAATATACGGTATCATACCTCTTTGTCAGAACTATCGATTTTTAGGGATGCAGTACACTGCGCCGATTGATTCTAACCAAAGTAAAACTCACCCTCTTATCAGTTTGGACTGACATTTTCTTACGTATATTCGGTCATATTGTAATAGCGAAAATCCATTGCCGGCTTTCTTATTGTTTTGTTGAGCGGTATGCATTTCACCCCTAGCAATGTGTATCGAATTCAAATTTCCCTCGATCCTTAGTACTGAGGGCGAGAGGGAACGCCCCAAAAATGTGACGGACTATTTTGGCATATCCTTGTCTCTCTCTCTCTCGCTCTCTGTTCTTTACTTATTGCTTCGCGGGGTCATGCCTTGTTAAGACATTTTTCTGCTTAGAGTGTCGTTTATTACATAAAAGCGTAAAAATATAAAAAAACGTGTATATTAGTGAAAATCTTTGTGATATCCATTAATGCTGTGGCTAAAGCATCGCGACGCGACTTAGATTTAGAGTCGAGTTGTAGTGTACAACGATGTAGCATGGAGCGCGCGGTTTCCTTATCGATTTTCTCTATGCTGCATTAAATTACTACTTAAATTGTGAATGCGGTCTGCAAATATATTAACAACATGAGTGCTTCATATATTTATTGTAATCGAACCGCGTTTTCGGTGCAGTGATTTATATATTCTCCCTCGTGTTCAAGTAGCGCGTATGATAAATGCACATTGTAGTTATTATTCTACTTACAAGGAGACAAGATTGTATCCACTAAGCTTGAAAGCCTAAATGGTTATGATATTTTTTGTAAAAGAAATGCTCAATTAAGTGTCGGTCCCTATGCCGATGATTGTGTCACCGTTGTTTTGGGAATGGTTCAACATTTGGCTAACTCAATTTTTGAAGGATTTGTATCATGAAATTAAAATGGTGGCTCTAAGAGGAGGAAACAATTCTGTCAACCCGTACCAGCATCCATGTAGTAATCATGGTAATCAATCTCAGCAAGGAGGGATTGACATAACACATAGTGTGCCAACTTCGATGCCGAATATGTCACAGTCGGTCGGTGCACAACACATGAATCCGAATCAAATCAATATGCAGTCGCTGAGCACGATATCGCTGCAATTCGTGCCGCAACCGCCGCCGCCCGGAGGCCCGCTGAACTCGCACAACCATGCACACCACAACCATCATAGTCACAACCACAACCATCGCAGCCACACCCTCAGCCACAACGTCGGCCATAACCACAATCACAATCATCACAACCACAGTCATAATCATAGCCACAACCACGGCCACAACCACAATCACAATCACAACCACAACCTTGGGCACAACGTGGGACAGCGTCATAACCACGTACATGGCCATAGCCAAGGGCAGAACCAGAAACAAGGCCAGAGCCTGAGCCAGAGCCAAGGCCAGAGTTTTAGCCAGAGCCAAAACCAGAGTTTTAGTCATAATCAAACTCACAGCCAGAATCAAAAGCATAACCAAAACCAAAATCTCAACCATAAACATGAACAAACATCGTCTCGATATGCCAACTCTAACTGCGGGCTGCCTTCGCATTCACACTATCGTCTCTTGACACAATCGAGTAAGTCAATTGACAAAGTGTTCCGTTATTTTAGAACAATGTGTTTTTGCACAATTGTAACTTATCACTGTTTTACTTATTGGTTTGCTAGTAGTGTTCGCATGCTATTGTGAGGTAGCTGTAATGTGATAATGATTTAATATTTCATTGTTGGCTTAATAAAAGATGCTGAAGTTTGGTTTACTTAGTTTAATTTTCTTGCGTTTTGTAAGTACGATTGATTTCCTTAGCTAGATACAGTTATCCACGGGCGTCTACACCACACAGTGAGTATAATGAACGTCGCCATTTTATTTTCATTGAATTTTTTCATTGAAATTGTTTAAATAAACCATATAAATCGATAAATAGTTCCTTCAATGGCGAGTAGGCCTCCTGTTAACTTGAACCAAGTGTTTCTATTCCTCATCTTCCTCATCCAGTTTAAGCAACCTTTGTATCTATGTCCCTCTACCTCGTCTTTGGTCCACCTCTTCTTTTTTTCCATCTCTTGCTATCCATTCTGTTAGCTTCTTTGTCCATCTTTTGTTCTCCCGGGCAAACGTGACCAGCTCTTTTCCGTTTCAGCGAACTTCATTCTTTTAATTGACTCTAAAGACACTGATATATTCGATTAAAAATACAGCATAGTGCCTAGCTATACTAGCTTAATTACTTAATTTATCCAAATTATAATAAGGGGTAGTTGTTTCAATGTTTGTTGGAGGTAATCTGCAGAACGAATGAGCCGTTGTTGTTCTGGCATAAAAATACACTATTTTGTTTATAGCTGTGATGGGAAATAATAACGATTGTGGTAATTTGTCCAGGACCGGTGGAATGCTACCACCCGAGCGGAGCAGCGGGGGCCGCGTACATGCCGAGCACGACGGGTGGGTCACAGTCCTCGGCACAGGCTGCGTTGAGGGTGCAACCGACACCGCCGCAACCGTCCGCGCCTCCGGCACCACAACAAGACGTCATGTCCAAAACAACTATGGTAAGACTTATCTTCTTCCTGACCTTATCAAAATTATTTGTAGTAGGCTCAGTAGGTAAACGTCTTATGACAGTATCTACTGGAAATATATTTGATATGACGCCTTCATAAGGCTGGTGTCTTCAGAAGCTGGTAATAAAGAAGTAGTTTTACTCGACACCGCGAAGGGAGATCCTTAGTTTCGCCAGTCTCTGAAGATCCTATAGTCGCCTTTTGCGACACTCACTGGATGAAGCAGGAAGGTTAAAGCTCCAGTGGATTTAGTCGAATACATGGTAGAAACGTCAACGTCATTAATTTTGATAGGGAGGTCTGATTCTAGGAGTTTTGGAAGGCGCTGACAAAATGTTGTGCTGAATTTTCATTGTCGTGAAACCTTCGTTTATTTGAATAAGGGTTAAGATGCCTGTATAATGTTGGTGGTACATTAATCAATCTGTGTGTGCTGTGGTGCTGAACATCGACATACAAATATACTGGATAATGACTAATTTCCGATTGATGGAGCCATAGCTCAATCTAAGACCGAGAACAACCGGAGATGAAATAAATTGGCAAGCCGCGAGTTAAGTGCATAATGTAATAAAGGGATATGCATATCTTGAGTTTTAATCGATGGGTTAAATTACTATGAAACGCCCATATCTTCAGTGAAAGTAAAACTCAAAGTTATTAGTGGTCAACTCGGCTCCCCGAGGTCTCTTCCTGAGGTGACAAAGAACATTAAGGGTCTTTTGGGTTTCCTTGGAGAGTTGGGTTGGCTCGAGTGAGCTTAACTCCCGCCTGGACGCAGAAAGCACTCAGACGTCGATTTGCGGAAGCCACCTCGACAAACAGTAGATGTTTTAAAGAAAATTGTGTAAGGACTGTTGACTTTTACTTCCAATTAAGCATCAAGCCGGATTAAAATTTAGTTCAGCAATTATTTGCGTGTGTTTCGGCCCTGTTGTGTCAGCTGCTACAAGTAGGGCTAAACAAACATGTCATTGGATCCGATGGGATTCGAACTCACTTATGATCTAATCTGATGATCTGTTGTTTCAGGCTGGTCACAACTTTGTGTCTCAAAATCAGACACAGCCCCGACCTCAGTATGGCAACTTCCAGTACAGGGCAACGCAACACGGATCGAGACCTAACTCTCATCCCAGGTGAATAATACATCTTCAGCTCATCCCATCAACATCCTTATCTTCTCATCTACATCCGCTCCTTATTTTCCCTTATCCGAGCGATACTCCCGGTTGCATCCTTCTCGGGAGTCCGGAGCAGATAAACCCCAAATAGATTTTTTGGGGTTGGCGCATTATCATCATTAACTATACCTTCTGCGAGTAGATTTGGCAATATTTTTACGGCCAGCCGCCTGCCTGACAACAAACCTCTTAGGTACCAAGCCGTTTCACGCGCTCCTTATATCGCAAACTTATACATAAAAACAGTGCCTCTAAATGTTTTAGTTTGCGATAAAAACCTTGCTTTTCATTTGCATTATCGATGTGGTTCACTCGATTGCGACGGTCGTAAACCAGTTCTTTGAAGTTTCTGTATGAGTATAGTAAAAAAAATACTTAATTAAAATTTTAATTCGCAAAACACACATGCCGGGACCAGAGGGGGGTTTTTTGTAACAGCTTGTCAAATAGACCGACCGCGCGGTAGCGTTTTCGTATTTCTCTTTAACGCCATGGTTGTATGTGTCCAGGCAACAGCAGCCTTACATTCCCGGTGCGGCGGCCAACACTGGCCCGACGACAATGATGTATCCGACGTTGGTATTCCAGCCCCCTCACATGGGCATGCAGACTTACCAACAGCCCAGATCGGGATCGCCAGGGTAAGTCCCTATTTTATTAAGGAGATGCAAGTGTGTAGCATTACCTAGCGAATTATTGTGTCATAAATGTATCTAATTATCTATATATATAAAGAAAAGTCGTGTGAGTCACAGTGTTTATAACTCATGAACGGCTAAATCGATTTGGTTGAAAATTGGTGGTAGGTAGCTTAGAACCAGGAGACGGACATGACGGTCCCCGAGATAAAGCGTCTTGACAGACGGACGGACAGCCGGTCGCACGAAGACAAAAAGCTGTTTTGATGACCTGATCATATGGGGGTTTTAGTAGGATGAATTAATGACGTTTGCGGATTGCAAAATATAGTTCCATTTCGTTTTCTAACTGGGCTTTATCTAATACTCTATTTTAGGAAAGACATTCGAAAAAGTTATGTACGCAACCGTTTCAAAATTCGCAATCTTCCGAACAAACCAAGTTGTTATGAACCAACAACTTAATTACTTAAGGTACAAATTAAATATAGAAAAAATAAAGGTCAACGCCAAGGATTGTTCAAAGTTTACGCTTCTGCCAGAAGAACAATGAATTGTACTTTATTTTTACCTGACTGCAGGGAAAGGGCGATTAACAGTTAATCTTTTAAGATTTAAACATTCTTTAAAGTTATGAAGAAAGTCATTTAATAAGTTTTACAAGCAAACGAAGTTGTTGTTTTAATTTCAAATCGGCTAAAGTTAAAATCTTGGTCAAAGTCAAGGTGTTTTTAGCTAACCTCGACTTGTATTTATATAATATTTATAACAGAAATGGGTGAAACTTTTAAGAAATTTATTTTACCTTTATATTTTGTTGTTGTTTTATTGTTCCATGCCCAAAGGGCTAGAACGGGACCCTATTACTAAGACTCCGCTGTCTGTCTGTCTGTCCGTCTGTCACCAGGAGGTATCTCATGAACCATGATAGCTAGCCAGTTGAAATTTATATAAAAACAATAAAAACATAAAAACAAATACTAAAAACAAAACAAATATATAAGGGCTCCTATACATCAAACGTGATTTTTTAAAGTTAAACGCAACGTCACCGCGATTTATTTTTCCACTGATACCATCTAGTGATAAACTTGCGTCAGTATCAGTCAGTTGTTGCGTTTTACAGATTTCACTTGTTCCAGTACCCATTTTAAGTATGCTTTTTGAAAATGCATTTTTTCAAAAAGCATACTTACTACGATTCTTTGGGTGTAGATATTCGAGAATACCTGTGAAATCTTTCTATGTTTACATAACAGTACACAGACGCCTATTACGTATTCCTTTTTCATAAGTAGGAGTTATAGAATGATATAACTTCTACTTAAATTTCAAAGGCGCTAGGCGTGACTCAATTCTGATAATTATACCGTGCAAATATATACCTACAAGTAACAAATTATTTTCTTTGAAACTCTATACTTTGTAAGAAAAATGATGAATAAATGAAATCGATTCTTTAGGGTACATTTTATTGAATAGGTACAATTTAGTATGAATGAGTCACGGGGAAATAATTTATGATATTATGATACTTACCTACCTAAAAATGTTTTAAATTATAATAATGATGATCAGTTTTACGTCATTAATTATAATAAGTAGTTAAGTAGATTAGTACTATTTACTACTAAACTACATTATTCAAAATATTTACCTAGATTAGTAATAGTGAGAGTTAACACTCGGGCCAACGCGTTAGTGAGCTTTAATTGATTTTACAAAAAATAAATAATCGAAAGAGTGAAATCTGAACAACGCTATTCTTACTTGAAAGCCAAGTGTAGGCAATCCAAATTAAAACAATAAAGATCGAAATGAAAACAAAGAACATGCCGCACGGTCTCAACCCCTCTCGATTATCGAGTTAGCGTGTGTCGCTTACAGGTCAAGTTAATAATGCAGGAAACAGCAATGCTAACTCCACTTAACTGCAACACACACGTCCGGCGGCACAACTGTGAGGCTTTTTAATATGACGTTGGGGTTATTAGACTCTCAGGCCGGAGCAGCCTGACTTCAAATACAGCCAGCCAAGTGTGTGCCTTAACATTAGCGGTGTAAGTGAAGATAACCGCATCCCATAGAAAGCTGAGCGTTCTCGCTCAGCATCTCTATGTAGCAATGGCAAAACAAAAAGTCCATGCGATTTAGGTCTTTGTAGACGAGAGACTCCCGTGGCTTTACTACTCCTAATAGACAGTTTAAACAGTGCATATTAGCGAGTTACTATACCTAGCTAATAGACAGCTACTCTTACGGTAGAAGCTTAGAAGTGCCTTAGGCTGTCATACAAAATATAGCACTCTCACGTGCAAGTTACTCGTACGGTACAAGTTAAAACTATTGCAGTGCAGCTACTAGACAGACTGACTCCTCATAGGGCAGATAAATATAGTGTAACCGAACTATTAGCCACTTAAAGTGGGTACTGAATAAAGAATGCCTTGGTGGAAACGTTCATTTACCCCACATTGGATTGGTATCGGAGAATGAGGTCAAAAGAATAAAATGACAAATGGATGACAAATTGTCAAAAGCGCGCAATGTGTAAAGCTCCAATTGTCAAAAGCGTGTAATGCCATAAATCTTGTTAAAAACAGACCGCCACACGCTCGAAACTCAGATTTGAAACAGAAACAAAAGACGATCTAAACAGAAACAACAGATGATCGCAACAGAAAAAAAGACGACGGAAAAAAACGTGCGCTTTTGAGCTCACGCTCCGAAGCGCATTAGATTGCACAATTACGTCAATACAAAAGATTGACACCAAACCTATGATTTTCCGTTTCTGCTAATGATTTATAATTGTTAGGTTTGTTAGGCGTTAAGTAGAGCGTTAAATTAATAATGCAGGACATGTCACACGACGCAATCTAGCTTCATACATCAAGGTTTGTACTGCGGGAAACGTAACATTAAAGTTAACACATTCCAGATATACTTACTGTGGATATACTTACTTAATTGTTTCGTAAAATATTATACCTATCTATCTCTGTTAGCATTCATCTAAACTACTATGCCATGCAAATTACAACATTGGTTAGACAGTGTTTCTGTTTAGTGTTTACAAAAAAAAAGTATTATATTATGTAGTATGTATATCCTTTATCCGGTACCCATAGCACAAGCATAGTTGCTTAGTTTAAGGCTAGATTGCATTGTGTTCAAAAGTCCTGAAATATTTACCTATTTATTTGCGGCGGCCCGTCTTATCAATATGTATTTAAGTACAAAAAAAAGTATGATGTAGTATATCCGTTGTCTAGTACCCATGGTACACGCCTTGTTGCTTAGTATGGAATTAGATGGCGGCGTGTGTAATGTCCTGTAAAACTAATTTATTAATTATTTATTTATATAATTGAGAAATTGACTTCCCCTGCAGTAATCTAACCTGTCGTCATCGCCGCAGACTTTAAACACAGATTTGTTTTGTTTTTAGATACTATCAGTACATGGGCCATCACTACGTTGGATATACCAACCCGCCGAGTCACACTTCACCGTGTAAGTAATCAATCATTTGTGTTTCTCGAATTAAGTGAGACTAACCCCTGTATCTATAGAGAAGGCGAGTAATTATTCTGGCTAAGTAAAATCTCTGTCACATTTTCGGAGACGTTGAAATCACAAATGTCACAAAAGACAAATGCAATACTTAGCCAAAGTAATTACTCGGGTTTTTTATAAATACAGGGATAAGATCAGCTTACCGGGCCGCTCCCCCCCAGAGCGGACTGGTGGTTAATAAGATATCCCTTGTAAAAAAAAAGAATGAACCTGACCACACCCTGAATGCAAGGCACACCAAACCCGTGACGTGGGTGCGGTTCTTCCCTTAACTATTGCATTGTATTAAACTGAAAGAGATTTACTCCAGATGAGCGTAGCATACACCAGATGGGCGTAGCATACACCAATTGGGCGTAGCATACACCATATGAGCGTAGCATACATCTCATGAGCGTAACATACATCTCATGAGCGTAGCATACACCATATGCGCGTAGCATACACCAGATGGGCGTAGCATACACCAGATGGGCGTAGCATACACCAGATGAGAGTAGTATACACCAGATGAGCGTAGCATACACCAGATGAGGGTAGCATACACCAGATGAGCGTATCATACACCAGATGGGCGTAGCATACACCAGATGAGCGTACCATACACCAGATGGGCGTAGCATACACCAGATGAGCGTAGCATACACCAGATGGGCGTAGAATATACCAGATGAGCGTAGCATACACCCGATGAGCGTAGCATACACCCGATGAGCGTAGCATACACCCGATGAGCGTAGCATACACCCGATGAGCGTAGCATACACCCGATGAGCGTAGCATACAGCAGATCAGCGTAGCATACATCAGTAACGTGATATATCGTGTATACCTACATGACGTTACGGCTCGTGAACGTTATCGCTCTCAAAGGCTACGTAATTTGGTTAATATTATTTTTGTAAGTACCTCAATGTTTGAGACATACATATACTGATATCACAAGCTTTTATAAAACACGAACATACGATATTAAAAATGTGAAATAAGGCGGCGTCATTGCGATTAACTGTTGTAGTTTTGGAACCATAAGATTTGTAACACAAGGACGCTGTACGTACAATCGCCCGCACGTGGCTGTATTTTTTCCGTGACTAATTATTTTCATCTTAAGCGGTTTCGCGATACAAAACCGCTTGCATTCCGGCCTAAGCCGAAGTAATGAATTACTTTATCTATATCTACAAAATGCTTTGTCCTGACTGACTGACTGATCAACGTACAACCTAAACCGCTGATAGTAAAGAGCTGAAATTTGGAGAAAGTGTTCTTTATGTTATGTAGGCATCCGATAAGAAAGGGTTTTTCGAAACTCCCGCGAGATCGGGAGCCGCGGAAGGTACTTATAAAACGCGTATAAGATCTTTGTCACAATGTAACCTAAACCCCCATACAGAAACTGAACAAGCAAATCTGTTCAGTCCATCCGACCATGCATAGTGATCGAACTGCTGTTCGGCCTTGAGGCTGTTATCATTAATATTACGGATTTTACACAGCGAAGGTTAACTTAGTTCTACCCGGTTAAACCCTAGGTTTTCTCGCTAATTGAGAATTACCCGTCATACATATCGACACCTCTGGGCTCAAAGGTCGTAAAGGACATTAGGGCGTAAAGGACTTGGCAACACTGTCTTACTCAGTTTTTGATTCTCTATCGATCTGTATACTCGGCGTAGCGAAATTCGCAAAAAAATGGTCTTTACGACCCACCTATTTTGGCACGCTAAACAAACTTTTCCATAAAAATGGGTATGTAAATAACACTTAGTTACAAAAATGTGCTTACTGTGGTAGTAAAGCATATCAAAGTAAAGCAAAGTCTTATACGACCTAGAGTGTTTAATATAAGTCACCTCAAAAATAGGTTGTAAAGGACATCGTCTTTGCAAAGTGTCCTTTACACCCTTACATTTCGAAATAAAACATACACGTGTGTCCCTTACAGCCTTACATTTCGAAATAAAACATACACGTGTGTCCCTTACAGCCTTACATTTCTAAATAAAACATGACACGTGTGTCCTATACTACCTAGTTTTATTTTAATTATGTTCATCAACTAAGGCCAAAAATCAATGGAACTGAGCAATTGTCCCATATTTGTTGGAAGGGGATAGTTTCTAACTGTTCAACAAGCCCTGTTTAAAATATGGCAACCGAGCACCTCTTCTGAAGATGTCGAAACGTACAGGACCACCAAAGTTTCACAAAAAGAGCAGTAGCCAGAGCCAGAAAGAAGTTACAGTCACTGTATGATAAGTTAAATAAATGAATATTGCACGACGTTACACACAGCGCAATCTAGCTCCAAACTAAGCACTAAGCTTGTAATATGGGACTAGACAACGGATATACTACATAATATACTTTTTTTTTGTAAATACATACATATGATACATAGAAAACACCCAGACCAGATACAAATATTTATTTTAAGCATAAATACCCGGCGGGAATCGAACCCCCTGCATCGCAGTCGGGCCTTCCCCCGACGCGCCACTGAGGTCGTCGTGAGTTGGAAAGGCAGAAGCTTATTTATTAGATACCTTGTTTGAGGATCAAAGCGACGCAACTCACGCAACATAGAATCCAAGACGTGCCGATGAGGCTATGCGAGGACCTCGTTATGAAGGAAAAATGGAAATCTTATTCTGCCAAGTTGTTTTATCAGCAGAAAAACAGCTACATCCATCAAAACTTCACAGCATAAAGAATCGGAAAGCTGTTGGCGCCGATAGAGTTCTTATTAACACAAGGACGGCGATGGGTTCTCGTTGTGTGAGCATCTTAACCAACATTTTAACCCCATCCGCGAAACGGACGACATCCATGCGCAACGGAGACTGAGTGTTATTACACCAGTATTTCAGGGCAAAAATTAGGTGCATGAGTATGGAAGTTATCGAGGTATAAAGGTATTACTCCACACCATGAAGCTATAGTGTGTAGATAATTGAGTGGTTAATCGACTCTCGGATCCGACAGAAGTGTACTGTCTCGAAGGGCGAGTATGGTTTCCGCCCAGATCATAGATCTATATCCTGTCTTGTTTTTAATCTTTATGGAGAACGCCTTAGATGCCTTCAATGCGAACTGATGTTGGTGACACTAATTATCCCTTCCCTCACAGTCAGAGTTTACCTGAGATTCGTCCTAAGCCCGTTCCTGTTAAGAGCAATACCAGATGAACTGACTTCGGCCCCCATAGCTGCTCGCTCATGTAGGTATGCTGATAATATTGAGCTGTCATTAGATTAGGAATGGCTACGGAGACGCGTAAATACGTGGAAGGAGTTGGTCGCAAACATCTGTTTGCAACTAAATTTTAGAAGACTGACAGACACTTGGAATACCACGAAATCCACATCTGTCTGCATAGACAGTCATGTTCAGATATGAGCAGATTTACCCGTTTAAGTATTTGGTAAGCCGGTTAAAGTGAAAGAACATAAAACCATCATTAGATCTGTCCTTTTGTTCGACAGTGAGAAGTGGCCAGTGATTTAGTGACATAAACAGCAGTTGCGTATCACGGAGATGAAAATGGTGCGCTGGATGTGTGGAGTGATGTGAACAGATCGCGTTACGAATTTCTTCAACTGAGGCAGCCCTCATGTTCGAGACATTACCTATTAATTGCTTGATGGCTGGTACGATAAGTCTTGCGTAATGCAACTAGTTACGTGGAAAACAAATATTAGGCTATCCGCCCGGCCGTGGCAGATTGGGAAGTCAAAAGAAATACTAGATTGACGCCGTAAATGGTGAAAGCGTGCAAATGGCTTACCTGCACGCGCTTCCGAGAGGGATGCAACAGGGAAAATCACTCAGTTAATGATGATTAAACTTAAATTAATAATTTATCTATACAACGGGTGATCCTTAAGACCCAAAAAAAATGTTACACTTGTCGATTAATTCCTTATTTTGTTCAGTTTCGTGCAGTAAGGTGGATTTACGCACTTAGGTACTAACATAGGGTACAAATTTGTGGGGTGTAAAGGACACTTATTTTGAAATTTATGGTCGTAAAGGAAATTTATTTCGGTAAATACGGCACTAGGGTAATTGTTCCACACTGTCTTAGAAAATACTATAAATTCTAAGCACTTTCTTCCTAGGTTTCATTTAAATAGCTCAAGGAACGAAGATGCTACAGCAAAAATAATTTTATTTTTTTAGTTTTTTGCTTCTCCTGAAAAGTCGCATTTTGTCCTTTACGACCTTTGAGCCCAGAGGTGTCGATATTATGTCCGGTAAAACGAAATTGTACATGACGGACGATCTTTACAATTAGAATTCTGCCATGTCTTCTTTTCAATTCTTCTTTGACGACCTCTGTGGCGCGCCGGGCGAATGCCCGACTAAATATTTGTTTCTGTTCTGAGTGTCTTTCTATGTAAAATATGTATGTACATAGTTACAAAAAAAGATAATTATTAGTATTATATCCGTTGTCTAGTCACCGTAACACAAGCTTACTATAGGGCTAGATGGCGCTGTGTCGTTCACAGAATTTACTTGTTGTTTTCAATCTAGTCATTTCTGTCTGAGTGAATAATACGCATAAACATGCAGTTGATAGACAGAGGCGATGCTGTTGTATAAACATAGTATATGATTACTTCATAACACTCTTATATTAGTAATGATCGAATAAATCATGTAGGCCTTCATGTCACAGTTAATTATAATAATAGTTAGTTCTTGTAAATAGGTAGTTAGTTGAGGTAACAAATGCAGGCATTGCTATCTTGTCGCAGATGTTATTTTACTATACATAACTATGAGTTAGTAACAAAACAAGTATTGTGCTTTGGACTATGGACTTTTAAAATTATTGCAATAACTCCTAAACCCATGAGTTATATTATTCCTGCATACCCAGCTTAAATTCTTTGTCTTACGGCTGTTGGAATTTCGGTTTAGTTCACAAGAAAATCAATTGTCTATAGAGATTAAATTATTTTACTTGTTACCTGTGTTTGAAATACAAAACCTTAGTTTCAAATACGCTTTTGTATTGAAATAAAACAATTTATTTTATGATTTTCTTAGAAATTTCGCGAAGACAATATGGGATTATGTTATTTTAACAAAACCTCTATCAGGTACTATCGATTATAGTGTTATATTGGTATTCATTGTTATTTCATGACTAATATAAAATGAGCGTTTGGCCTTTTTCGCACCATTTCGTAAGGGACGTTGTGGTTATGAATGTAGCACCCCAATCTAGATAAAGGTAAAAAGATTCTTTTAAACGATTCGTCATAGGAATCGCTTTTGACACGGTCACAACGTAAAGGAGAATATACTAGAAATTACTTCCGCGAGTTGAGTGGAATAGCAATATTTTAACTGAAATGTGACTGAGTTGTATGTCAATTTAAACGCAATTTATAATGAATTTGACTAGAGTTCAGGGAAACTATATGCGGATAGAGACAGAAGACTTCGTCTTGCTCCTTCCTAGTCATTTGGCATGCGACCAACGTTCTCAGAATATATATGGAAGTCTCATTGGATCTGAAAAAGTGTTCCACGGATTTTTCCGACTTATGAAAATTTACAACTTGATCGCCAAACCAGAGTACAAATAAGGAACAGTATGGAAACTAAGCCTAGTTGATGAAACAATAACCTACGCAAAAGGGTTGTTACTTTTAATGTTTTTATTATTATTTTTTATTAAACACATGTGTTCTGTAGTGATCAATCAATCGAATTGATATAACTAGTTAACAAATAAAGGACCTATTAAGTCTTTGGCATAGTCAACAGCATCCATGAACAGATGAGACCTAAATAAACGGACAATATTCCATCACATGATGTCCTAAATGTTCGGACGTTTCTGAGTTAAGGGCCAATGAAGTTTAAAAAGGAAATAAAATTGTTCGAAAGTTATATAAAACGTCATGTCGCGTATAGATCCGTATACCAAACGAAAGAAGACGTCAAGGTATACTATGTTTGCCTTTAGACCATGCAGGGATGAAGTCCCGATGCAATGTAATGTAACTATATGTTTTAACTACGTGCAATAACGTAACGTTTTTCGATCCGTCATCCTTAGCGAGACGACTTTTTCCTGTTGCCACTGCCGAAGCCTAATAAGTGGTTTGCTCTTTTAGCACAACCGGGGTGTCGCAGTAAGCCCTCTGTAAAAAACTTTTTGTTCGCCAAAGTTAACGTTTTTTTTGGTAGGATTAAAAGTCTAAAGTTTGACAAATAATTTTAACATTATCCGGGCGCTTAATAAGCGCTGCCTCTATACTAGGCAAAATAAGTAGTTGATCCCAGTTGTTATCTATCTAAGCTAGCAGTCGTTAGGTCGAGTTAGAGGCCTTAGGGTGACCTGAAAACTCTAACACTCTAACATACCACTACACAAAACAAAATCACATGAAATAGAATATAGTTAACATAGAACTGGACTGTTCCAGTATTAGAGACTAGAAAGAGAAAGGTCGGCTGATAGTGATAAATTTCAAACTCGTCTCTGACGGACGAGCTTACCAGTTCCAAAGTCAAACTGTAAGAGAAATTACTTGCACACCTTTAAAAAAGACGAATCAATATTCGAACATCGTTGTTAAAATACTCACCATCTAGGTAATCTAAGATAATTGAGCATTATTAATTTTTACAGTACGCGACCTACGACGTTCGCGTAAGTGGAACCCCTAACGCTTAGCCCTCAATACGTAAATATTAATAACTTTGGACGTGTTTATGTTTTTTTTAGATTACGGCTACGCGACCAATAGCCCGCAACTGCCGACGCCGAGCCTGCAATCGAACAACTCAGGCGGTAGGAACAACCCCAGTACTCTGGTTGGACCACAGGCCTCACCCGCGAACCCTACTGCGCCAACCGCCTCGCTATCACACACGCAGCCTCCGACACACTTGCACCAAACTATGCCTGGTAAACTCGCCGTCGATATCGCCATAATACCTACATATTTATACTATACAGATCGAATAGTCCGGACAAAGTTTCGCTACAAGCCACGCCCAGGTTCTTCATCGATAAGTAGTAAGTCAGAGTAACAGCTAATGTGATGTCTTGAAGCAAAATTCCCTTTGTGTCGTCACTCTTAGCTTTTAGCTGAAGAAACTGGGCGTCAGTTATACCACGGCTTAACCTGCTGTGAGATTTTGTTCTGGGTTTATAAACATACAGACAATATACACAATTACTTTTATAATATCGTCATTTTTCTATAGGTACGTTTCCTACTAAACTCTGTCTATAGTAAACCTCTTATAACTTGTCATAAATACACTACTACATCTCTATATCACTTGTTAGGGGTGATTTATTAATTGATCTGTTCAGGCAGAAAAAGCGAAAACGGTTTATAGAAAATCGTAATTTCCTAGAAGACATGCGCCACTGCTGTCTGGGCAGTTAAGTTGGTCCGAATAAATCATCCCTTGAATCTATAATGTAAATCTTACTAAAATTACAAATGCGAAAGTTTGTGTGTTTCTGCTTGCTTATGTATTTCATGTTTGTACTTGTATGTTGATTTTAAAATGGCGACTAAATTCAGTATGGCTGGAAATACAGAAACAAGTATGAAACTATGTGTGTATGTTTGTTGCCCCTTTACGTGAAAACTGCTGAACGAAAGAATAGAACTTAGTTTGATGATACCTGGACGAACACGTATCGTTCGTGATCTACTAAGAAATCTATCTTAAAAACTCTTATTCTCTGGGCATCAAACATACCTAGTTTTGTAAAAAAAAAATATAAGAAGAGGAGTTCTCAGCAGATAATAGACGAATGCTACATTTTATGCTGATATTTGCACAAGACCCGTGCGTAAAACCGTGTGGCGCAGCTAGTTATACATAACTACCATTTACACACTTACCCCTTACTTATAAACGATGATTAACAGATGACTAAGTTATGTAACGTTTGTGTCTGTCTATTAACTTTGAAATGTCTTAAGACAGTAAAAGACTAACTATACATACTTAGTTAACGCAGCTGTTAAACACCGTTTAAATAAGGGGGTTCATCTTGTCTAAACAACGCCTTAGTCCCCTTACTTTTAAACAGCTGCATAGACGATGCATCGTTTGTCTTTAACTGTGGCATAAAGTTTCAAAGTTAACAGACAAACGTTACATATGTAGTAATTGTTTGTAAGTAAGGGGGTTAATCTGTAGAACACGTACTTACAGTATACCATACAACTCTGATGCCAAACCCTATTTTCTTTTCACTAAATTGCTCTCAACATAAGTCGTATAATCTACAAAATCACCTATAAATAATTATAATACAAACCATACTGTCCTATAAAGCTTATGAAATGGAACCCTCGTTTAAGTAACAAGAAATACAAAAATACGACAGAAAATCCCACGTGCTTGTACCGTGAATTCAAAAAGCAGGAACATCTGTTGATGTGACAGAAAGAACTGCGGCCATTAAGAGGACAGTCTCCACTCTCTTTCTACATACAAACGTAGTCTACGTTTTCCTCCCTGGATAAAGACATTAGAGCAAATATGTTTATGCCATAAAACCTATATCTGTCATGACTTGACTATGCATCTACCGTTTCATTTTTTATTTTTTTTTATTTCTATTCTAATTAGAAAATGAAAAAAATCAAAAGGTAGATGCATAGTCATGACAGATATAGGTTTTATGGCATACACATATTTGCTCTAATGTCTTTATCCAGGGAGGAAAACGTCGACTACGTCTGTATGGAGAAAGAGAATGGAGACTGTCCTCTTAAGAGCGTGTCCCTTATTTTATTTACCACCTGAATAATGCCTCCTAAAGCCATAGAGTTAACATTTTTTTTCTTTCTTTTTAATAATTTTGTTGTACATGTATCGCCCTCATTCATTAAAAAAAATCATTAAAATAAATGATAGAAAAACATTACGCAAAGCAGTAAAATAACGAAAAAGATTATTCTGAGATAAAATACTTATATAACAATACTTTTTTGTGGAAACAGCGCTTGTAGATTCCGCTCCTAACTTTGCAAACTGTTCTTTCTGGCCAAAATTAACTTCTATTCATTTACACATCGACTCTTTGTGTCTTATCTCTTAGCTATGTTACCCTAATAAACTGTTTTCGCTAGCAATTGTTCGTCTCAAACCCAAAGCTTGCCCGTCCAAGGCCTTGCAGGTAAACGTTTTTGTAAAGCCAGGTAAAGAGCAAATGTACAAAAACTAGGGTAAACTTTTCAAACGTGCCCCATTATTCGGAGTATTAAAATAAAAAATATAATATTTACACTTCAGTTGCAGTGATTACTCCAATCCTCATCTTTCTTGAGAATAAAAATACTTTTACTGTATTTAACAAACAGGAAAATGAACTTAGGGTAGTATTACGTAAGCGGGTATAGATCGAGTTCAAAATGCTCTTACTGTTAAATCAAATTGATCAAATCTTAAGAAACTGATACGAGGCATGACTTTTAAGTTCTGTCGTTTGAAGAAAAAAAAACTATATAACCTTATAGTACCTTTTATTGTTTTTCAAAGTATTCACCACGAAGTTTAATACACTTTTCCATTCGCTCGAACCAGTTATTATAACATTTATTCCACTCCAAAGTGGGGGTGTTCAAAATGGCTGACTTGAAAGCGTCGACCGCTTCTTCACTGCACTGGAACCTTTGACCACGAAGAGTTTTCTTAATTTTAGGAAATGTAAAGAAATCGTTAGGGCTTAGGTCAGGACTGTATGGAGGATGGTCAAGAATTTCTACGTTTTCCTGCTTCAAGTACTCAATCGTTTGTGTGAGCTTGCGTTGTCATGGTGCAGGATGATGCGTCGCTTTGGGCTAGATTTCCGAAGTTCGGCGATGACTTGTGGTAAACAAACTGTGGTATACCACTCCGCATTAACCGTTCTACGATCTTCAAGTGCAATCGTCGCAACATGACCGGTTTTCGCCACGAACGTAGCCACCATCTTCTTTGAAGTGCTTCGAGAGCGAACATGTTTAGTCGGCTTTGGCTCGTTTTGGAAAACCCAGACTGTAGATTGTTGTTTGAAATCAGGATCGTAGGCATAGATCCAAGAATCGTCACCACTGACGATGTCGTAGACGTGATTTGACTCTCCTCGGTTGAACCTCTGAAGAGTTTTCTTACACCATCTGACGCGGGCCGCTTTATGATCGTCGGAAAGCAAATGCGGGATCCAACGGCAAACTAGTTTTCTCACACCAAGCGCCTCATGCAATATCTTTTGAATGGTTGTCCCTGAGATGCCTAAGAACGCCTCCATCTCTCGATATGTCACATGACGATCTTCGACGATTAGTTGTCTCACAGCAACGATGTTATCTTCAGTGAAGGCGGATTTTGGACGTCCTTCACGAGATTTGTCACTAAGTGTGGTATGTCCACGCTCAAATTCCAAATACCAGCGTTCGATGGTCCGCAGACATGGGACTTCATCATGGAATACAGATGTTAATTCTTCGAAACACTGAAGTCGCGTGAGGCCTCTTCGAAAGTTATAGAAAATTATTGCACGAACATTTTCCTTAGTAAGATTCATTTTCGTACGTGACCTGACAGATTCAAACCAACGCTGTGACTAAACAATTGCATTAATCCTAATGCTTTCAATTGTTTTGATATTCGAAATTCTAACAAATTTGAATTTTGAAAAGTTCTAATTTTAAAATTGGCGGCAAATATACAAACGACAGAACTTAAAAGGCATGCCTAGTAGCAATAAGCTTACTAAATAAATTATCCAATGGGGCAAATTTGCCTAGTTTACCCTATTGATGCAGTAATCTGTTTCCTTTACAAAAAAGACACAATACGACTCTACTCTATTCATAGAAAAAGCAAAATAGCCCCAACACTTATCTGTTTGTTTCTTTAAATATCAAAACGTACATTTATAAGATAATTCTTAAAGTTTACACCATGTTTTTCGTTCAATACATTTTATAGGTAGCGACAGCAACCCAAAAGTATTAGACCGTGGACCAGATTTTAGAGTATTACAAAATGTTAACATAATATGCAATCTTTCAGATTCAGATCTATACTTCACAAACTACGAAACCCTAATGTTGAACCGTTCTAAAAATATCGAAGGCGAGTCGTTTTATTAAAACGTTCAGGCGGTTGGCAAACAAGCGTTCACGTTATCCCAACTAATAAATTTTAATTGTAGTTCTATTAACTTGAATTTGTAATAATTGTGCTCGTCTTAACCTACTAACGAATTATTTTTAATGATAGATGCGTTTTGTTTGTAACAAGTAACGTCTCTAACGTTCTGTGAATTTGGTCACAAAATCGCGACTATGAACACACATGGGTCAGTTGACTCAAGCTAAGATGCCGTCTTGAGAATCGATTTACAGGCAACATGAATGCAATTGTCAATTGTCCAAAGAAGTGTAGTGTAAATCGTGTCACAAGTCAAAAACTCTGCTTGAGTCATCTATAATACAGTGCTAGTGTTCTAAGTCGTGATTTTAATTAGATTAGATTAACGCCTTTAGTATACCAAAGTTTTTACATGTGGCAGCGAAACAACGAAATAATTAAGTTGTATAAAATACTAGCTGACCCGGCAAACGTTGTTTTGCCTAATAAATTATAGATAGTAGCCGATTCTCAGACCTACTGAATACGTATACAAAATTAAAAAAAATCGGTCAAGCCGTTTCGGAGGAGTACGGTAACTAACACTGTGACATGGAAATTTTATATATTAGACAAGATGGGAACCCGAAACCCGTCGGGCTTCGGATAGTACCCCCGAAAACAGTAACAAAGTCTCTTTGAATAAATTCCCATAGAAACTTTCATCCCCAATTAAACACTCTTAGGGGTTGAATTTTGGAAAAATAAATTTTAGAGATTCACTTAATACCCCATATCAATATCTATGTCAAATTTCAAGTTTCTAGGTCAAGCCGTTACGAAGTTGCATACAAACGTTTCACCCCATTTTTACCCCCTTAGGGGTGGAATTTCCAAAAATCCGTTCTTAGTGCTCACTTTCAATCCCTAAAGAACCTATGTTCCAAATTTCAAGTCTCTACACCCAGCCGTTTAGCCTGTACGTTGTCCATCATTCAGTCAGTCAGTCAGTTACACTTGCGTTTTATTAAGTATGATGATATTAGATAGATATGGCAGAATTTTGCAGTTTGCTAAAATGAGATCTAGAAACAATAGTTTTTACGCAGAAGCGTACTTTTAGCTAATGATATTACTTGTCGCAATGCGTCACCACGCGACAGATTCTCGCAAAATGAACCCAGACAAAATAGAAATATTATTGAATTTACTAAAAATATTCCCAGGCTATATATGCAGTCGAATACGTGGATTTTTAAAATACATACTCCATTAAAAGACAAATTCAATGAAAGATACGGAATTACGCGATGTTCCGAAGACGTTTCGCTACCGCGATGGTGACGAAGACTTGCTGCCGCATGTAAACGCCTAGGTGTGCTAAGAGCGTAGGTGCACTTATAGCGTATGTGTTGAATAATGTTGCTATTGCAGTCATTGGTAGTTACACCCCGGACCTTGGAAAGGGGTGGGTGGAGCCGAAGACAACACGTAGAGGCCCTTATAATAAAAAATATATTCGCGATCTTTGAAGTGGACACCAAACCGGCGGTTATCCCTGTCTGCACTATAAAATGCAGCCAAAGACAACCACCGGATTGGATAAAACTATTAAGAGGATCGTCTCCATTCTCTTTCTCCATACAAACGTAGTTTAAATTTTCCTCCCTGGATAAAGACCTATGCACCTTTTTATTTTTTTTATTTAATTATATTTTTTTATTATTTTAATTAGAAAATAAAAAAGAATTAAAAGGTAGATGCATTGTCGTGGTTTTATGGCATAAACATATTTGCTCTAATGTCTTTATCCAGGGAGGAAAATTTAAACTACGTTTGTATGGAGAAAGAGAATGGAGACGATCCTCTTAAGAAATCTACGAATATAAAATACTTGGGCTATGTATGGTGTGTTTACTGATGTATTTATTATTAATTAAATGGGATTAATAACTAAAAGGCAGATGGCGTTACTTTAAAGTGATTCCAAGATTCTGCCAAACTTCATAGTTTTTTCGTAAACTAAGTACCTAATTTTTAAATAAATGTACAAAATGACGCCGTGTATAGGTGGATTGCAAAAACATAACAAATTGTGTATTCCCCAAAGTTGCTAAAAGAAAAAAACAGTGGATAAAAGCTGTGAGGAGAAAAAAATGGCAAGTTTGGCGACCTAGCTAACTTGGAGGTTATGTACTGCCAATTTTAAATCTGAATATTATTATCAGAGAAATTCCTACACAGGTAAAACGTTTCACTTCTTAAAACTACTAGTAGATTCAAGATTCAGATTCAAATATATTTATTCATTAAGAACGACGTATAAATTACATACGTACGTTTTGAAACTACAACAACTAACGTTTTTAGTAAACAACTAAACCTAAGAAAATAGATTATACATACACAGATTATTAGTTACAATAGTACACTATTAATACCTTAGAGCAAAAGGTAGGTTCAGTGTTTTTTTGATTTAGCATCTTTGGGAAATTCATGATTTCCTATGTTTTTGCAATCCACAGCTGCACAAAGCATCATTTTGTAAATTTATCTCAAAATAATTTCGTTTGTTTACGAAAAAACAATGAAGTTTGACAAATAATCGAGATCAGTGAATAGTAGCGCCATCTGAAGTGAGTAAATGGCAGTTTCCAACCCCATTGGTCTAATTAATATTTGGCAAAGCGTCTTTGATACACGAACTATAATAGTGTTCGACAAGTGATTTCACCAAGACTTTTTTTTAATCAGAAAAGGCTCTTTGTTTATGTTTCTTGTTGGTCAAATAATTGATTTTTGACTTCATAGACTTGTAAAAATCATAAATATTTTCATAATCAAGCCTTACTATCTAGCTTAGCTCGCCAGTAGTTCAAATAAGTGAGCATAGCTGGCATAATTGGCTTCATACACGGCAAACGCACGGAATAGGGAGCTAACTTAAACTAACTTAGTTTAGCTTAGCTCCGCGTAAGTCCGCTTAGTCGACCGTGGACGTGTCGCTTAAATGTTATTAAGTTTGTGTTAAATCATTGTGACGTGGGAAGGAATATCTTCTGTTAGTTTATTGCTACACCTTCGTGTGTACTCTATTTTATTTTTTTATACGACGACGACATTGGAAATTTCTTAGCGACTAAATGACGTGTAATCAACAATTTCAATTGTTTTAATCGAGATTTGTTAGCAACAAAGTTACTAAATAAGGCCCCAGTGCAGAAGTCGGGTCGGATCTTGTTCCACAGCCGTCTTCCTTCTTCTAAGTGAGCGTGCTATATCTTAAACAGTAATATCACTCACCATCAGGTGAGATAGTGGTCAAACCCTCTTCTATCATTTATAAAAAAAAAACAATAATTCCGGGAAATAAAGTCGAGTGTATGTAGTATACATTCGCCTCTTTTGGATTAATTCAGTTTCTTAGAACTTTTATGTAAATGAATTATGAATGATTTAGTACAGTCGGGCGTATTTCAATGTTAAATTATGTGCATATGGCGAACAAAGTGCATGATTCATAATTACCTTTTATAATAACAAACTTTAAAAGAGAGAATATATTTCAACCCGTATGATTGTCATATTTTGATCTTACAAATCCCCATATTGATGGCTTCTGTGTATCGTATTCTAAACAAAGATTTTATATTAAAACTAGCTGACCCGGCAAACGTTGTTTTGCCTTATAAATTATAGATAGTAGCCGATTCTCAGACCTACTAAATACGAATATAAAATTTCATAAAAATTGGTCAAGCCGTTTCGGAGGAGTACGGTAACTAACACTGTGACATTGAAATTTTATATATTACTTAGATATTATTTTCTTCGCATTTTTAAAAAAAATACCTAGTTATTTTTTTGTAGTAAATAGAAGGACGACCACGGACTGGGCACCGAATAGCAGGCGACCCCGCGGCAGGCCCAGTAGGAGATGGCGGGACGAGTTGGACTCGCACAATAGGGACTGGGCCCAACTAGCACTGGACAGAGAAGAGTGGAGAGAAGGGAGGGAGGCCTTTGCTCTGCAGTGGGACAATATAGGCTAAAAATAAATAAATAAATAAATAGAAGGAGCCAATCAATAATGTAAAGAAAAGTGTCAAACGCTAAGCAGTACTTAGTATAACACTAAGTTAAATCTGGTTTGCGGATTGGTAACCTTACCAGTTAAACCTTAACGAACAAATAAAAAACCCTTTATCTCACCATCAGGTGAGATAGTGGTCAAACCCTCTTCTATCATTTATAAAAAAACAATAATTCCGGGAAATAAAGTCGAGTGTATGTAGTATACATTAATCGACAGTTTAGCAAAGATAAACGACGTATTACTAACTTTGGAAAGTGCTTGTTCAGACTTAACACGAGGACTCTAGCGCGATATCAATCTTATGAAGTTGTTACATTTGGCTGCCGGGCACAAAACAACGAATAGCCTTGCGGTAGGTATACGCGTGTCAGGGAAATTAACACACCTGTTGTGTGCCTACCGCACTGGCGAACATGGTAGAAAAACACACACATTGTGTTTTCAGCAGTCAAAGAGCGGAGCGCGCCATTTGACTTTCGTTTTTATACAATTTCAAACCTGCGACTGTGCCTTTGCTCCTTATGGTTTCAGTATGATAAGCACTATGTTACCAATACGTCGTCGATTTTAAGTATGGGGTATATCTATCTTCTAAAATATAAAATTTCCATGTCACAATGTTAGTTACCGTACTCCTCCGAAACGGCGCGACCCATTTTTACCAAATTTTATATGCGTATTCAGTAGGTCTGAGAATCGGCTACTATCTATAATTTATAAGGCAAAACAACGTTTGCCGGGTCAGCTAGTGTTAATTTATATTTTAATGGGGCTAACACGTTAGAAACACTTACTCCAGGGATATTTAGTTTTTGTTGTACTGTACATGTATGGAAGAATTACTTAGTTTGTAGTTGTTATTGTCTTTCATACCTTAATAAACTATACTAATATAACTGTCTTAACTGTATTTGTCTATGTCTAATCAGTAGTAGCAAACGTTTTTAAATTGAATAAAAATAATTCAAACAATGTTTTCTACTTATAGGTGTGCGACCGGCGGTACAAAAACGTACTCACAGAGTTCCAATCATAGATCCCGTTACACGTAAGTATCACTCAGTTTATTAACTAAAAATCCTTCTATACTTAACTGTTCTTATTCTAATATAATGTTTTGTTACAGAACAAGATATATTCTCAGATTTATATACTAATAATGATAGTTATTTAAGCGGTGAAACGAACGATAGACAAACACCGCAACCTGTAAGTAACACCTATCATATTTGTTTGGTTGATTCGATGACAGGACGAATGTGTGTGGTTTTTATTTATTATAAATTTTTGTTGCACAGGAACCGCCGACTCACAGCGTCGCGGATCAGTTTAACAGAATGGTGAGCGAGGCTGCAAACCAGCCCAGTAATGTTGATAGTGCTACTAAATCTCACTTTGGTAACAAGAATGTTGAACTGCCAGTATCTTCCACAAGTAACAGTAAACCTCACAATGCAACGAGCTCAATTAGCTCCATTAATAATAATAATGTAATAAAGTCTGAATTAGTAAATATTAACGATAATATGAGTTTGGGAACCGATACTGCCGCAGAGCCTAGCGAAACGCCAGTAGTTTCGGCGATATCGGACAGTCCCGTTATAGTGCCTAAAATGATTATAAATGCAAAGCCGAACCAGAGGAACGAGACGATCGTTCAGTCTACTATAGATACAAGTAAGAATATGCAAAGCAAGCAAACTAAAACGATTACTCCGCCGCCGGAGAAAGTAGAGAAGGTGCCGGAAGAGAGTCCGGCCGCGGCCGCCCCTGTGCAGGCGCAGGCGCAAGCGACGCCCGCGCCTGTGCAGGCACAGACGACGCCCGCCCCCGCCCCCGCCCCCGCTCCCGCTTCAGCGCCAGTGTTAGCCGTCGCGCCAGTACCGGCGCCAGCGCCATTCTCAGCGCCAGTGCCCGCGCCAGCGCCCGTGCCCACGCTCGCTCCCGCTCCTGCCCCGACGCAGACGCCCTCACTACCGCCCCAGCCGCAGAGGCAACCGAGGGAGAGGGCTCACAGGTCTGAAGACAAAGAGAAGAAGGATACCATGACTGAAAAGGAACTCCCACCACCGAAACATAATGGCCCTACGTCAGTAGGTAAGTCGAAACTTATTTACTTATTAAGGCAACCTTTAAAGTTAGGGTATTTTAAAATGGACCTAACGCTTTTTATTTTTTTATTAATTATCAATATAAAATTATTCTTATCATATATCAAGGAAACATTCTCTTCCTGAGGGTCAGTAGGTGGTTTGATTATTTGATTATGAGCAGATTTACAGATTCGTTACATTGCATTATTTTTAATAAATCGAGGACTAAACTGAACCGTAACAAAACTGTTTATTAGTGTATTTTAAGAGAGAAAAAATGATTGCATTTCTAATTCCTAGTACAATGATTAGGTAGGTAGCTAAAATCTTTTTTTCGATTTTAATCGCGTTACTTTGCTTATATTAGGCTCATATTATATTATGTTTCAAGGTCTTTTCAGACGCCTTGCTCACGGGTAGACGGAAAAATTAAGTTCAATTTCAATCCATTATCGAGAAAACAGAAAACTACATAATTACCTATCTAAAAATATATAGAATGGACATCTACAAAGTCTAATTATGGCTAGTAGTTGTACTTTACGTTACATATTTGCCGTGCAGCGCTTGAAGCGTATAATATCTTTAGTTGTAAAATAATTTTAAGGGAATATCGTGCTAGACATAAAAAAGGACTTAATAAAATTGACCCCCCCCCTCCCCTAGTTAAAATCGTAAAAACATAAAGTTCGAAGTTGTCAAATCATAATAAGTAAGGATGAAACAAACTCTTCCTAACTACAAAGTTCTCCATATTATGTGCTTTTAAAATATGTTTGCAGAACTTTTCATTTTCCTTATAAAACAATAATATGTTATAGCCTAAGAGCCCGTGAACGCCAACCAAAAAAAAAAGTGCGAGTGGGACTCGCGCACGAAGGGTTCCGTACATTTTTGAATTAAATGAAAGTAAATTGCGGTTTACACTTTATAACGTATTAAAAAAAACTACTAGCTAGATCTCGTTAAAACCAATTTTCTTTGAATGAATGAATGCCCTTTTCGATGCGTGTAGCATCGCTGACTATGGCCGCCCAATCCCGTCAATCTCAAACGGATCTCGTCATATTATGCTTTGGAATTTATCCCAAAAAATTACACGGGACACGCGAGATCGGGATCCCGCGAGATCGGGATTGCATTCCCTAGTTGTTACAGTTCAACTTTTACAACTATGAAAATATCATTAATTACTGGTACACATTGTGTGAATTTTGTATTGGTCTAAAGCCCTAAAGCCCTGTTTCGTTTTATTTTAATAGTTTATCTTATCGATGTTCTACTTTGTTTTCAAAATAAAATAGGGAAAGCCCTTTTCTTAACAAAAAGATATGGATAGCAAAAAGAAACTAAATGGGTATCAAAGAACTAGTTTTAGTTCCTGATTTATCCCCGGGACTCCGGACATATAATTTTTTATTTGATCTTTGCCGCTAAGTTATTAAAATGTCCCTCGGATTTCGTATACGATGATTGTACCGCTTGCAGGCACTTGTTCCGTAGTCAAAAATGTCCACGTTTACAACTTCCAACCAAAAGGTACCAAACAAAAGCATTTGCCGATGTCTTTATATAGTGACCGGCAGATAAGTTAAAAAGTTTTGTCGTGGATGGAAGGGGAAAGTTCGCGCAGTACATTTTACATGCGCTTTCTATGAAAAATCGACTTCTGCGCATCCGCCATTTTGTTTTAACTAATCTGCCTCCTACTGTAACTACCTACTTGTAAAGAAATATACGACAGTAAAGCTTTTTGTTATAATTTTAAAATAAAAAATTACCATCGTCGAAAAAAAATTGAGTAGTCGATCGATTGTGAGATCCGAGTTGCGCACAACACTAATTTCGTAGACCGCACAGGGGCCTGCCCGGTCCGCATGGAGCGATTCAACATGGCGGCTTTCGCTTCACAGTCACATTGAGTATGGCTTCAGTTAGGTTTTAAAATTCGTACAATCTACTTTTTATACGTCAGAATCATCATAGTTTAGTATTTCAATTTTACATTTTTGATTTAGTTACGGAAATAAGTAATGTGGTTACAGTGCTAAAATCGGACATTCTAGATCCTTGAGTGACCTTTTGGATAGATTTTCTTTACCATATTGCAACGATATCGTATCTCTATTTTTCGTTTTTGTGAAGTTATTCTAAGTGTTTTTTTTATTTAAAACTGTGATATATTTTAGCTATCAGTGCCACATAGTAAAAGTCTGATATTCAGGTACAGTGCAAGAACTCCCACGTGGAAATACCTCACGACTCTATTTTTAGAACTCGAACTTGCTTCAAGAAGTGTTAACAGAGATTAAAAATCGTCTCTACATTCAATATTAATGCAGTCTATTCATATTTCATGTCATTATATTTGTAAATGTCGTTCCTCTACCGTAATATTCGATACATTAGCACACATCTGCAATTTGGCAAACGTAGTGTATTACAATAGCAAAAGATTCGTTTGTAGGTTGCTCATTATTTAACGATTTTTATGATTAGAGATAAAATTTAGAGGAAAATTTTAGTTTCTATTCCTAGTTTTATGTATTTTGTAGGTTAGGTAAATTATTGTATTGTCATCAGATCAAATTTCTGAACCTTGATTATTACATAAAAATGTATAGTTACCTACGTACCTAATATTTTATCCATATAGTTATAACTAAAACTGACATAATATACATCTACATTATGTAGACAACTGGATATTAAACATTTAGTTGAATGCATTTATCACTTGTGCCTTTCACTATCTTGAACTAAAAGGTTTCACTTAGCAAGTGGGCAGTAGGTATAAATCTTTGATTTTGTTTCACTATGTATTTTGATTACTTGTATTAAACTGTACAGTTGATATGCTCTGTCTTAAAATGCAACATTAAAGTGCTTATTACCATTACAAATGTACCTATTTGCTGTATTAATGATTATTGAGTGTGACACTCAAAAGTAATTTTGGTTTTTCTCTTTCAGTGATTAGTTCTATTGATAGTCCTCAGCAACCTATCAATCCTCCAACTAGTCAAACCAATGCAAGTGTAGAATCATCGAAAAGACAACCCTCTGAAACAAAACAAGTAGATAATGCAAACCCAACCCCTTTGCCGACTCCGAAAGTAGATCCTACAACAAAGGAGTTAACTGAAGCTCAATTGAGTGCAACCCAGCTCTTGGCTGCCAGCATTGAAAAAGTTGCAATTAGAGAGCCTTCAAATTCAGAAACAGCTTCTGAAAAGAAATCGAGTGCATTTGAGGCCCAAGCTAAACTCACTCAGAGTATATCAAGTGTTTGTCGTGCTCAACAACCTGAATCTAAAATGAAAGATATTAATCTTAATAATAAGACAGGTTTGTATTGTATTATTAAATTAAATTTCTGAAAGTTTAAACTGTTTTTATTTACAAGTCAATGTCTGTAATTGTATTCATACCTTGATTAACTCCACTTATTGTTGAATGTTTGTTTTATTTAGATCCGGATACAGCTAATGGAAATACAGCAGAGGTTTCTAAAACTGAGACTGTGAAGGAAGATATTAACAAAAATGAGAAAGCTGTAAAGAATAGCAAGAATAACAGTAAGAAGTCTGCCAAGATGGCTAATAATGAGATAGTGGTGAAAGAATCAGAATCAGAACCGAGTGAAAATTGCAAAGATGAGACTGATAAAGTAGTTATTGTAGAACAAGAAATGCCAGTCCCAGAGCAAGAACCGGAGAAACCTGAGGTTGAAGAACAAGTTCAAGTACCAGAAACTCCAATGGAACCACCACAGCCCCCACAACCAACTGTTTTTGTACCTAAGTACAAATACACTGAAGGTACATTAACTACTAAGCAATTAACATAATTATATACCATAATGTTATTTTTTAATGATAATTGCTTCAACTGCTCACAATTTTGTTTTCAGATCAATGGTCTCCCTTGAACAAGTCAGGAAAGAAATGTTACGACATTGGCTTGCTCAAGCAAATAAAGGAAGATCCTATGTCAAAGAATAAGCCTAATGTACCTTTACTGGAAACATTAAATGTTATTAGGGTAAGCTATTTCAAACACATTATTTGCGTATTAGGCTAGTTACAGACCAACCTTATTGAGTGAGAGAAAGTGAAGTGAAGGCCGTGGCGTGCAGGGCTCATTGTCAATACATGCTGTTGCCGGCTTTTGCTATTATATCCATACCTGTTCACAACAACGGAAGAAGAGCGCACGTTTCGTCGAACTAAGGCGAAGCTTCGCCCCATGTAAGACTAAGCAAATGAAGATTTAGTGCAAAAATTATGGTGGCTTTCATAATCAATATATTAGATAGATAGATTTTGAAAGATTAACATGCCAGTGCGGCCAAGTAGAGTTATATTAAAGTCGAATTTTATTGATTATTATGGGCGACTATAAGCTGTTGTCTTGCTGGATCTGCACTTATTGTAATTAGATAATAAATGTCGCAGACATCGCGTTCGTCAGTTCCTTCATATTTCCTTTGATGTATGATGCCAGTCTAGCACGTCGGTAAGCCAGCGAAGGCTCTCGTTTACGTTCGCTGTGACGTCCACACCGCGACTGGTGCGTCTGCATTAGCTCGTTAGCCTTCGCCAGTTCACGCTTGTTGTATTAGTACCTAGCTTAGTATGTAGTAGAATTGAAATATTTAACTGTCTTTGTCTGTTCTAGACTGCACCAATGCAGGAACCGATGTCATTTATCACACCTATCTCGAGACCTGTAAATGACTCCTTGTTCCCATCGTTTGCAAAGGGTGGTGGCCTTGGAGGCGCCCGGAACGCAAACCCAAGAGATGCCAAAAAAGATGGCAGAAACATGACTCAAATGGGTAAGTTAACAATTATTTAGAAAATTACATGTTCACGGAACTCAAATAAATCCAAACTTGTCTTATATTACAATGTTGCAATGTTCTAGGTAAGGGTAGCGTAAAACTCGCTCCACCTGCAAACAATAATAGTGCCCATAAGCCAGTTATTCATGTGTCGTTGTCATTGAGGGAAGATGTGAAGCTGAACGAAGTGGACTCGGCTTGGAAGCCCACAAGGTTCAGGAAAGAAATTGTTACTGACGATGATATAAAGACACAAGTAAGTTCTTTTAATTGGGCATTGCTTATTTAGACAACCTTATCTTAAAACTTTTAAACAGCTCTTAAACTCACACATTATACCTATGTTTTATTTAGGAGCTCTACAAGAAATTCAGGGGTATTCTGAACAAATTGACGCCCCAGAAATTCGACACGCTCTTGGATAAAGTGAAGACTTTGGAGATCAACAACCAGAAACGTCTCGAGGGCGTCATTGATTTGGTTTTCGAGAAGGCAATTGATGAACCCAATTTCTCTGAGGCCTATGCAGCGATGTGCAATAAACTTTCAATGCTCAAGGTATACATTTATTTGGGATGATCCTGTTGGTTTATAAAAAGATCTTGTATAAAGCTTTTGGATTGATTCTAATGAACGGTTTACTTTTTTAGGTGCCGGCTGAGAATGCTAGTAATCCTGATCAATGTGTCAACTTCAGGGCTCTTATAATTAATAAATGCCAAAATCAATTTGAGACTGACAAAGTAGATGATCAGGTGACTAAAATAGAGAAGGAATTGGGCGATTGTAACGATCCTGTAAGTACTTGATCCTTAAAGCTTGTGAGTCACTGTAGCACGGCTCAAGTTCCACACTGTCCAATGTATGTTGCTATTAATAACGTCCTTCATTATTTGAAGACTAATTTCTTTGATTTTATTTTTAGGGTAAAAAGAAAGAACTCTCAGTGATGTTGGTAGAAGAACAAAGAAGAATTAGAATGAGATCAGTGGGGAATGTGAGATTCATTGGTAAGTACACAAGTAAAGTAATCTTGTTTTATTATCGCGTGAGTGTCTACATACCCTTTTTGCATTTGCGAAATTACAGAGAGTTTATATTTTGCCAAAATGTACAATATTTTTTATTGAAAACAAATGATCCTGCAAGAATGTCTAAAACTACTTTCTTAGTAGTATCCTTCAAATAAATAGCATGTCTCTGTGATGAGCGGTTTAGGCTGTGCGTTGACATATCAGTCAGTACTTTGAATTGTATATGTAAAGATGTGATATATTTAGCGAAATTGGCATACATTTTGTTATTGTTTCTTATTTACAAGTACTAAAATTCATTGGAACCTGGTTCAAAGGTTACTTGATTCATTAACTTATGACAAAATTACCCAAACTCTAGGATGTTCAGTACAGAGATATACTGATAATGCAATACAATGGAAACTGGTGTTTATGTTTCCATAATAATAGATTTTTATTAAATCTTAACTAATATAAGAGGAAAGATTGGATGAATGTTTGGATGTGAACTTTTGAATTGATTTTGACATGTTGATACATTGAATCTTTAGAAGTCACATGGGCTAATTTTTATCCCGAAATTTCCACGGAATCGGGACTTATGCTGGTGAAACCGCAGGGCGATGCTAGTGTGTAATAATTTTTGAATTGCTATGTGGATTAGGGCATGAATGCCGGGATCCCGGGATCTCGGACGCAAAAGTTCGATATTATAATCCCGGGATTGAGTGATCCGATATCGAGATTTGAGCAATTTACTATTTGGGTATAAATTAAGGTTTTTAGCTATATTTTTCCTCATGGAATGATTGAATGGAACTATTAAAATTAAACCCAAATTAGTCTACCCCTGAGGAAGAGATCTGTAAAGATTTAGAAGCGTAGGGAATTAGTAAAATGTTTAAAAAAATAAAAGTAATGTGATTCATTGCAATTTTGAAGACAAGTATTTTTTATACAAGCTCGCATGCGAAATTTTTCTGCTAACATCATTTTAGTGGTGCCCCTAGAATTTGGCGCGAAAGTTTAGACACTTTCGGGTTTAGGCTATTTGTCCGCCATATTTCCAAAATGATGGGGTGGACGGCCCTCGGGGTAACTTATTTACGTAATGAAACCACTAGAGTTTTAAATATATTAAATATTTTGTATTTAACACATTTTTATTGTATTAAATTCGCCTTTTTAACGATATCTAAAATCCCAGTATCAATCCCGGGATCCCGGGATTGAGCTCTTAATATCGATATCGCCCCGGGATTGAAAACCTTCCGATATTGCATGCCCTAATGTGGATATATGTAAATTTTAAGCTAAATGCGAAGGGATAAATCAATTGATTTGCTTAGTGCGAAATTGGTTTAATTTGACGATTATTTCGTGCGAACATGCTTGTTATTTGTCATTATGAACGGGAGTACTATTGCTCAATGACTAAATACTATCTTCATTTGTAGGTGAGCTGTACAAACTAAAGATGTTGACCTGTAAAATCATGGATTATTGTATGAAATACTTGATAGACAAACTCGAAGAGGAGAAGTTAGAGTGTCTGTGCAAGTTGCTAACCACTATTGGAGAACAAATAGAAAACGAAAGCCATAGTCAGCTTGACAATATTTTCAAAAAGATGCAAGAAATCGTTGACCGCAAATCTAACAAAATAAGTAGCCGTGTCAAGTTCATGATTCAAGATGTTCTCGAGCTGAGGAGAAGAAAATGGGTAACGAAAAGCGTAGTTGATTCTCAGCCTAAGATGATGGATCAAATCCAAAAGGAAGCTGAGCAACAACAGCGACATATTGAGGTAAGATTTGTTCCATTTTATTTCTGGAAGTAAACACGTGGTTTTTCCGTAGGGAATCGTCTTGGGGTAAGACACATTTGTCTGGTGAATACTGGTTGTATTCAATTTTTCGTATATTTCAGCTGGTGAGTTACGTTACGTCTATGTTTTACGAAACTTCACACGGTTCCGATATTCAAGCCACCAGAAAGCCAATGCAAAAAGGCTGCAAACCTGGCAGTAAATAAAATCGCCTTTTTACTAGCCTACTGAATAGTAGGCTAGTAAATAAATCATACGGTGCCGTTTTCGTAGCAATCCCACTAAGTGTTTGAATGCGTTATTGGTAGCAGCGTCGTAATGACCATTTATCGATCGAGGTAGCCTCCTAAAGTAGGGAGGTAGCGACCTATATCCGACCGTATTGACTGCAAGTTCACAGGACGATTGCATCGGCGCGGAATGCTGCGGGTCTCGCTGTAGTGCGCACTACGACCACGCCCGCTATGTATAACTACTCTTGTATAATAACCGGATATGTGTAGTAGGCTTTTCCATTTGATTTGCACAACTCCAGTTATTATTACTTTGTTGATGTTAGTGCTGGGTACATGTTTATTGATTGATATATAGTTATATGAATTCTTTGAATGAAGAACAAAACGCCGTGAAACAAAACTTGTTCACATAGATATGTAGAACAACCCCTATCTGGATATTTAAATATTCATTTCCAATCACTCTGACGGCCACTGTGGCGCGACGGGCGAAGGCGTGCATAATTTACAACTAGTGCAACTTATGAAAATTTAAAAAATATTGATCAGTTCTCAATTATTCAGAAGAAAAAAGTAGTAGTCATTTTACAAGTTATTTAATACAAGCGTATATTTTTTTAGTTGATGAATGCAAACCCGATGGGTGGCGGGTTCCGTCGCGAGGAGGGAGGCCGCGGTAAACGTGGGGGCGACAACCGCAGACAGAATAATTTCATGGACGGTACCTGGAAAACGACGACGAGAACCACCAACTTCCCCGTTGATACTTCCAAACTTAAAGCTGTTACTCAAAAGGTAACTAAACTAATCAATCATTGTATTTTTTTCCTGTAGTTTTATAAGATTATTTAAAGATGTTAGACTGAAGACCTCTGTATGTAGGTATTATGGGTGTAATTGCTAGGTCAATATCTTAGGTACTAATTGTTTTAACGCCTTTTTTTAATTCCGACATAATATAGGGTCTTACTGGACAAGATAACGGCAAGCATAAAGCGATATTCAACATTATCAACAGTCTTTATGTAAAATTACGTTGACAAATAACCTACACGACCATGAGACAGATCACAAAATGTCACGTTATGAGCGCGTGTGTTTCTTTTGCACTCGAGATGTATTAGAATACCAAATTATTGTATAGCAAGTAAGAGTTGAATTTAAAGTGCTTGTATTAAAGATCGAGTTAATCTCCATCTTTAGACCTTATAATGAGTTGGTTTAAAATGTTGTCCTTGATTTGATAAGCGTCATCACTGTTATCAGCTTACAGTAGCTAGATAAAGTAAGTTACTCAATGAGATTATAATTTTTCTGTTTCGCGTGATTGATAATGATTTTCGACGAAACAACAAAGCACATTTCGCGTCACTCGATCCTTACGTAGTTTAACTAAAATAAATTCCTTGTTATGTCAGGTGTTCGCAATTTGTGCAAATACTTAGAACAGCTTAAAGACATATAAACATGTTTAAAATTCGTACAATTGATCAATTATTTTAGTTAAACATTTTTGAGCATATTGAATACTAGTTGCGCTTTAGAGATACAGATCGTGAAATATGATTATAACCTAACCTAACCTAACAATGTATATCTCATTATTATACTACTGATCAGTTTTCGAATCAAAGTGTACCAGAAATTACTGGTCTCAACCAAAATATACACTTTCAGAAAATAATATTAACAGCATTGACGTATTTGTTTTTAGAATTTGACGAACATAAAGCTGGCTCCTCACCATTCGTGGAATCATGGCTCGGGTACAAAACCTCAGCCTCAGGTGTCTAGCAATTCGCTCATCAGTCTTAGTAACAAGAACATGTACAGCGTATTGGAGAATGTACAAACTGATCCTACTTCATTAAGAGGTTAGTATTAGACCATTGATTTGTTTAGTAGAACCTTACACTACCATTGTAATAATTAGATAATTTGTTCTCTTCAGGGAACAGGGAAATGACCCCGACCTACCACGCGAAGGGCGCATCCATCGAGAGATCGTCCTTTAATTCGAGAAGCGACTTTAGTGAGTAATGTTTTTTAACACAGCTTATTACGTCTACGTTAAGTGCAGTGCCTGTTCAGTAAAACAGAAATTAAGTTATTCTAAAATTAAATGTTCATCAGTAGTCAATTTGTCGTTTTTATGTTCTGGATTTTTATTATAAAAAATCGATTCGTTTTAAATTCCAGATAGTTGTAGAGCTTCGTGTTTTCTATAAGACTAATGTCATATAATAACTTGTCCTAAAATTGTGAAATTGTAAAAACAAAGTGTTATATAATTTTTCTTATTTACAATTTTTCTATTTTACATATTTCCCCAACGTTAAAACCAGTTTTGATTTTCGTCTTGAAGAAAAACTGTCTCTACCTGCTGTCATAATTTTAATGTACTAGCTGTGAGTTGTAACTTTGATATTGGTACAGATAGTGGCAACCGATCAGGGTCAGCGAGTGCTCCCCGGTCTACTTCGAGCTCGAGGAGTAGAGAAGCACCAGCGCCTGCTCCGGTTGAGGTGCCTGCGCCCGCGCCCGCCGTGCCCCAGGAGCCTTTGACTGATGAAAAGATGAAGAAGTCTGTCAAGTCTATGATCGACTTACTCCTAATAAACCCTGATGATAATGAACTAGTATCTGAAGTGAAGCAACGCTTCCCGCCTCAGTACCATGCTGCTCTCATTGACGAGATCCAAGTTGTGGTCCTCGAAAAGTAAGTTAATTGTAATACTACAAGCCAAATATTAGTTTAGTGATCAAATTAATCTTGCAGCCTTGGAACTTTTCTTTGAAACAATATTGTATATATTTTTTAAATTGTTTTCTGTGTTTTTTAGGAATGCTAGGGAGGTCGGAATGGTTGCGAAGTCCCTGTTGCACTTGGTCTCTACAAACACTGTATCGGCTGAGAACTTCCTTGCAGGAATGAAGGACACATTCGATTTTGCACCCGATCTCTACATTGATATCCCTATGTTATACGACTATTTAGGAAAATATGTGGCTCCACAAATAGAAAAGAAGGTATGTCCTGACAAAATTAGTAAATATACGGTAACATGGCTTAAAAAACTAAAATATGTTAATCAAAAAATGTTTTTTTTTACAGCATATCACATTTGTACAGACGTTTAACCTCTGTAGCAACATAATTTCTGCTAATCAAGGTCATTTAGTTCTCAAATCAATAATAAACAACATGACCGACAGTATGGGACAAACATTTGCCAAAAATAAATGGCAGGAATCAGGGTTACAACTAAGCCAATGGATGAGCGAAGACCAGGTACACTAAAGTTTATTTTAAATAATCTTATTTGTGTCTATCTTAGATGTAAATTAGGGATCTAATAAAAAAATTATTGTTCAGGTTCCGAAATTCATAGAAGAAAACAAATTCGAATTCCTGGAAGGAGGTTCCAAAACGACATTTGATGAAGCTAAGGCAATACTGACACCAGCTGAAACACAGACTAGGTTACTACAACTAATGAATTCTGATGAAAATTGTGATTGTATAAAGGGATGGGTGGAGGTAAGACAATCCAAACATATGAAATAAATAATTACGTTAGTTATAAGCCCAAATATATAAGTTCCGTCAACTGACTAAATTCAAGATGTCTGCCGCTGTCTTTGGCAGAGACTAATGTCCTTAGAAATATCGCTATAAGAACTGTTTGCTTTGTTTTTCAGGATAAATTCGGCAAAGCGTCGAATGAAGATTGGTTCATGCGGGCACTGATCCAGGCTACCTGCGAGCACGCGTTGTACCACGACGGCCGCGACGTGCCTCACTTTAACCAGGACAGGATGAGCAAATACGCTGGCCTCATTCACGACTTCGGCGAATCGAAGAAATCTAGGGAGGCCAGCTGTTTGTTTGGCATTCAACATTTAATACATAAATTAGAACACCCTCAAGGTACACACTGAGTTATTCTAGAGATTAACTTTTATTTGGTTTCATGTCTTGTGAACAAGTCTTTTTTTTTTTCATTGAATAGGTCTGTGAATACACTTTTTAAACTACGTGATTTCTCTGAAGGGCCGACTAGTCGGCAGCATTACGGACTAGTTGTCAACTTAACAATTTTGCAATAAAACCAACATTTTATTAAATTAGTAGTACATTTAGAAGGGTAGTCAGAAAAATATTAACAAAACACGTCACAACCAGTGTACCTAAAATGTTTCAACTATGCCACTGCTCTGTTCTGTTTAAGTATTTGAAAACGGTTCACCCATTTTTTTTTAAGTTTTGCAAGGTTTCGCTACTAAAGAGCGAATTTTTGAATAAATACCAACAATTGCCGAGTGATGATAAGCATTGCAGACTAGTCGGCAATTTTAAAACCGACTTGTCTGCTAGTCGGCAAAAGTCATAGTCGGCCCATCTCTAATTATTATTTTTAGAACTATGAGTGTAAATCGCGTTTGGACAATTTTATAGACTTAAATTACATCGTAATTTCGTCGAGACAACCCGACCCTTAGTTCTAATAATAATTAAAAATCTGTGAATAGTAACAAAAGACAATCCAAAATAACACCAAATACTTTTCAAAACCCTCTTCTTACTGATATGTAAAGGAATCGTATTCTCGCTTCGTTTTTTCTCAAAATTAATGATTGTTTTGTTTGTTTCAGGGTTAACATTAGAAGTATTTCAATATTTACATGAACAATATCTAATTTCTCTCGACGGATTTTTAGCGTGGGAATCGTCAGAAAAAGAACCTGAAGGAAAAGGTAAGTTGTTGTACAAGGAGTCACTTTCTAATAGTAAAATGTGGCTAGCCCGCGTAGCACACGCGCCCCGTCTGCGTAGAGATAAACAATTATTTAGATTCTTCGTTTATTCTGTTCTCTACTACTTAGACAAAGGGCATATGCTACGCGGGATGATATGACATTCCGCGTTGCGCATGCGCAGAAATGTTTAAAATAGATATACATACATTTACAGGTTGTTTGGTGGAGGGTTAGACAAACTTGGTGGGCGTGTAGCTGGACCTATTTGTAAAATACAATTTGAAAGAAAAGACCTTAACTCTTCACATTTTTTTTTATAGATAATTTTTGTGATTTATTATTTCCCAAATTTTACCTCTTTACCCTTACAACTTTTTTTTGAACATGTTTTCGCTTAAACTTTTTATTCGAATTTGGTCCCAAATGTATCCTTGATCTATCGAAGGCATTATTAATCCAAAATAATGACAAAAGAATTAGTTATGGGCTCTCAAAGTTAAGAAAATAAAAAAATGTTGCCCGAAAGGTCAACTAAACATCATTCTAAAAAAAAAACTAATAGTGATCGAGGAGTTCAAAAACTCTTAAAAACTGCTCTTGACATCCCTTATTACAACGGTGTATTCCATGTAGCATAAAAATCTACTAACTTGTCTAAAATAAGGTTTATGGGGAAAATTTAGTGAAAATTCAAAGGAAAAATACACATTTCTATTTTGTTTAATTACGAATTTTGTTCAAAAACATCTCCCATTGTTCCAATACATAATGTGCGCGACAGGTGGAGCCCATAAAACGGGGCCAAGTCATCTAATCCACGAGTTTGGGAACTCTCTAGTTGGGGACGCGTTGTCTATGAACTCTCTCACTGTGAGACCTGGCCAAACGTTGACGGAAAATCGCATTTGGTGCGATGTTTGCCTAATTGCATATGGATTTTTTGACCTGACACCCTCAACGGGGACTGGAATTCTTGGAATTATTGCAAAACGATCGCCCTGGAGTGATGAGCGACGTGCTGATATTTCATGAAGATCGACTAGTAGTATTTCAAAATGAGGGATGTCCGGCATACCTCATTTTGAATTTTCATGGTAGATTTTTATGATACATGGAATACACCGTTGTAATAAGGGATGTCAAGAGCAGTTTTTAAGAGTATTTGAACTCCTCAATCACTATTAGTTTTTTTTTTAGAATGATGTTTAGTTGACCTTTCGGGCAACATTTTTTTATTTTCTTAACTTTGAGAGCCCATAACTAATTATTTTGTCATTATTTTGGATTAACAATGCCTTCGATAGATCAAGGATACATCTGGGACCAAAATCGAATAAAAAGTTTAAGCGAAAACATGTTCAAATTAAAGTTGTAAGGGTAAAGAGGTAAAATTTGGGAAAAAAATAAAAAACAATGTTAAGTGACGATAAGGTATTTAGATGTATCACACCGTTTTAGGAGATGTCGTACGAATACGGCTTTTTTTGGTAGCTCTTTGTCATTTTATGTTGATTACATAACTCCAAAATTGTACAATCAGGGCGGAGTTGGTTTAGTAAAGAACTTTAGATACTTATTGTATGAAGTGATCACATTCTCGTATACACCAACGATTCTCATGAATCTTACACTCACTAATCAGTAATGAAATGAAATACAAATAAAAAACATTTTCTGTCTTGCAACTGTAATACCTTCCGAGAAATTTCAAATAAAGCTTGTTTTTTTCAGTTTGAATGGTGTTTGTATGACCGTATTGTGATCGTTTGTTTGCAGGTGTGATGCTGAAAGCTCTCACGTCATTCTTTACCAACATTAAGGAGGCGGACAACGAAGACTCTTGCAGCGAGGAATGACGACCGCGTGCCGTGGGCGGGCCCTTCCTTTACCCGCTCTCACGCCTCACGTTCACTCACCCTCAAACCAACACACCATACGATATATATTATTATATTTTTATATATTAAAACGTAACGCCCTATCGCAATCATTATTACTTTGCTGCGATAAAAAAAAATCAGATAAAAAAAAGTTGTAAAATATTTTTATTATAAAACTATAGTTTTAACAATGATTATTATGAAATGAGAATCGCTTTACTTCATCTCTTTAAAAAGTAATTCTGTTTTAATTTATGATATGTTGTTTGGCTGTACATTTCTTTTAAATATAATTTTAAAAGTGTTATTTATCTTTACGTGTCTTTAATAAATAACAAACTGAATGGCGTTTTACAAGTGCCTAATGACTGGCACTTGTAATAATTAACACAAAATATTATATATCATATGCCGTTAATAATTAAATTAGTATTTTATAAACCTTGTATCCGGAACTGTTGAAGTATGTTTTATTTCCTCCTGATATTAATTTTGTATAATCTAAATTGAAGTTGTTTGATTTGTATAATCTACCTATGTATGTAGTAAATAATAATCGTAACTGAGGCAATAAGACAACATAGAACAGTCAAGATTTATATTTTTAGCCAATTATAAATAGTTGATTTTTCTCATGAATTATAACTAGTTATAGAATATTTTTTTATTGCGTTTTCATATTCTTAGCTTAATCATACAATAGTTAGTAAGCCCTTCGGCTTCACAGGCAGTCATGTTGCTGTTAGATATTTCCGAATAAAAGTGCCTATATGTTTTACTTCATAGCAGATTGGTTTTATTGTTTTTGATTAGCAACATGCGTACTTTCGCATTTATTATTAGATGTACATTTGATACACGAAACTATAATAGGGGTGTTTCAGACATTTTTTATGGCTAATCATTTACCGGGTGAATTAATATATGGATGAATCAGGAAATGGTTAGGTTTACCAGAGCTGACAAGTAGAAAACCTACTTGTTTCGTAATCTATAAGTGATGTCAAAAATCGCAATGAATCGAGTGTGCGCGAGTCGATATATTCGTTGTCAAAGCTGTCCACTATTAAGAGGCCCCCTGAGGTAACGTTATTAGTTTTTTTTACTATGGTAAACATGGTAAATCTATAAACACTCCAAATCTTAGTCATCTCATTTCTACATAAAAAGAATATACATACCAAAGTTCACTTTCGTCTGTCTGTTTCATTAACATGGCATTGCACTGCTAAATATACTATATTTCAAATTAGAATTCCTTTTTTCTTCTATATTTCTTCTTTCTTTCTTTTATTTTCGGTTAGTCGAAAGTCTTCTATTTTCATATTGATAAAAGACTCATAAATCCTTATTTTGTGTTTAGACAGCTTAGGCCATTAATTTTATCGACAAAATCGCGTCAATTTTATTACGATTATTGAGAAAACAAAGAATGATCTAAAAGTGTTATTATAATTGTTAGCTCGGGTGCTACAACCATTTTCTGGTGATGATTCCGTTCTAGCAATAAATACAAAACAATTTGCCTTTATAGCGTAATAGTTCTACTACTGGATTATTAATATTGTTAATCAATTTAATTTTAATACAAATATTGTACCGACTGTATTGATCGTGACACTTATCTTAATATAATTGTTATTAACGTTAAATATGGCGGTTGTTATTATTCGTTTTTATTATCTGTATCTTACAGTAAATTGACATCGCGGTAAGGAGCAGTTATTGCTCAAACGGCTTATATATCGATATGTCACATAGATAATCTTTTTCTCCGTTATTTTTTTATTGTAGTTAGTGGACGAGAGCAGGTTCTGTTAAAATTATGAAAATGTAAAAAAACATCGTCCCGTTTGAGAATTAGATTAATGAAGAATTGTTTTGATTACATACAATCTTACTGCAGATTTCGTGTAATAATATAACTGTTGCAATAATCATTTAAAATTGCATGCAGTTGAAAGATTCCTTTATGATTTATATAGATATATTATTGTTTAGTTTGTAACGGTATGATACAATATGTATGATAGCCAGCAGCCCGTGAGCATCTCTCTCACTTGGGGCGAGCGAGCGCTGCGCGTGAGTCGCGTCGCTTCTTCGCGACATACATAGACACGCCGACGCCGCGCTGCGCTATGCACTATATAATACCTGTAACCTTTTCTGGATTTATTTTAATGATATATATTTCAGTTATGTAAATAAAGTTTTAAAAAATGACGAAACCATTTTTAATGAATATTCCTATTAGAATATCGTTTGTACTCCATAATAGAAATATAATGTGAACTGAAATATTTACACAGCTACATTGATTGATTGATACATAAATAGTTAATAGAAATAGACGAAATAAATGAGCTTTTTTATTCCAGTAAAGTGTATGTATGCATCAAGATTTTTAGTTAAAGGTTACAAATAACTATTTATTATAAATTTTTTTAAAAAATTAAAAAATAAATCTCTGTTTGAGATTTTTGTACATAAAATTGTTGTTTTAATTAATTAAAATTTAGAGGTGATGCGTAATGATTTGCGAAGGAATCTTGATTTTTCATGTTATTGCAGAAAATAAACCAACACTTAGTAATTGGCAAATCTAGAATTTAATTTTCCACGAGTTAAAATCAGTGAAACGATAGGTGCCATTTAATTGAATGTATTTGTTATTTTTACGACAAACTGAAAAAGAATTACCGACGCAGAGCCTGACGTGTCACCTTACCGAAAATATAAGGCTTTTTTACGTATAGTGTGTGGCTCATCTAGTGTTAGAATTTTAGGGCGCACTAAGCCCTCTAACTTGATCTAACGACAGCTATCAACCGAGCAACTGCCTAAACGTACCTTCCGCGGAGCACGGAGACCCGAGAAAATGTAAAGTAGGTTTCGTACGATGAGATATTTTTGTCTAAGATCAAACTTCAGTTCTTTAGTTAGGACTTCAGAGAAATCGCACTTGTACGCTTGCTAGCACAAGCTTGACGATATTTTTAGACGCCCTTAACTTTAACAGTGGTTAAATTAAACTTATGCGAAGCTGTACGAATGCGCGCGTAGAATATTGGTAAAATTGAGGGTTTTGGTAGAAAATGGTAAGATTGGTAGAAATTGGTGAGTTTCGTAAAAAATGGTAGTTATTGGTAGAAATGGTAATTTTTGGTAGAAAATAGTAGGATGTTGTAGAAATTGGAAGGTATTAATGGAAAATGGTATAGTAGGTTTGGTAGAAAATGGCAGGTATTGATAGAAAATAGTAGGTTTTGGTAGAAAGTGGTAGGTTTGGTAGAAAATGGTAGTTTTTGGTAGAAATAAGTAGGGTATAGTAGAAAATGGTAGGTATTGATGGAAAATGGAAGGTTTGGTAGAAAATAGTAGTTTGGTAGAAAATGGCAGGTTTGGATAGAAATTGGTAGTTACTGTCCGACGCGAACAATGGTGAAAGTACGTTGCTCATTTTCTCATAGAGGGTGATGAGTAGTAGAATGTTCACCTCGAGAGCAAACACTATTTTCGCTTGAGTGAGGTACTTTGAATCCCTCGATTAGCTTAGGATTCTACTAAAGCATCCTTCGCTCCTCTCTGGATTCAAAAAAGACTCTCGCCGTAGTCTTTTCTCCGCTAGGTAAACAATCTACTATTGTAATATGCAATCCAATTTATTGGCACTTTACTATTGTAAACTAGCTGACCCGGCGAACTTCGTACCGCCTTTCTGAGTCTTTCTGAGAGATTTTCTTAATATTTTTTTCCGTAAGAACCTTGTACAGAGTATAAGAAAACTACAAAAAAAAATCAGCCATGCCATGTCGTGACAACGAAAAACGGGTTTAATTTTTATATACAGGGTGTTTGGTGGAGGGTTAGACAAACCTGGTGGGCGTGTAGCTGGACCTATTTGTAAAAAACAATTTGAAGGAAAAGACCCTAACTCTTCACATTTTTTTTATGATAATTTTTGAGATTTTTTATTTTTTTCCCAAATTTTACCTCTTTACCCTTACAACTTTTTTTTGTACATGTTTTCGCTTAAACTTTTTATTCGATTTTGGTCCCAGATGTAACCTTGATCTATCGAAAGCATTGTTAGTCCAAAATAATGAGAAAATACTTAGTTATGGGCTCTCAAAGTTCAGAAAATAAAAAAATGTTGTCCGAAAGGTCAACTAAACATCATTCTAAAAACAAAACTAATAGTGATCGAGGAGTTCAAATACTCTTAAAAACTGCTCTTGACATCCCTTATTACAACGGTGTATTCCATGTAGCATAAAAATCTACCAACTTGTCAAAAATAAGGCTTATGTGGAAAATGGAGTGAAAATTCAAAGGAAAAAATACACATTTTTATTTTTTTTAATTACGAATTTTGTTCCAAAACATCTCCCATAGTTCCAATACATAATGTGCGCGACAGGTGGAGCCCATGAAACAGGGCCAAGTCACCTAATCTACGAGTTTGTGAACTCTCTAGTTGGGAACGCTGTGTCTAAGAATTCTCTTACTGTGAGACCGTTTCATGGGCTCCACCTTTCGCGCACATTATGTATTGGAACTATGGGAGATGTTTTGGAACAAAATTCGTAATTAAAAAAAATAAAAATGTGTATTTTTTCCTTTGAATTTTCACTCCATTTTCCACATAAGCCTTATTTTTGACAAGTTGGTAGATTTTTATGCTACGTGGACTACACTGTTGTAATAAGGGATGTCAAGAGCAGTTTTTAAGAGTATTTGAACTCCTCGATCACTATTAGTTTTGTTTTTAGAATGATGTTTAGTTGACCTTTCGGACAACATTTTTTTATTTTCTTAACTTTGAGAGCCCATAACTAATTATTTTCTCATAATTTTGGATTAACAATGCCTTCGATAGATCAAGGATACATCTGGGACCAAAATCGAATAAAAAGTTTAAGCGAAAACATGTGCAAAAAAAAGTTGTAAGGGTAAAGCGGTAAAATTTGGGAAAAAAATAAAAAATCTCGAAAATTATCATAAAAAAAATGTGAAGAGTTAGGGTCTTTTCCTTCAAATTGTTTTTTACAAATAGGTCCAGCTACACGCCCACCAGGTTTGTCTAACCCTCCACCAAACACCCTGTATACAGGGTTATGGGTTTCCAATTAGAAACTGTTCAGCGGGTAATTCTCCACATCAAAACTAATAACTTTTGTTCTACCACTTTTGCCAATTACTTAATTTTTTTTTTCATACAAAAAAATAAAATAATATTCAGTTCTAAAAACGTTCTAAGAACTATGTTTGTAGGTAGGTACGCGACGTGCCGGCCGCCGCGCGCGCGACTATCGGCTCGCGCGCCGCGTGCCGCGGTTCATTCACGGTGCGCGGAAGCTGCGCGGGGCGCGGGATATCTATGACGCAAGTGCTAAGTGCATCGGACAATTAGAGGGCGCTACTCACACACCTGCCGCAGGGGCAATCTAGGGTGTAGGAGTGGGGATGACCCTTAATTGCATCCTTAATTGTGATGTGTGTAGGCATGCAGGGGCAATTTGGAGGATTGGCCCTGCGGCAGGGCGGCAGGGGCGCGAGACCATCCTTGATCCCTAAGTCGTCCCTGCCGTCGCTGCGTGTGTAGCGCGATTGGGGCAATTTCTCAGTCAGTTTGTCAGTATCTGTCACACGGAGTGCACGTATACATAGCGTACAATCAAAATGGCGGCCGACAACGAACGCGAAGTTTGGACGCGAATTATAGAAGTTTATCAAGACCGACCTCACATGTGGGATAAAAATCATAAACATTATTTTAACCGTGACATGAGGCAGCAAACATTCACACTAATGTTTGAAATTTTTGGGGAACTCAAAACCAACATGGAGCTGCCGGCTTTCAAAAAAAAATTTGAAAATATGCGGACATCCTTTTTTCGGGAGTTAAAAAAGGTACGTATTTTTAATTAAGTAATGATTATTCAAAATTGTGTTTTGAAATTTTTTTTTTGTAGGTATTTGTATTTCATTTCAATGTGTTATCTTTTTTAGGTTAATTCTTCAAAACAAACAGGATCTGGCAGCGATGATGTGTACAAACCATCTCTTTGGTATTATAATCTCTTTACTTTTATTGAAGAGACTACTGAACCATCTCGCACGGGAGTAGATACCATGGACTGTGACGAGGTAATACTTAAAATAAAACAAGAATAAAATCACTTGGCACAATTATATATATATTTATTAGAATTACTTCTAAATATTAGGTATAAGTACTTACTTAAGTATTTCATCAACATTAAAACTATTTTAATGCTCTTATATTACTCGTAACATGTCTTCTTGAAAATCAACACTGCCTTGTCCGTTAAAATACGACATAAATTGACTTCTAACGTAGTTTCCTTCATCGTTGCGCTGTTTTTCATTTCTTTGCGCAAGTGATACTAATTCGAATGATTCTGCCCGCCAACCACCTGGTCGATAAGTTCGATCGTTTGTATTTTCAGAATCTGTACATGAATTTGTCAAATAGATTTTTGATTTTGTTCTTAAAAAATTGTGTAAAGCGCAACATGCTAGAACAATAGCATCGACGTTCTCAACATTTACACTTATTTTTCGGCGAAATATCCTAAAACGTGTTGCCAGTATCCCAAAAGCATTTTCTACTACCCGTCTTGCCCTAGATAACCTATAATTAAATATTCTTTGTTCATGGTTTATATTCTTGAATGGATAGGGCTTCATCACGTGTCTGTTGAGAGAAAATGCACTGTCTCCTACAAATACATAGGGCACTGTAGTATTACTATTTGGTAACGTTGAAGCTGGTGGTAGGTTTAACTGGCTTTTCATTAGTTTTTCATGAAATTTTGTATGTTGTATTACACCACCATCAGAGACGCTTCCATTTATGCCAGTGTGTACATACATAAACTCATAATTTGCATTAACAATGGCAAAAAGTACTACACTAAAAAACTGTTTGTAATTAAAAAAACACGAGCCACTACCAGGGGGCTTTTCTATAGCTACGTGTTTTCCGTCCATTGCTCCAACACAGTGACTGAAATTCCATTTTTCTTCAAACATTTTTGCTGTGTTCTTCCATTCAGTTTCCGATGTGGGCATCTGAAACAAACAGTAATTGAGAAATTTAATATTTCAGGTTTCACAGAGTTTGGAATTGGATGAACCATCTGGTAGTCAATCACTCAACCTAAAACGTCCAAGTAAGCTAGACAAAACAGAAGAAGAACCTGCTCCAAGAAAACCGCGATTAAACTTACAAAAAAAACAAGAGAAACTGTTTGATACTGCTCAAAAACTTCTTACCACTACAGATGAATGGGAAGTCATAGGAATGGGCTATGGTATTCAATTGAAAAATTTAAGTAAACACCAGCAAGTTGTTGCGAAAAAATTAATATCCGAAGTCATTTTCTATGGGCAACTTGGAAAACTAACAGAAGAATCGTCAATCACTTTGAAAAACCAATATCACAATCCGTACATTCATTCAGTACCTATTAATACTCTTACACCATCCCCACAATATCAATCCTACGTATCTGCTCCTACTCCATCCCCACAACATCAATCCTACGCATCTGCTCCTACTCCATCCCCACAACATCAATCGTACGCATCTGCTCATACTCCATCCCCACAACATCAATCCTACGCATCTGCTCCTACTCCATCCCCACAACATCAATCGTACGCATCTGCTCCTACTCCAACCCCACAACATCAATCATACTCATCTGCTCCTACTCCATCCCCACAACATCAATCGTACGCATCTGCTCCTACTCCAACCTCACAACATCAAGCCTATGCATCTGTTCCTACTCCTACACAATCCTCACAACTTTCTGAGGTTCAATATGATGACATTACCATTGATTTCCCTAACACTACTTTTAGTAATAATAATAATTTAGTGGAAGGTAGTTTCACTAAAGTTAAAGATTTTCTTATATTTAAACACAAAAAGTAATTAAAATGATAATGTCTTATCCTTTAAAATTCTCACAATTAACTTAATATTTGGAAACTGGGTACCTATAACTTGTTACCGTATTAATAAAAAATATTTCACCGACTGTGATTGTTTTTTTTGTGGTTGAATCTTGGTTGAGTACTTACAAGAAAAAACAGTTTATCTAGAATTTCGGGAAATTAAATTTCTAACATGCAGGTTTACTTTTTATAATTATACTTTATATAAACTTACCTTTATATAATGTTTCAGACAATTGTAAATCGCCCAACAAGTCTCAGGAATCATTGTTGACATCAATTGTGGTGATATGATACAACTAAATTTCAAATCCTCGTAGGTTTGTCCACTGGCCAAAAACCGAAGCGTAGCAATTAATCGTTCTCTAGCGCTTACGGCATTCCGCATCAATGTATTTTTTTTTTCTATAAATGGTGCCACCATTGCAAGAAGCTCTTCAAAAGAGTCAGAATCCATCCGTAAAAAGTTATTGAAGTCATCTACTTCCAGTTCTTTTATAATATTCATGTGGCATAACTCACTTCTTTTCAGTAGCCATTTCTTCACCCAGTATCTCCTTTTCCTTTTTTTTTGAGGTAGCACCACTGAAAGCGCCAAGGCTACTCCAATCTTTTGATTGGTCGATAATACGGGTGCCATTCTCAATACGTGTGCTCAGCTCAGCTTACTCGGAAACACTGCACGGCAGGCAAGTGTGTAGAGATACTCCCGATATCGCCACAACCGCCATGCACCCTAGATTGCCCCTGCGGCAGGTGTGTGAGTAGCGCCCTTTATGACAATGTCTCACAAGCCTGCAGAGTTCCGGAGAAAGTTTCCAAACTCTGGGCCTTGTACCAGCTCATGCTGATCAAGCTTAGCTTTCATGTAAATGTGTTATTAGGACCTGTAATTTTAGGAAGACTGAACAGTGATACGTACTTAAACTTTTTACAAGAAACATTGCCAGTGTTGTTGGAAGAAGTGCCGCTTGCCTATTTACGCAATATGTATTACCAACAAAACGGCGCGCCAGCGCACTTTTCCCGACAAGTGCGTGAACAAGTGAACACTAACAGCCTTATTAATAAACGTGGAATAAGGCCTGAGTAACTTTACCATTTTCTGTTTATGTCTGTCAACTTTGAAAGTTCTTATCACGGAAAAAGACAATGCATGTTTTCACTACTCCGACCGTACTCCACGTTTATTAATAAGACTATTAGACACTGAATATCCAGGGAGATGGATCGGGCGATCTGGTCCTGTAGCCTGGCCGGCTCGGTCCCCGGACATAACACCATTGGATTGTGTGACAGTGGCGGTGCGGTGACGTCCCGAGAGATGCTTATTGCTACTAGGTAAACTGTGGTACCTAGTTAGTGATTATTTGAAGGAATTGTGGTCTCACAAAAGTGTTCGCTCAGCAATCGCTCACCACTGCACCCGCAATAATGTAAGTATGCCGTGTACTGTAACTGTAACTAAATCTAAAGAGGAATGTAACTCACATTCCTCTTTAAGCCGGGTCCAGACATGATCATTTGACCGATCCTATCACCGTATCCGATCACCGTATCCGTATCTGCGTAATGTATCAAGCCCCGTATCAAGTTGTGGTCGCCTCCGATTTGCTCCGTATCCGTATCTTCACTTCTTCTTCCGTATTTTTCTACTTCTTCCGTATCTCCTTTGATGATCTGACAAAAACCGACACGACATGGGACGGGCCGTATCATATCGGCGTATCGAGATCCCGTATCATGATACGTATATCATTACCCGTCCACATATGCGATCATCATACGCGGCGACGATACGGATACGGTGATCGGATCGGGCAAATGATACATGTCTGGACCCGCCTTTTGATAGTAGGTACCTACTCCACCTTCGGTGTTTTTCTTAGTCTTAGATGAAAACAAAAAACAGCAGATACCTACGTTACCTAGTCTCGGAAAATGAGACGATAAAACTGCGTCTAGCTGACGCACTAGCCTCAGTCGTATGTCGAACCGTTACCGCATGAGCGTGTCTAGGGATTGCAAAATCCGTTTTTTTTTTAAATCCGGTTTTCTGAATTTTCCTTCGAAAAAAAATCCGGATAATCCGAATTTTTCGAAGTTTTCGAAGTTTTAAGGTAATTTGATAAGACTGAAATAAAACAGCATAAATCATTTAAAATCTGCGTTTATTTAGAACTTTAGAACATTATAGAACAATAACAAGATACAATCTGCATTTATTCTAATCTAATCACTAATCAGAATCATAAATCAGTCTTTTTTTAAAAAACGAGATCTTAATACCATGGATGCGTCCAGTGTCTTTCTAATCTAATCACTAATCAAAATCACAAATCCGTCTTTTTTAAAAAACGAGATCTTAATACCATGAATGCGTCCAGCGTCTCGTCGTTAAGGCGTGATCTAAGTTTATTACAGAATATGCCTGCTGTCGAAAATGCTCTTTCAGACTCCACGCTGGTCGGCGGTATGGAAAGCAACCTGTTCAGAGCTTTTTGTAGGATTACTGGACGAGCTCCGCCGTTTTCAAATAAAGCCATTTCAACGTGAATCATTGAAAGCAAATCAGTTGCGTTGGTTACACTCGTTGACTGGTGTCGATGATCACTACCCACACTTGCAAGAGAAAGTTGACGATTGAGCTTTTCTTTAAAACTGAGCGGTGATGGATCAGAACTATCGCATAGAGTTTCTGAAATAGAGTTCGTATTAGTCGACGTGGTCGTGGAATCGTCAACGTCCAGGGATACAGCTTGATAGAACACATTTTTAATTTCTTCATACGTAGGTGTTTTAAATGTATCTTCGTCTTCCTCAGTCTCATTTAAAAATTGATAAGGGTTGTGTAAGTATTGTATGGCACCGACAACATTATAGAGCCGCCTCTCTTTAATCCTCCGTTTCAATGAAATTGCCAGTTGCTTGCCAGACATCGTTTCTTGACTATCTAATGATTTTATCAAAAATTTAAGAGCAGTATCGGACGTTAGAATGGAAGCATCTCTGCGGCAGAGTACTTCCACAGTAGTTTTGATCCAGTCCAAACAAATTTGCAGATTTTCTAGACATAATATTTCTATATCTGAAAATTTAATACCAGATTTCACATCAATCAATGCCTTCTGTATGCATAATTTTAGTTTTAAAAATCGTTCTAGCATAATTGATAGGCTGCTCCACCTGGCACCAAATTCGCTCAAACAAAGTACAAAAGCCTATCTATATTGTTCGAATTTGGGTTATAGAGTAGGTAATACCGATCTACTATTACGTAGAATGAAAATTTGTGGATAAATGTATTTTTTTTCGTTAAACTCAATTTTGACTAAAAACCGAAAAACCCGGATTTGAGTCTTAAAAACCGGATTTGAAAAACTTCAGAAAATCCGGATTTTTCAGTTATTTTCGAATTTCGAAGAATCCGGATTGCAATCCCTAAGCGTGTCAAACTGCGATTATCTTTGTGAAATTCTTTTTCGGGGCTACCCGTGGCGAAGCGGTTTATCGCGTTGGTTCGGATACCAATAGTCGCGGGTTCGAATCCCGCCGGGTACTAAAGTTTTTGAAAGCATTTTTTCAAAAGCAGTATTCCTAAGTGTGGATTAAAACTAAGAAATAATGTTTACAAATTCTTTTTGCTCATTTTACAAATGCCTGAATCATTCTTAAAGACAAATGATTTTAAATACAATAATTTTATTAAAATGCATGTAGGTGTTTCGAATACGCAATGTTAGAATATACCGTATCTACTATTTTTGTTTTCATCTAAGTTCAATGTGCGGGTTTTATTTGGCGGCTTAATACAAAGGAGCCGCCACGGCGGGTGGCGGCACACGTCAAAGAGTACAAACGTTTTGGCGCGTGCCGCCCGTCGCCGCGGTTTCAGTTCGCGACGCGCGGCGCGCAGCGCGCAACGCGCATCGCGCCGCGCGCCGCGAACCGTACGGGTACCTACCTACTAGGGCACAATTTTTCTAATAAATATGTAAAGTAGGTAGGTAAATTAAATATGTTTTTAATGAGGTACATACCGCACGAAAGCCCCCAATATGTGCAGACTACTGCAGACACACAAATTAAAACATACCTACTTACTGTCTAAACGTGTCGTGATGCGATAAGTAGGTAGGTAGGTATGTTACCTACCTCACCTACAATTCCCGTAAAACAGGTCGGTCCGAGAGGCAGTGGGTGGAGGGTGTAGAAAGTGTTAAGGATGTTTGATGAAACAATGCTTATGAGTACCTACCTAATGAACTAATGAATGAATGACAGATAAACATGATTTTTTTGCCTGATTTCAAGGAAAGATGCTTCGCTCGGTCAATTAGTACGTTTGTGTTATTTCAAGACCGATTTTACCTAGCTACTTATGGTTGTGTTAGAAAAGTAGGTACCTAAAAGTAGGCTCTATGAGTTAATACATTTTTTTTGCCGCCGGAGGTTTTTAATCAGAGGGGTTACATAGGTTGGTACCTACCTCAAAATGAAGTAGGGAAATTACCTACTCAGTTTTTTCGTAGGTACCTACAAGTAGTTGAGTAAAAACGTAGGTATCATATGAAATGAGTCGACGACCGACCGGGCGGGACTGAGTGAGGCGCGCGCGCGCTCGCGCTTTTGCGTGTGTGTGTATACGCGCCCCACAGACCTAGCAAATGTCAAGAATTACTCGCACAACTTTAACACAATTTTCAGACCTAAGTAGTAGGCTTTGACGAAAGTCGTGGAACAAAAGTTATTAGTTTTGATGTGGAGAATTACCCCCTGAACAGTTTCTAATTGGAAACCCATAACCCTGTATAAGATTAAAGTGGAATGCCAACAATTGGTATATTTAATCTCATATAAGCTCATTTTGGATAAGGGCGGCTAAGAAGATACACTCTGCAATAATAACGGCGCAATAGAAGTTAGAACACTTGCTTGGATCGGCGCCGGTAAAACGAGGCTAAGTGGGAGAGGCCAGCGAAAGCACGTTTACGTAATAATTGGTGTGCCTCGTGACTTTTCTTACTATGGCAAAAGAAAGACGTGATCAAACTAGAGAATGGATCAAAATGAATCCATTGAGATATAAAAGTTTGAGATCTATGTGTGAATCAGCCTTCGAGCTATGACGTCGGTACTAAACTCAGTGATATAGAAATGACACGTGCAAGATTTTCCGTCACATTCAACGTATGATTGTGTGATTGTTGAACGTAAACAAATACCAAAAAGTATTATTTTTATAATTTATTTGTCATACTATATTATTTAGTTTTTTTTATGGAATTTGTAACTTAATATAATGGAAATAATTGATGAAATTGAAGGTGAAGATTCTACTTACTTAATTCAGTTTGAGTCTAGTTTAAGTAAAATACCGAATGCCTGCCTAGTGCCTACATACAAGCTTACAAGTTCATTTTGTTTAAAAATAATTCTCAGAGCGTACAAAAACCAAAAGACACACAAAGAGTACAGAAGAGGAGTGCAAATGCATCATGATCAGTGGTCACCTGGAAGCGGTGAAGTGGCTCCTGTGGCCACGAGACTACAAGGCCAGTCCCGGACATCTCGCCTTGAACGATTGGGCGCGCAATCATCACTACTGGCTGCGTTACGTCGAGAGCGACGAAGGCATACTACCTGGAGATGACGTGCTCAAGTAAGTGGGAGGTTCTCCTGTTTCTAACAGACTGACGACAGTTAAAATTCGAAGGCGTGACGCTCACTTACACGAAAGTCGAGGAAAAAGTATAAATCGAAGAGCGTGCTGATTGTGGCTTTGGTAAAGGGGCACATGGCGCGGCGATTCCTTTATGACTATTGTCTATTCTATGGTAGGTCTAACCTTAGGTACCTACCTACTAACAGAATACCTACTTCACAGTCAAAGGGCTCGCAGAGCTTTTCCTCTCTCCTTCGACATGAAGTCAGTGAGCGTCGCGCCTTGTTCTGTTCTGTGTACTCACAGCTATGGTAGGTAAGTTAGTATTTATTTAAAATAGCTTTGACGGAAATTCCTATTTCTATCTAAACTTCCAAATTGTTCTAGGTTTACACAATCGCTAGGTACAGGTCCCGATCTCTCAGTTGGTACCCCAACGAACTCAGAATATGTTACTCGTAGAGGTACCCTACAGAACCACTAACACAAACAGGTAAATCTGTTCTTAGTGATCAATGTGATCATCATGCGTTCGATTTCGTAGGACGATGACTTTCCTCGATAAATATTCAAATTAATTGCCTTTTTGTGTTTGATTTCTAAACTAATCTCTTTTACATATACTTGTAGGTATAACAACCACATAATCTGATGCTGGGTAATTTATGTTTGTTGTGTCACAAATGGGCTTAGCAAATATCAATGGTATTATAAGAAAAATGGATTAGCATTCCTAATCCATTTTTCCCGTCGAACGACAAAAGACTACACACTTATCCATCCTACTAATATTATTATTATTATATAGTTTAGTAACATAAATGATCTTGGTTCTTGATTCCAAAATAATGTTTTAAGTATTTTAATTATCACGTCCCGTAAAGGCCGGTCTACGTGATGTGTGAAATGACGACGACGTCTAAATAAATAAATAAATAATATAAATAAATAAATGCTGCAAACATCACACATCGATATCCGTGGTAAGCTAAAGCTTGTGCTACGGTGACTAGACAACGGATAAAATACTTATATTATATGAGGGACCTGAAACATATAATTATTTTTAAACATAAGTAAATACTTATTGCCGGCTGGAATCCAACCCTTCTGCATTACAGTCGTGCATTCGTCCGACGCGCCACAGAGGTCGTCAATTGACTATGATGTTGACCAAGTAGGTACTAAGTGGTAATTTAGGTAGGTTATATATAGTAGGTAGGCAATGCTATTTAGAAATTTCTTAAAAAGGCTGTCTATTCAGGAGCACGGATTCACGATACTGGTGCATTCACGACGTCCAACGATATTACCTTGGCGACCTTCACTGCGAGAAAGTCTTATTTACTTACCAATATCCTAACCTGAGGATGCCGTCTCATTTGGGCAGCTATTTATGGAGGGCGAACACGGCATTGAAGCTGCCACCTAAGTTATATCAGAAAGAATTTAACAGATCACTGGAAATCACTCTTAAGGTACCTAACTAAAAGCTTTCTAGGAGTCTACGCTATCAACGTAATACTATAATTACGTAGCTACTTGATTTTAGCTAGAATAGCTGAGTTTGTGAGTTGGCAAGGCTCCATCTGCCATTATAAGTGTTTGTGAAACATTGTTATGGTCACCGCAGTTTCCGAGCTACTACGATTGCATCGTAGCCATAGAACTAGTCGTTTCGATTAGTCTGGTACAAATCATTAACATCATTTTTAGGGTTCCGTCCGTACCCAAAGGGTAAAAACGGGACCCTATTTCACTGAAACTTCGCTGTCTGTTCGTCTGTCTGTCTGTCACCAGGTTGTATCTCATAAACCGTGATAGCTAGTTATAGCGTGCTTGGATAATGGCCGGGTTAGTGTCCAGGCAATTTTTAAAAAAAATTCAATGTAATTGTGGGTGAAAAGGCCGTATATTATGTAATTTAAACCGGAAAGGGGGTTGTTCCGCAGGTCTAGAGTCTAGGCGAACAACTTTTTTTCTACGACTACTGAAAACACGAACTCGTTTTTTAAATTTCGATCTCGTTTAACTGAAAAGTGCTGCTATTTTTTAAGTAAAGAAGTAAAGATTATTAGAGTCAGATTGCTGTAGATCAAACTGAACAACTTAAGAACGTGGGTATTGTTACCATTTCCATACAAACGTAATACCAAAATAAATTATGAAAAATTTAGTTTTCTACCTTAATATCGATATTATTCGGATTAAGATTTTATTTTTATAAGGCCCCCACCACAAGGTTTTCCAAAATATTCATTCGAAATGAAATAAAACGTAGAAACATTTTTTCATTTTTCCAGCGTAAATTACTAGTTTACATCTCATTTACATCTCATTTGTTTTATATTATTCCCAATAAAGAGTAATTTACGCTGTAAAAATGAGAAAAAAAATGTTTCTCCGTCTGTTTAGCTATACGAGTGATTTTATAAGTAGGTTTAGGATGTAACTAGGAACATTTTAATTCATAGAAAATGGAAGCGACCGAAGCTCAAATGGACAGACTCATTGTATCCGATCAGCTGATTAAATTAGATCGTTTAGATTATTTCAAAAGGAAAACTTTCTTTCGAATATTGATGAACATAATGAGGTGAGTTTGGTTTATGAAACTGCGGGGTGCAGCTAGTTTATTGATAAATTTACTATTACTGTATCTGCACAAGCGACGACCTTTGAGGCGCCTCAAATCAAGACTGCAATGCAGCGGCTGCGGGTTCAATTCCCGCTGGGAGCAAGTATTTTTGTTTAAAAAATGTATTTGTTTCTAGTCTGGGTGTCTCTCTTTCTATAATATGTAGGTATGTATTTACAAAAGAAGTATTATATCCGTTGTCTCGTCACGAAGCTAAGTAGGTAGCTTACCACGAGGTTAGTTGGCGCTGTGTGTTGTTCACTGGGTTTGTTTATTTATTAATAAGTAGCTGCGCCCCGCGGTTTCACCCGCGTAAGACCCGATCCCGCGAGAATATCGTGATAACAAGTAGCCTATTGTTATCCAAGATCTCCAGCTATCTACATACCGAGTTTAATGGTAATCAGTTCAGCGGTTTTTAGTTGATTGACACACTCACATACGTACTCACAAACTTTCAGCTTTATAATATTAGTAGGATTTATGTTCATTTTAGTTTCCAGGATCGGTTGCAGTTAATATCGTTTGAGAATCTTTCTTGTACTCGTCTTGAAGGAACGAAGCTCATTCATCACATTGCCTGTTTTAATTCTAAAACGCTCAAGTATTTATTCCTTTGGAGATTTGTTCTGACTAATGAGAATCCTTTGCTCATTAACTACAGCTATATAACTGGTTGGTTTACTACTAATACCCCTTAAATTAAAAATGCGAACTTAAAGTTGGGGGCTCGTCTAAACGAGGTTTCTGGTGACCGAAGGGCTGGCAGCTTTCTCGCACAGAGGGTCAGCTTGGCCATTCAGAGAGGGAATGTTGCCAGCGTTTTGGGGACGATGCCTCGTGCGGACCCCCTTGACGACATTTTTTATTTATAGCGCAGGATTCATTTATTTATATGACATTTTATAAAAAAAAAAATGCGAACGTCTATCTTATGTAGTTGTAGACACCGAGTGTGATACGTGCTACGTCTTGATACAATATCGAAACGAATGCGATGAAAGGGTGTACCTATAAAATATGGTATATTATTATTAAATCCGCGGTGTCTACGCAACTTCTTTGTGCTACAGGTTATAGTGCTACAGGTTCACAACCGTTGTAGCCGAGGCGTAGGTAGGTACTATTAGGTAAACTGTGGTTCAACCTTCTCAGTCCTGGAGCCGTATTTTTGAACCACTGGAATTTAATTGGTATGCGTAAGTTCGAATTTCGCATGCTTGCTCTCGCTCGTTGTGTATGTGCGTGAGCGAGACCGCGCAGCCTTTCGCATACAAAACAGTTTCCTAACGGTTCAAAAATACCACTCCTGTGGGTTAGCTGATTTCGAACGAACGGACAAATGATTGATAATTAATTTTCCAAAGAAGTTACAAATTTTCTACGTTCGAAATTTGAAATTAATTGGAAACCGCACGCGCAGTAGGCAAGGAAATCAATCATCGACCGTTCGTTCGTGAAAACCTAGAAGGCACTCTGGAGTTCGATCAACCTACTTATACTTACCTACCATAATAATGTCAGAAACTAAGATCAAAAATGTAAACAAAAAACTGTCAATTTTAAAGGAAAAAGTAGATGAATAAAGAACTGTGACTTTGGATGGAATTTTTGTTTACATTTTTTCCTTAAAAATGACCTACATAACGAACCTTTAGGTAAAACGAAGTAAGTACCTACCTAATCTATGGTTTGTATGTCACTTGTCATTTTGTAATAAAATATTTTAAAAACCTATAAAAATTGTTAAACACTTTATAATAAAATTTATCTTAAAAAAGCTGAACCTGGGATTAATAAGCGTATACCTACGTAAACAAAATACCTACTTACCTACTAAGATGTTTAATTGTTCACCTCTATTAATATTGTGCCCTTCTATAAAGTTGTTCTGTTTTTTGCTTCCCTGTGCGGCGTTGCTGAGTATGACTGGAATATATACCGTAGGAGTCTTCAAACACCTCAACAACGTGACTTACTATAAAATAAACAACTATTTAAATTCATCTTCAGCTTTGAAGTTATGAATTTCAAGATAATTGTTGTGTTTGCGCATTGTGTATAGCCACCTTATAGCCCACCTACTGTGCGTGCAAGGCATGCGGGTGGGAGACGGCTGGGTGGGACTCATTCATCAGTCAGTCTGACTTTGTTACCATGCCGACGATTTCGACCAATTTTCGTTTGTTTTACATTTTTGTCCCTTTGTACGTCGTTTTCCTGCAAATAATGAGCACTGACGAAGAAAAGGGCAGGCTTGCTAAACTGCTGGATGGAATAGAAGTGCAGGAGACAAAGCTCTCCGAAAAAGGGTCAGATTTAGTGAAGGAGTTTAAAATTAAATTTACTAATGATTTGAATGAGGAGAAAGAACCTGAACCGACTTCTGATTTAAATGAGAACCCCTATCGAGTTGATAGGGAACTCATTGAGGAGATTGAGGGCAAACTCAGAGAACTATTAGCAGAATGCAAGAGGTGAGATTTTATACTTCCTACTTAACAATATAGCTCCAGCCTCTTATACTAAAGAGACCAACCTATGACGTCTTCATTTAAAGAACACGCAAAACGCCTTTATATGAACTTAATTGATTTGTATTACTTCAGGGAGAAGCATAACGCAGACACCGTGAATGTGACGTCTGCGCCAGATCCAAAACGTCCGTGGCGTACTAACTCAAACAAGGAAAAGTTACTTCGAATCGATAACGAAATAAAACAGCATATTGATAAAGCTTCTGACTTTATCACGCCTATGCCTGAAAATGAAATGCAAGATTTATTGAAGACTTGTCGAGCAGATAATCTCACCGGACGGCCCATATCAGCTGATACACTTGCCAACACAGTGGACGCGGCCAAAAAGAATCTATCTAATTTCCAATATAGAAGGATACAGAACAGTACCGCAACGACGATTTTACCTGAAGCCCATGAACTAGACTCGACTGCAGCTATTACACAATCTCCTTGAATACAATATCCACCTATACCGAATTCATTAGTTATTATATTAGATACACACCTACCTACTGAGTTTTAATACAAGAGCTGTTAAAACTAGATACTAGTTTTAACATGTATAGATAGGTAACTGCTGTTTCTGTTTATAGAACTGCCATTAAAATAGATAAATGTAATTTTTGTTTTTTGATTTCTATCTTGATTTCCCAGTGCATAAAAAATCCTAACCTATTTTTTTATGCACTGGATAATAATAGGTAGGTAAACCAAACTGGTATTTTCGAATCCGACGAGGAGTAGATCTTCGTAAGTGAGGGAGAACCGTCAGCCGCATAATTAGTTATGTATACATAGTAGATTTTATTCCAGGCAGCGGGCAGTACATTCCTCGTCCAGAAACAAGGCGAGACTTTCTACGTAGTCTCGGGGTGCTGACGAACTTACGAGTATTGGCTTTAGAGTATTCGCATATTGCCGATGGAACTGGAGGCGCTATCATAGCACTTCTGCCAGTATTAAAACGACCACACTTTAGATTGCAGGTAGGTACAAAATATTTCATTAATAAGTCGTAAAATTCAATTATGGATAAGTATTTTATTTTATAACAAAATTTTCGTCCTATAACCAATTTTTGATTAGCGTTTTTAGTAGTTTCAATGACTTATTTATAACAGTAAAAGAGAAACAAAAAGACTTGCTGCGCCGCCGCCGTTCCCAAATTGGCTAAATATTTCCCGATAGGTATCGGCAGAATACCTATAGGCAGGTTAGGTAGGTATACTCGTATAACATAGGCAAATTAACTGACGTCGAGTCGCTACACCACACGAATGACCCTCGCTTGTGATCTCTTTACATCAAGCGTCTAGTAACATTCGAATGGTAAGTTTCTTCATGCTGAGCCATCAGAAAAAGTAACAAGGAAACGAAGAAGAAGTAACTTATAAAAACTGTGTTGCAGATAATTTGTCGGGAGGATCAGATCCCAGGGCGAGCTGACGCGGCACTCGGAGTAGGAGGATACGGCATACCCGACACAGCATGGCGACGCATCACCATCGCATGTCCTGACCTCTATCTACTGATGGCCTTCTGTTATTATAAAATCTTTAATATATCATACTAGCTGTGTCCCGCGGTTGTACTCGCATAAGTCCCGAATTCCGAAAAAATGTTTCTAATCACACTCTTCAAATTTCAGCCCTCTCTATCAGCGGTTTAGGCTGTCCATTAATCATTCAGTCAGTCAGTCGGAACAAAGCCTTTTAAAGATTTAAGTTACAAGTTTAATAGACGACCTATTGTTAAAATTAAGTAGGAACGAGCGAGCGTGTTCAACCGGATCTTTCACCACATTGAAAGTTCATAATATTTAAACGATGAACTTCCTAGGATACCAATACTTAAATAATAAAATAAGTTATTGATGCTTATTATTGCTTATCTATGTAGCTAACACAACAAGGTTAGTTATTATAGAGTCAAAGGAATAACCTTTTCTACCTAAGATTATACTACTATTGGTGATTTAATCCACTTCATTTAGGAAAGGAGCTTAATCATGGGTAATATTCTATTAATTTTAAGCGCTTAACCCAGAGAGAACTTGCTTCACAAAGTTTGCGTTGTGTTTTTCGCCCGCATCTCTCAACTCTTAACTTCGTGATCGAGTTACTTTGCTAGATAAGTTAATGACTAAATACTATTTTCACAATGTCTTACAGTTCGTATCCGAGATTACGACAACGTCAGGCGGTTTCTTACGCCGAGTATGCCTATCCGGGAGACTCACCTCCAATACGGCGTAGATATGAAGATAGCTCAGCGACAGGATTCTGATATAAGTTGCTTCGTCCGCCATATTGCTTACCAATATGGCAGTGTTTTAGGTAAGTTGCAATATGCAAGATTGAGATTTAAAAAAAATATAAATAATTATTAGTAACATATCCGTGGTCCAGTCCAGTCACCGAATCACAAGCTAGTTTAAGGGGCTCTGTGTGTTCACAATTTTTTTAGTTAATGAAAAAAATAGGAAAACTGGTTGGATCCACTGCCGTCCTCCTTCTTCCAGATACTCTTGCTACATCTTAGAACATATCGTCATCATCAGGTGCGGTAGTGGTCAAACGCTCATCTTTGTTGTGTTTCAAAATAACCATAGAATACCAACGATGTCAACGATGGTACATTTATGATACCTGTTTGCCACCGTTGCCTTTCTAATAGCTGTCTGCGACAACGTACGATACGACCTTACACTATAAACAGTCTTTCAACTAAGTACCTATCAATTAAGACGATTTGTTTGGAATATACAATATACATGTAAGGCAGTACAAAATCCCTTCCAAGATGTTGTCTCTCGTCTAACTGACATTTTGAAGTGCATCGATAATTGCAATGCACTTGCAAAGACTCCTATATGCCATTTTTTTACTTAAGACTTTTTTGGTACAAAACGGCAGTTTCATAGGAAACGAAAGACCTACCTACATACTATGAATTAATATATCTAGTCTGTCTTATGATCACATTGTGTAAATAACGACACCCAACAGTGACGTTGAGCATTCATCAATGGCAATTCGCGGTGTTCCCCCTTCGTCGTGTCTTCGAGCTGATGCCACATCTCGTGAGGTTCTTCTACGTTGGCAAGGTTGAAGACGATGTCGATCTCAAAAGGATGCTCGAGATCATATCGTGTGGTGTCTGTGATAGTGAGTCTAATTCTTTACAACTATCAACACCTTTACCTATATTTTGTACATTTTTCTTCTGTTTTCGCGATGTTGGATTGAAATTAAAATAATTTTTCGGTTTTAATCGCGTGGTGTATAACTTTAAGTATTGTTTCAATGCTTCGCGTTTCCGGACCTTACAGGGCTCAGGATTGACAATCCTGAAGAAGAGACCTGTAAAGGTCTCGAAACGTTGAGCATTAAACCAACCAATGCTAAAAGTAGTAAACTTCATGCGATTAAAACCGAAAAATGAGTTTAATTTATAAATTCTGTAGTATACAATTTTATTATACAGACCAAAAAGTACATGCTACCTCGAAATAAACACTAAGGGAAGTGTGGTTTTGAGAGTGCGGCGAATATCAATTTACCGGACTAACAAATTGTTTTATTGATAAAATCGCCATCTAGTCTCGATATAGGTAGATATTTATCCTATTATGGTTGGCGATTTTATCAATATTTGTAAGTTCGGTAAATTGATGATCGTCACACTTTTCCTAAAGCCACACTTTCTCCTACTGACCTTACTGCGTTTACTTGTTGTACAAGTATGTTGACCATTGATCTATACCTATTTATTTCAGAGTTGAAACAAGTAAATATTCAAATTGAAGATGAAGAAATTAGAGCGGATTATTGGCGTAAATCAGTCGATTATCTTATGTCAGAATATACAGACATTTGTAACTTATACAATATTAATTTTTGTCTTGGCATTTACAAACATTAATACACATACATTTCTTAATATTTTAAACAGATCAGGGAAATAAATAAAAATACAAAAGTATCATGGAATTTCTTTATATTTAAAAAAATATTCAAAGAAACAATATTATAAGAATGTAATTTGTTCTGTACAATTCAATCATACAAATATTTTAAATTAATAAATGCGTTCCAAAATTTATAGGATAGATACACAAGTATAGGTACAGATTAACGTGCTATTAATCAGTAGAAAAGATGAAAAATATAACCCGTATCTAAGTCTAGATTTAGTAGATTTAATATCAATATTTCTAGAATTTTACTATGTACAATACAAAGCTTTAACTAGATTCATTTTTAAACTATACATGTTAAATGAAAGTATATTAAATTATACCTACCTAGGTACATAAATATAGATCAAAAAGTTGATAACTTTCAGAGTTCTATACCAAGAGGAAAAAACGAGATACATTAAGGATCACACGATGGTCGTTAGTCTGTGAAGACCCTTCTAGAAACGGGTACAACGATATAAATTAGTATTAGATGTTAGGGTCTCGGTATAGCATATTATGTAAAAATCAAGTTTCACTAGTTAATCAACATAATTTCATCTAGATTTAACTTTATTTCCCTTTACTCGCCTTCTGTCAAAGGTAGGGTGGATTAAATTTAAGGTGGATTTGCAAATGCAAAGTTATTAAATGATAAAAAACCGTTTCATTTTCTAAGCATCATTAGAATGTATAATTATTATTTATATTTGTAGTTAGAGAGAGGGATTTTGGACGACAAGGTTTAAAATCGATTTTGAACTTGAACTTAAGATCCGAGTGAAGTAGAGTAGGTCTATTATATTTCGATAATTATAGTCGAAGTGTTGTTAACAAATGAGAGAATGACAAACGATGTACCTACGCGGAAATGATAACACGTTATTTGGACGCAATATTATTGTCGAAGTACATACAATTTATGTTAATATCAGTCTTTGCCACAACTTCACTGGATGGAATTTAAAATCAGTGTACCTAGGCACGAAATGAATAAATATGAGCAAAAATATTGTAACGACTCTCAAACTGTATGTATCTAACTTTGCTTCTTATATGAATATTGATTATACAGAAATATATACGATTAACATTAACGATTAGCACGTAGAACGCGCGGGCACGGTTGCGGTAGCCGGTGTCAAATCTCAAAATTTTATGAAACATCGCGAAACCCACGGTTCAACGTGTTCAAGCACTAAGGACTCTGTAATTATTTGGCCGCGCCAAAACTCCGGGCTTTTGATATCTAACAAAATGCTCTATATTTAGTAAAAACCTGAGGGTGTGTCACTTACGTTCATATCTCGCCTGGCACATTAAAATTTCTGAACGATATTCGTCAATACGGAATCCTCCATAAAATTATCTATAAAATTTTCGGCTCTGATTACTAAACAGTAAAGTTTATTAGTAGAGGAGCCCGTGAAGATCGACCTTCACCCATCTGATAACCAGATGAGACATAATTTTTATCAAATATTATACATTAACGAACATGCCTATGATAGCTTGCCTATCGAAAAGTGTTCATGGCTATTTTTAATTAAATTAATTTTAATCAATTTTTTTTCATCACCTTCACTCTTTTGATAACCGAATGAATTGTATCTCAACTGATAGTTTTTAACATACAGAATATGCCTAGATAGGCTTGCCTACTAATTTCTGTTCATGGCTACCTGGCAAGCAGGTGTGAACATGTAAGTCAATACCTATAGGTAACTACGCCGATATGATAACCAATTCAAATTTATATCATAAGAAAGATAATTTAATTACAAAAGCAATCGTATAAGCTTGCCTGCAAAAAACCGTTCATGGAATACCATTGCCAAGCTATAAAGTTTTAGAATTGGAGTCATTTAATAGGTGCGAGAGAGAAAGTTTATAGCTTGGCAATGGTATTCCATGAACGGTTTTTTGCAGGCAAGCTTATACGATTGCTTTTGTAATTAAATTATCTTTCTTATGATATAAATTTGAATTGGTTATCATATCGGCGTAGTTACCTATATTGACTTACCCGTTCACACCTGCTTGCCAGGTAGCCATGAACAGAAATTAGTAGGCAAGCCTATCTAGGCATATTCTGTATGTTAAAAACTATCAGTTGAGGTACAATTCATTCGGTTATCAAAAGAGTGAAGGTGATGAAAAAAAATTGATTAAAATTAATTTAATTAAAAATAGCCATGAACACTTTTCGATAGGCAAGCTATCATAGGCATGTTCGTTAATGTATAATATTTGATAAAAAATATGTCTCATCTGGTTATCAGATGGGTGAAGGTCGATCTTCACGGGCTCTTAGACTATATTGGTCTTCTGATTTTTTAGTCTTACAATTTGAAGTGCCTTGCAGGCGCACTTGACCCAGGCCGTTTCAAAGTGGTGCTTTGAGATGTATTTCAATATTTATCTTTACTAGACAATTGGATTATCTTTACAAGTTCCTATATACCTGTTGTTTGTTAAGAATAGAATCTATTAATTTAAATACAGGTTCTGTTGGTTTGATTACCTTTGTAGTTTTTGGATTACCTTAACCGAGAAAATCTGAAATTTGCGATTTTTGCCAAACAACTTTTGACCAAAACTTCTCAAATTAAAGATTGTAACCAAATTTATCTAGTCAGCTGCAGCAGACGTATATCAAAATTCAATTAGGTCCAGGAAACATCCCGGATCACCTGGCAATTTTTAAAATTGACCAGGGGACTTGGTACAGGAATGATAAAATACCACCAGCAGACGTCCATATAGGTGATCTGGCAAAATGTATACCAGCTCTAACTATTATATTTCTGACCCAATTGATATTTATAAAAACACAGGTACTTACTAATGTATAATATATATCATACATATTGATTTTATCTAAGTATATTTAAAAATATAAGGGTCCACGATGTAAGACTAACATTACAATGTAAGTCAATAAGTCTGTTGTTTTAATTACTTATAGTTCAGTTTTAAACTCCAGTATGAGAGTTACTAAGTAGTAAACTTATTGCTTCGCTATAATGAGGGTCTTCTATATTTTGTCTGACACCCGAACCTACGAGGTATCTAGCCTGTAGGATCGGATGAAAAAAATTAACTGTTAATAATTCAGATAGTAAACTATAAGATGGTCAAGCATTTAGCAGATTAATATTACACTAAATGCTGCCAGAAAACCCTCATTGCATGTATTGTTGTAAACACGACATGTACCTATGTAGTTAAGACCCGGATTAATATTTTGTATAAAAATGGTAAAGCGCATAGCGTCTCTAGTTACACTACTAAACAGTTACAATTAACAGTTATATATTTAAACTAGTCAGGTATGTAGTCAAAGCTTAACTATTTATTAGTACATTAGCTACACTATGTATATTCAAGTCTACTAGGTAAATCAATTGGAAATCAATAATATAAAAATACAAAATCAGGTGCTCTTTTATGTCGAGGTCATTTATTTTATTCTAAGGTAGATCTGTAGTTATAACAATACCAAAGTAGTACAAGATCTTAATCAGAGTTGCCTTTCTTTGAAAACTTTGACCGCCACCATTTCCCAAATATTTGCCAAATATGACAAAATCACAGCCCGAACATAAACTTAATGCTTACTGCGGTTACACTGAGATCAGAAATATTGAAGTTTCGTGTTTTCCGATTCTGTCCCTAAAGTAACGTAACTACAACTTTATTACCAATTTGTAGAGGTAACATGACATAGATTTTTGGTAATTCATTGCAACTTTTAAAATTAAAGATCATTCTCTATTTAACGGTATATAGGATTAGCACAACAAAAAAAAAGAAATAATAACTTGGATCATTTATTCTTTAACTGTTGCACTGAATTACTAAATATCTATCTATGGCACTGTAAAGGAAACATTCACGTTACCTACAGCTATAGAATTAACTAGAAGCAACGGAATCGATATTGTTTCGGTAAAAACCTAATATAACATTGAATGACCGGGGCAATGGTCGATATGAGGTTAGGGTTTCAGCAAATTATCAATATCAACTGATATTCCAAAAATATAGTCTTCGTAAAAGTTACCTAGAACATACAATTAGTAATATTGTAATTTGGATCATAAAGTCACTTCATGGAACTAATGATTAAAAAATAACTTAATTATGTACCTACCTAGTTTGATTTTACCTATTTTATCTAGACGACATTATAATGTTATTTGTAGAGTCCTAATATCTAGAACCGGAGATGTGTTAGGGTTCCGGCCATTGGTTAAGGTACCTAAATAGTAAAAACAGATGAACTGAATTGATCTTGTAACGAACTAATAGTATTTTTAGAGAAAAGTAAGAATTAGGAATAGACAAGAAATAGAAATGCTTCAGAGTAGAAGACACAAATAAAACGTATCCTTTTTTTGCAGAATTAGGTGCATTCGTTTTTATAATGAGCAAATTTCACATTTTCTATATATGTAAAATTAAAGTTACGTAGGTGATCCAAGCGGATTTTGATATTTTGCTGTCCCGAATCAGATACCGAAAATTGTCCCAAAATCTTTCATATTAGCTAAAAGATAATGAAATATGACACAAACACACATATTATTATTGTAATATATAATGTAAACTAAGACATAATGTGGATACATCGTGCCATAGTTTACAACAAGTGGTTATTAAATTTGGACCAGACAAACATTTATATAAATAGGTAGGAAAGTACATCAATTTTATTCTATGCACCTATTCGCTAAAGATTTTTGTCGTTAAAAACATGGTTATCAAATACTACGAACCCAGACTACAATTTTAAAAACACGCCAGTCTCTTCGACATCATCTTCTAAAACATTGCAACACTTTAAATAGGAACATAATAATAAAATTGACAAAACTCCAACATAATATACAATTTGCAAAGTCTATACTCAACAAGTAATATCGAATCTAACACGATCGGATCCATCTGTTTCTCTTTCCAAACTCTAAACGTTATAGAAACTGCAAGTACACTTGCAAAATTCAAACTTCATTACATTCTTAGTATACCTCTTTCAAAATAGCACCGCCATTCAGATTAATTTACGATAGTTCCTCAGTCAACAAGACTGATGTTCTTCACTTTTCCTATTTTTCGCACTCACCATTTCGATTTAACTTTGTAACATTCCTCCGAAAATCGTCCTTTCAGTCGTAATCATATTATAGTAAAATAATATGTTTAACTTCAACAGTATTACTAACTGTCATCATTATCACCAGATAATCGGGACGCGCACGATGGTCATCGATCAGTTAGACATCAATGACGGTGTCAGCGGGGTGCGCGTGCGCAGGCGCCTGCGATCCCGATCGGCAACAGAGGCGATCGAACGCGCGGCGCAAGGCTGCGGTCAGCGGGCGAGTCGCCCGGGCGCGCCCTCAGACCGCGGCCTGCGACGACAACTGCGTCGACTCGCTGCGACGCGGCGGCGCCGGCGGAGGCCTCTTCATTATCGGCTTCGTATCCGCCGGCCTCGGTACTGCACCCGTTTCGCGCCCGAACACGTTCTCGTAGAAAGGATCCTCTAACGTTCCTCCGCCTCCCGCGGTCCCATAATGTTCCTGAACCCACATCGAAACGCTCGTCTCTTTGTAGTCCTCTGAGAGTGGGTATTCTCGGAAGCCCAGCACCTCGTGTGGCGTCGTCGCCGGCTCCAGTTTACACTTCTGCGCCACCTGCCATTTCTTTCGCATTACTCGCTGTAGATCTTTGAGAAAATCCTTCGGCGGGTTACTATTCGAATCGGCTAGCTTTTTTGGTGAAGTTAGACGAGTGCTTTCATTTCGTTTCGGCGGAGGAGGCTTTCGTGGTGATGCTGGCAACGGTTCCTTCGGTCCAAAACCGACTTTCTTGTTCTTTTTGTCGGAGCAAGTGGGGAGATCGTCGGCGAAGTTGACCTTCTTTATCGAGCCGGTGCGTTCTTTCGGCGGGTTAGGGGGCGGAGTTGGACTGCCGTTGGTTAATTTTTTAGATTGAAGTTCGACTAGGCAAGCGCCGTATGCGACGTTTTGATGCGAGTCGCGACATGAGCTCCTGCTTTTGTCCGATTGTAGAGAAGAAGCGGCGGAGACGACACTGTCGAGCGAAGGTTGACGCGGAACTGAGGAGGTGGGTCGCTGCACCGGGAGCGCTTGCGCAGACAATTGCGAAACAATATCCTGGACGCGACCAGCGGGCGTATCGAGAGCGTGTTCTGGAGGTGGTGGTGGCAACGATAGCTGCGACCCCGCGAGCTCCTCCATCGACTCCAGCGGAGGGGGAGGGGGTAACGAGTCCAGGCTGAGCGTCGAACTAAATATAGCGTCTTCAACAGGAGGGGGAGGGGGAGGCAAATCGTCCTCACTGGCTACGACGGCGGGGGGAACGCGTCGCACCGTGTCGTAAATGCAGGAGTATCCGTAGCCGCCGGTCGATCCGCTTTCCGAGCTGTTCCGGTACGAGTCTCGAGAGATCGCTTCGTAGTGGCCGTATGTGGGGGAAGCAGGTTCGAGGCGCCCGGCGACCACGCCGTTCTCGCAAGTATCTGTACAATGATGACGAATATTCAATAGAGTTAACAGATGAAACATTTTGAAACTGAAGAAAATCCCTGACTATTATTGAAAAATTCTAAGATTTTGGCACAATTTGACAAACATTTGTTGCGAGCGCATTATAAAGTAAAATTTCACACTTTAAGGGATCGTATCAGATAATCTGCAGATAACCTAGTTCATGTGAGGTACATTTACTCTTACATTAACATATGCGCAAAGAAGAAAATTATTTCATTTTCTGACTTTGTACCTAGGGTTAGGTGGGCATCAATGAACCAGGGGTACTAAATGAATCAGGCTTCTATTTCACAAATGTGAAGTCGCAACGTTGTGCTACAATGGCAAAAATACGTGCCTTGGGTTGCACCCTCCCCCATTCCAGTCACTGCTAAACACGTGATAAAGACGCATGAGTTAGGGCATTTTATTCGTTTTGAGTGTTAAAAACTAGAAAAAATTATGAGTTTTTTCTTTTCTCAATTACTTACAGTTATATAACAAAATTTGATTTATTGTGTCTAATGAAACGTTTTATTGCCTTTCTAATCATGTAAGTGTCTTAACGAAAATCGTTTCTACAAGTTTTTACAGAACCTTAAACCTTTTTAGATAAGGGTGGTACAATTTGAACCATTTCGATGTGGTACTCAATGAACCATGGTTTACCTAAGAGAATCGTTTAATTCAGTCTAAAGCTTCGGTTAATTTTATTACTGATGGTCTTTTTAGTCAGATTTTTTATTTTATTTTATTAGTTAGTAGGAAATACTTGTCTCTTTATTAGATTTACCAAATTACTTGATGGTTTTAATTAAAGTATTGTTTTTATTATCCCTTTGTCGTTAATTACAGTTATTATACTGCTTCTATGAAAATACCAAAGGTTTAGTTGCGATTTTTGCCAGTAAATTACTAAATAATAATTTCGATCTCTTATTTTTCTTTAGAATCCTATGTACTAGTACTAATTAACTTAGAAATATTTAACTATGGTTCAATCAGTACCATACGGTTCAAACGATACCAACCCCAGGTTCAATTAGTACCACGGGTGGTACACTATGAACCATTTCCTATTGTTCCATTTTCAAATATCGCGGTATTTTCAAATTTCAAAGGTTCATATTTCGTCCCGCTGCAAACAGCGAAGTGTCAATTTTGATGTTTCCACGAGACGTATCAATCGAGGCAGCGGAAGCGCGCCCTCTAGTGAGCGGAAGGACTCGAAATCGACACAGAATCTCGCGTGCACGCACCGGATCAAAAATTAGTGTTAACTCAATTATTTTGCTAAATTCAAGGACTTTATTCTTTACCAAGTGATTCCTAAGGGACCCTTAGTGCTGGAACGTTTGGACGTGGTGATTTTCACATGCAGGGAAGGAGTTTTCAAACCCAGAGGTACGTACTCGTGCATATTGTTTGTCAGCTCGCCCAACGATTTATGAACCAAAACCCTTTATTTCTGAGATTATCGTTAGACCACACCGCATTATGGTCTTCCCAGTGTAGCCGGAGGCTGTCTATTGACGCAAACGCTACACCCATTTTTTATTAAATCCCGTTTATCTCTGAAACCATTGAAGATACTTCATTTTCTATAATAACAAATGATTTCTAGATATATTTCTAACAATCTTCATAAAATTGTATAAGTGAAAGTCTTATAGAAAAAAAGTTACATCCCTTCAAACTTTAGGTGGTTCATTCGTGACCACCATACCCTACTTCATACAATAAAATTGTTTACAATCTCCTCTAGCTTAATTGAAAAGTCTGATAAATCTTAAGATTACGGAGCACCCCATCTAAGGTTACCTGAGTTTATTGTAACTTTTGATGGGGTGATAGATAGATAGACTATGAGTGATAAGTGTAATTATCTAAAATGTATTGTAGGTTCCTTAGGCGTGGTGTACGTACCGACAGTAGCGTGATGCCTCTTGAGTGTGGAGTCATCTGAGCGGGACGGTCGCGGTCGCCGCGTCAACGTGCCCGAGTCTCCCCCTTGCTCCTCTCCGCTCTCCCCATCCTTCTCCACCATCTCTTTCAGCTGTCGCGTCATCCATGTCAGAGGGATATTCGGTTTCATTGACGGTTTCCGTTTTATCGTGCCTGGAAAACAATGTGTTTTAATTATATCATTCAGAAATTAAGTGTTTAACAGAAATATGATAGAAATAGAAATATAAATATGATGTTTTTTAGATGTTTGGTGACTCATATCATAAGGTCTGAAATTGCATGAATCGGGAAAATTTCGAATAATTTAAAAAATGGGACTTCATCTATTACAGGTCTACCAGAATCGAATTGCATGAGAATAAAAAAAACTGACATCAAAAAAGTGTTAAATTACCTCGCCTACATATAATACCGACTTATCTATTATATAATCTGAAGTCGGGCAGCCAAACGCACGGGTTAGTATCAGACGGTCTAAAACGCAAGTCGTCGTATGCGGCAACATGTGAACTAATTTGCAACTAGTAAAACTGTCCGTTTATCAATATAACTATAATGATTATATTGACAAACAGGCAGTTTCAATTTACCGGACTTACAATTATTGTAAGTCCGGTAAATTGATGCTCGCTCACTTTTCCCGAAGCCGCACTTCCCCCTAGTGACCTTACCCTAAATCTAAGAACAAACATTTTTAATAAAGAATTAATAATTACCCATGGGAAATTCGCAGTCGAATGCGGTTTCTGAGGCGGTGCCACCGTCGGAGAGACATCCACTGGAGCTTGACGATGAGGCGCGAGAGTGTCTGCCGAGACGAAAACATGTCATAAAGTCAAAATACACGACGACACTTACACTGACACTTTACCTAAAACAGTCCACACCTACAGCACATGTATTAAGAAATTCATGTGTGCTGTAGGTGTGGTCTGTTTTAGGTAAAGTGGAAGTGTCGTGGTGTATTTTGAGTTTTAATCATTCATTCTATAGGTATCGGATAAATCGTATAATGTTTGTTTACAGAAACAAAGCACTCGCATAAGAATTAACTATTATATTTTTGAAAGTCATCCTTAATGAGCCAAATAAACAGTAGGAACTATATTATCTATTATGTAATACATGTACACACTAATTAAAATAAATGATAATTATAAATAATAAATTTAAAATAGAAAATAATTAACACTATTAAACTAATTTTATGGTTTTAATAGCGTTGCTTTTTTATGCTCTAATTTTCGGTATATTTACAGATGGAAGATCCTTGCAGATCGTAAGGCATTGAAAAATGCTACAAATAAAATAATAAAACCGATTAAAACCACAAAATCATAAAGTTGATTGACTTGAAGTTGTAGCAATTTTTTATTGAATAATACTCACAATAACTTTATGTTTGAGGATGATTTGTGTAAAATTTACCTACACATATCATCCGTAATAAAGTTCGTAATTGTAAATGTTTTAATAAATAAATAAATAAATAAATCATTTATTTCAGGCTACTAAGGCCCATAGATACATACCTTATAAACTAACATACATATTTTATAAAAAGAGAAATGTGTCGACTGTAGAGCTCGCGGTGACGTTGGCGAAACTTAGTTTCATCAGCAAGTAAACAAAGCATAGGTAATGATGTGGCTTCATTAGCGGGCGAATATTCGTGTCGCGTTGCCGCGACAAAAACATCGTATTCGGGCATACGCGATGTTCTTGTCTACATTAGCGGGCGAAGATTCGTGTCACGTTGATGCAATACATCGAGACTGAATTGACGCAGGTGTAGCCACCCCAGCGAAACATCGTCTTTGCCCGAATACTTCGCATTGCAACGATCTACCTGGCCACATATATCGTGTAAACACGAAGATTCGCCGTAGCCCGCTAATAAAGGCACAGCATCATAAATAAATAAATATAATACACACCTGCCACTGCTAATGTCCGAGTTGGCGACACTGACGTTGCTGGAGGTAGACTGCGCAGGACTGTTGATGCCAGCGGCGACACCAGTACTTTTCGTCGGGATTGAAGTTATCTGCAGAAAGCAACAAGATCACTTAAAAAACCTGCCTTTTTAATCACGAATAATATTTCACTATCAGAGGTATAGGCTATGCGTTGTTCCATCAGTCAGTCAGGAAAAAATTTACTTCAATGTATACTTATATTATAAAGATTTATTTGTAGGATATGCTCCGAAACTACTAGACCGATTTCAAAAAGTCTTTCGCCAAAGAAAGCTACATTATTAGGAGTCACATAGGCTACTTTTAATCCCGATATTTCCACGGGATCGTGACTTACGCGGGTGACACCGTGAGGCGCAGCTAGGGTATATAAGTTACTTACGGAACAAGATCGAGCATGAGCGAGATGGTCCAAATCTTCTTGAGTTAGTTCTTCTACTAAAGTGCGGTAATTTTCCAGTAATTGTTTTCCATGCTGAAAGTAGTATGAGGAAAATTCATGAGTTTAGGTATGTCTTAAAAACGCGTTGTTTATGAAAAAAATAAATTCACTAGGAGCCGATATCCGAGCCAATCTAGCAAGCCACTTAAAAAACATCGTGTGTTTGAAGACGGTTCCCTGGATTGGTTTGTCAACCTGATGCTAAGGCTACATGAGGCGGACGAAGATTCGTGTGACGTTGACGCGATGTCTCGTTGTTCAGTTTGTTGTGCAGTCTCGACTGAATTGACGCAGGTGTAGTCAAGCGAATATTGTAGCGAGAAATCTCTTTGATTCGCACCAGTTTACCGACAGCGACCCGATAGTACATCGTCTTCGCCCGAATACAACGTGTTGCAACGATCTACCCGGGCACATGTATCGTGTAAACACGAATATTTGCCGTAGCCCGCTAATGTAGCCCTAGCATGACAGATTTGAAGCCTGATGCTCTGTTTACTCAGTGAACGAACATTTAACACTCTCATCCACGTAAATCCTTATATTCCTAATCATTTTATTAAAAAGTTATTACCGATAAATTTCGTATACAGGTTTGTGGTATTCATCCATGAAGTACGACATTTATGAATAAATGAATTCTGTGAAATAAACCTAGTTAATACTTATTTCAAAAATAATTTTACGTACTTTATGTGGATGCTATGTATGCGTCAAATGTTTAATCACTATGTGTAAACATAGGTATCATCATAGTAAAATTGTTTAGAAATCGGCCATGTGTAAAAGTTGAAATAATTTAAATTAATTACGCATACATGTACAAAAATTTACCCTGAGGTCGAAGGCGAGGATCTAATTCGGCACCTGTCACTTGCCACTGATCATATACTTAAAAAAAAATATGCAAGACGCAATCTAGCCCCAAACCACAGTCCCAAACTAAGCACTAAGCTTGTACTACGGGTACAGGTCGCGAGGTCTAAATTGAGCTTTGCATTTGTGTGAGTGATCACCAAAAAATCGTAGTAACTCTTTAGTAATCTGTGGCGAGGGGCGGGCCGCGCCTAAAGCCTAGTAGTAGAGTCCTATGTGAGTGACAAAATCAGTTTATACCAAGCAAAGGATGCGCCGCGCTACAAGCCGGTTATCACACCTACACTATCTAAGTATGTATACTCACACAAATGCAAAAGCTCAGCTTACGCCTCGCGACCTGTACTATGGGTATAAATTATTTGGGTAAGAATGTAAGTTACCTTTGCAATCCGCATGGCGACGACCCATCTCTCAAGAGTGCGCTGGTCATCAGCACACAGGAACTTTATGAACTTAACGCTCTTTGGTTGTTGCAGCCTCGGGTGCTTTATAGCAAAGCAGTAGTCAGTCGGGGATTTGTACTTCTTCTTCCAGTTCAGTCCTATATACACTTCGTTGTTGTCGAATGTAGCGAGGCAGACCAGCTCCTTCAACGTTTTTACTTTTTCTTTCGGCGAGTAGTAGAGTCCTATGTGAGTGACAATTCATAAATTGGGTTCAAATTCAAATACTTAAGTGTGCAAATCACTGACCAGGAAACCAATTAAGGGTATTTTTTTAATAAAACACTAGTCATCGTTGAAATGATCGAAATGTTTGATAGGTAGGTACTTAAACTTATGCCTTCCACTGCGAGCGAAGCGGAGTTAAAATGTGTCAGTTCAACATACAACGGTTGTTTTCATAGTCTTACAACTCTTTCGCGCTATGGAAACAATTGTTGGATGTTAAACTGACACATTTTTAACTCCGCTTCGCTCGCAGTGGAAGGCCGGCATTAGATTTTGAAATTAAGCTTTGTGATAGGACAAAGTTAATATATTCCGTCACTTTCGCCGGTCCATTCGAACTTTAAAAGATAAATATATTATGATCAAGCAATTGGTTTTCCAGTCCGTGATAGAAAAGGTATAAAATAAAAAAATCGCATGGGCAATTCGCTAATTGCTTACAAAAATAAAGAAAACAAAAGTGTGGCCACACATCGCAAGCTTGTAGTACTACTAACCAGATGGTCTGAGAACGCAGTAGATCTTTTTCCACCCCTTTTTGGAGTCGTTTTTGAGATAGAGTGGCCCCTCCATCGGTGGTACAGGGTGTCCGGACACTGAGGGCACGGTGCTGGCGGCTCCGCTCTGACCGAAGAATTCCTCGATTATCACCTGTCTTGAATGCTCGTCTTGTTCACTAGACCACCCTGTACACGAAAAAAAAAAACATATTTAGGTAAGTATGGATAGCTATACTTTTTTAATTATTTCCGATTTGTAGGTATTAATATTTTTAATCGTCGAGTAAACTACACCTTACCGTCCCCTTCCGTAAAATCTTATCCGTTCATTGGTTGCCTGGAAGAGATCGCTCTCAAACGATAAGGCCATACTAGTTTTTGAAGTTTTTTTTCTTTGTTATATTTGTATTTTTATTTTTTTGTACAATAAAGCGTTTATCTATCTATCTTTTTAAATTCTGCGAATGGCGCAATGTTTTGTAAAGTTAAATATCGGATATCTCGAAAACCGAGCAACATTGACAGAAAACCACAAATTGTGTGAAGTAATACGAAACCCTATAAATATTGTATCTGAACCGCTGTCATGGCCTACCCGTTGGGGCTCAAAAGACAAATCACGCTATAACCTTTAGCGTAATTAAAAAATAGCACATTTTGGGCATAGTACCCTCCTAACCAAGAATAAAAGAGTAAAAGTACAAACCTCTATCATCTTCCGTCAGAAGGTATTTCTCCGGAATTTGAAATAAGGATATCTTATCTGGTCTCTCCGCAAACAGAATTTTATTTTTAGACTCTCTTGTCCAAAGCATCAAGTTGTCTACTAACATCTCGTGGTCCTCATAAATACGCTCTGAGAAAAGAAAAATGATAAATGCTTACTTTTCACAAAAAAAAAAAGGATAAATACTAACTTCTCACAAAAGCAAAATTATATATACCTACTAACTTTTCACAAAAGAAAAATGATAACTCTCACAAAAGAAAAATGATAAATACTTTACTTAATTCCAAATGGTTGTTGTTCAAATAACGAAGTCCGTAGGTATAGTAAGCAGAGACAGAACCCCGACTGGTGGCAGCCAGACAAACTGTCTGCCCACCATACTTCAATTTATACGCAGATATAAAACATTTTGTCGGCCGGTGGTTTATTTATCAAGACTATGGAAAAGAAACGTTTTCAAGCATGAAAGCTTTCAAGCCTGAAGCAAAATTACTAAGTACAACATACCCATATTGAGATCGGGCAAGTGTTCGACGATCGCCCACTTTGGCTCCATTGTAACATGATTTTTGTCGGCTAACAGTCGAGTAACGTATCCACATGACATTTTCTCGTCCACTAACAAGCTTTTAGAAGAACCGTCCATCGAAAAAGCTTTTATGAATAATTTTTTGATGTTCGCTTCACGCATTCGCTCTAAAGCTAGTTTTATTTTGTCCGCTTTTTGTTGAAATATCGCATCCTATAACAAAACGATAAAGTTGTATAAACCGGCGTCTTTTGTTATGAATTTTACGATAGAGTTGTACAAGTATGTAAAACTTTTGGTTACCTTTTGCGTTTGGTGCAGATTTAGTTTTAAAGCTTTGCATTTTGAACTGGCGCTGCTCGAAGCCGACGACTCGCTTGATAACATTGAGACCTATGAAACATTTTTTTATTGAATTACTTGTTAATAGATACCTCAAACAAAAATCATGAATAATGATAAGCTTTACGTACGGTATCACTGAAAGCCGAATCATTATCTGGCGAGTCAGTTCGGGTGATGCTGGAGGCGACGTCGCTTGAGTCTTTTTCTTGTCGCTGAACCTCTGCAGATCCTTCTCTCTCTAAAGGAATTTAAAAAATAAAACTGTTAATTGTGACCGGCACTAAGTACGTCATAAAAGTGGTTTATTAGCGCTCAGACAACGAATAGCCTAGGGGACGGTATTGCAGACGAAATATTTATATATACCTGCCGACTTTTTTACATATAAGTACATTTATCTATCTTTTGGTTCAAGTAAGTGGCGATCGTTAAATAAGTGGACCATATTTCATGGGTTACGATAATAATCACGGGCACGACGCGACTCGATTACGCCACAGCTCCATGTTCTCTTATCTTTTAACGAGAAATTTCGCCAAATGACACAACGTCGTGCTTCGCAGCGCAGGAATATAGGTACAAATACGCTATAACGTTTCAAGGAAACGACTAGAAAGTTACTAAGAAGAAGTTACTATGTTGGCCGTAACATATTGCTTGAATTGTAATTGCAAATCTTTAGCTCATTTCGCTACTGAATAAAAGTTTGATTGTAGGTGTACAATTGTACATGCATTGTATACAGATATATAGTTCCACGCGGGAGGCCTTGCGTTCATGGTATTTATTTGTCTAGTAAGTATCACGGGCTGAGAATGGTTTTGAAGTTAGTTTTCGTGTCGATTATGTAGCATTATTATATACTATCACCAGGGTGTTGTAATATGGCTTTTCTCTTTCAAGAATTTTGAGACAAAGCTTACATCTGCGGATAATATTCTGCTGCTAGAGTAAACGCATTCTTATACAAAATCAAAGAAACAAAGATAAACAAAAACATTACAGGATAAGAATAGTTATTTATTATGCAAGGCTGCAAAGTTGGTTTTTGCAGCGAGTACTTGTATTGAAACCTGAGCTAGCGAAGCATTCTAGGATTGAACCACGAGCGTAAGCGAGTGGTTCAAATATAGAATGCTGAGCGTCGCAAAGGTTTCAAAGGTACGAGATGCAAAAAACTTTGCTGCCGAGTGAAACACACAATTTTTCACCTCACTACAGCGAGGAAAACGCTAGGTGCGTTTTTCCGGTAGAAAACTCAATTCGGCATTATATACCGCTTATTGTACCGTAAATAATAAAAATAAGCAAACAATCTCTATATTGAATAATTCATGAAAAAACCTGCTTGATACTAATGATAATAAACAATAAATATTACATTGGCAATGTGCAACAATACTTCGTGGTTCGATGCCATGAACAAAAAAAAAAGAAATGAGGTTCCGGTTAGCGCATTTTCAAAGGACTTGCTCTATATAAAAGTATCGAGAAGACAGATTCGAATTTTAAAATCTCTTTCCACGCTAGGGCGCAAAATGCGATTTTGCACGCAGAAATCAGCGTGCAAAACGATCCTTTCCGAGGTTGTGAGGTGAAAAAATCATTGCCTTGGTTAGTTATAAGATAATTAATAACCTTCCTTCGGCAGTCGGGTAAAAAAGCTTATTTGCTTCTAGGTGACTATGATCTTTTTAGGGTTCCGTACCTCAAAAGGTAAAAAAGGAACCCTTTTAAGATCACTTTGTTTCTAGATATATAGATTGAATATAGGTGACTATGATCTTTTTTTCTACGGACATAGTAGCTTCTTTTGAGTCTAACATGGACTGTTATTCTATTTTGCTTTTAGAATTCAAAGTTACCGTATCGTTAAGATGGGGCTGTTAACTTTATTCGGTAGAAACCTAACTAGTATCATTTTTCCCCAGTACCCTTCAAATGCATTTCGAAAAAGACTTACTTGCAACGACCCTCGATATTTCTTCATCATATTCGGAGTCGAGCGCGCAGAGCTCCCCCAGAATAGCGTCCAGGTCAGCATCCTGGGTTTCTTCGAGGTTGGCCATCGAGAACCGATATGTGTCGATGCGAGGAGCTACTATCTCCAACGGCCTTAGTGCAGACGACACGTCATTCGACGTGTTTAGACCCTGAAATTGTTCATCGAATTAATCATAAATGGCAATATGGATAAGAAGTAGGTAACTACTATATCTGTAAGAACTAAATATGGCGCCAAAAGTAAGCGCTAATAGGTAGGTAGGTACACCTACTAAAAAGAGACTTAGCGAAATTTTCATACATTTTACAATCGAAGTACAAATTGGCTATTATCGCAAATAAACATTGATTTGTGATTTCCTTATAGGTACACCTAATTTTCCTAGAAATTTCTGCTTTAACATTATTTACTCGATTATTTATAGTTTCTATCTACAGTCTACAGTGTTCATTCCTACTTATAATCATACGCCCCGCGATTTCACCCCCGTAAAATTTCGATTCCGCTGGTTCATCGGGTCAAAAGTATCCTATGTTACTCTCCATCACATAAATTATCCTTATACAAATCTTACATTTGTGCAAAATAAACAAACAAATTAGCTAATTTGAATTGATTTGATATATAAATACTGATTTGCTCAAATCCATTGAATCATTCGGCTAGCAGAGAGTACTAAACAAAAATTGAATACATGGGTCGAAAAACATAACCGTCCTTCGGCAGCCGGGTAAAAAGACTTTATAAAAAAAGTAAAAAAAAACATTATATAAAGTCCATTGTACTTTCTTAGGTATTTTGAATGTAAGTATTAACATTATAGTGCCTAATTATAGTATAAAGTACCTACTCTAATCTTAATAACACAAAATATATCGATAAGAAATGTAAATTTACGGCTAAGGCTTTGTGCTACATACATCATGGACGACGAGAGTTGACACTCGAAATTGCAAATTAAGAAAAAACCCAGGTTTAAACACCCTTTGGCTTTCGCAAGTAGCGCTTAGTTGTAGCACTGCTATAAGTCGGTGAATTTAATGTCAGAGGTTCTCACCATGTCCAGACACAACTATTTGTGTCTAAATTTAAAATTTCCAAAGTACACTTTAAAAAGACTATTTATTTGAGTAAGTATCATAATTTTTATCCCAAAAGGCCCCTAAGACGACAATCTAATCCTTATTCGTTTGAGCTACACTAGCCTGTTGAATATAATTAACGACCCAATTAAGTGTCAAACAAGTAGACACGAAAACGTTGGAAGAATGTTATTGTTCCTTAAAATGAACAATGTTCTTTAATTATTTCTGACCGCTCCCAATTTTCACGCAAATAAGATTAGGGAGCGATTATATCAATCGAGTTCTACAAGCTGGTAGGTACCAAAGGCATTCCTAAGCCGGGAATGCAATATTAGAAGCTATCTTTAGAGGATTTGTTTTGATTTGGTTACGACAGAGTGGGTGGTGTTCCTAAAGTGAAACATACCGTATTTGTGTCTAATAGTTCCATAGTTTTGTTTTCGGTAGGCGAACTGTTAACACTCCTCGATTTGCCGCCAGCTAGACGAAAGCTTCTGTTAAGTGATGACAAAAAGCCCCCGCGTTGCCACTTGCTAGGTTCGTTGAGTTGCACATCCATCATCTCGTTTACATTGCAAGCAACGTGTGGATACAATGAGTCACAAACCAGCACTTCACGCTATTAGCAAACTGTGCCAAAAGGCCGGCGCCACAAGCTGCGCATTCTGTACTCCATATGAATTAACACCTTGGCTTCGACGCCTATGTTCACTACTCACTAATGTCAAATTAAAATAAGTACTCTTAACTGGATATTTATTATCTTATACTCGTAGTACACATGAACGTAAGTACGAAAACGAGTTTGTTATTACGACCACGGCCGGAGTCTGCGCGGGACTGCGCCAGTACCACGGCACGGATAGTACACAAGTACAAGCAATGTACACAACAACTAACTATAGCAACTTTGTCCGTTCACAAAACTACAACGTTGTTTTCTTTTTAATAAAAAACTTACAAGGTTTCTTAGTTTAGTTTATAACATAACAATGGACGCTACGAACAGCGGGTACGCGTCAAACGAGTGCGGTCTCGAACACAACTGTCGTATCGCAGTGGAGCAAAGTGAAGTGAGTCGTACAAAGTGTAGCATGGCCGCGGAATCAGGCAGGGGGGACCACGTGCTCGTGTGTGCGTTCGCTTCCAGACCCGTCGAAAGCACCGAACTTTGTTTGTGTGCATCGGAGTCCCCTTGTGCTTTCCGAACCCTCGCATTATACTTGTCTTGAAGCCCAAAGTGGCAGAGTGCCACCCACATCACCCGCTCAACTGGAGCACCGCCTTTATATTTCACACAGACCACATAGTGTCTATGATATTTCACAATATCATCAAAGCTAACGACTTATGGCATCTATGCACTCGTGCATTGTCGCTCACTCGCTGAACTTCTATAAGCTCACTTACACCACGACTTTAGATATATTATGCTAGATACTCAGGTTAGGTAAGTTGGTACTATATACCGTAATGCATACCTAGTAGGTACTTTCATATTTATAGATAACGATCCCGTGGCAATATTTTAAAAGTACAAACAAGTACACGCATATTTAAAATAATGTAGACGTATGTTTATAAGTTGCCTAGAAGATATAACTTCTAGCGATAATGAAACATTTTGTATCATATTAATTTTGGTAAATAACTACATGCAAAACAGTAATCTATATGGTATCTTTATTAAAACGACAAGTCGACCACGTGGTTGCATTGTTTCATATTAACATCATCACTAACAAAGTGTAGATATTTAGTGAGCACAATCCATCCGGCTCCATCCGGACGACAGCTGGCACTAATAGGTGGCTCTGCGATTTGGTTTTTCGAGCAAGGATAGTGTACGCAACATGACCTACATTTTTATTCATTTTGTCCTACTTCTGAAACGTAAAATAGCCGCACCCACGCACTTTTATCATTATTATGTAGGTAATGATCCTGCAAAGGTAAAATAAAGGAACATTTTGTTCATAATATAATTTAGCAGTCTTTTTCGACAATATATTTTTTTGTAAAGTGAATACAAAACGTATAAAGGAATAAAACAGCTTGGAAATTTCGGTACACCTGTTCCCTTTATGTCTAAACTCAAAATTCAAGTGTTTAAAATCATTACCATCACTGACAAGTTATTAAAGAAGTATACGTATACGGTACTCAACTGAAAAGAGTCGTAAAAAATGGGAAACAGGTGGTGAACAAAACACCTGCCCTTGCGATCGACAGATGTGCAAGATGCTTTATTGATCTCGTGTTTGTTCTCGATATAACCACAGTGTGGCTCAGGACCAATTTCGTGATTTAATTTACTAAGAAGGTACTAATTATATGCTAATAATGTTTTGTATTATTAGAACTGCGTGTCTAGATTGCGTTTGTTGATAATTTGAATTTAAATTACGATTGAACTTAGACTAAAGATAACTCAGGACAGACAGACCTGTCTCAAGTGTGGGGAAGATTAAGACTTCGTGCCAAGTACATGGGAAAAAAGAAGAAAGAAAAATATTAAACTCTAACTAATTGGTTGCTACTACAAAATTATTTTGAACATTTCGTACATAAACTAAAATTTAGTTAGAAATGTTACGAAATACGAATGGAACGTAGGTACATAAACTTAAATTTAGTTTATGTACGAAATGTTTAAAATATAAATTAAAAAAAAAACACATTTAATGTGATTTTTAATTTTTAAAGTGTTCCCTAGACTTGGATCGTTTTAACGTTTGTTTTTCATGTCATGTCGGGTGCAATTTTTGAAAAATATTTCTCCAAACAGTTAAACCAAATGTATCAAGAACTTTCTAAAACATGACTGCATTTCAGCTAGAAAATATCAAGCTATTTATTTAACAAATAGACTTCAAACATGCAGCTTTTAATGGCCATTATTAAGTTATTAGTAGGTCACGAAGTTACTTGTAAAACTATTAAGTAAAATTAACCATTTGGTTAAGTAAGTATTTCCTTTGCGTGTAAAAATTATCTTTTGCGGCCTTCCGTGTTCCGTCGAATTTGGCGAATTTGGTATAACATCTGTTAGTAAACCGCGAAAGAATAAAAATATAAAGGTGCAAGGTGTTTATGCAAATACTCAAAATTACTGTTGTGTGAAAAAAATGTGAATACTTAATACTTCTGTAGTTATTTATAAATTGCAATCATTACACCGACCAGTAAAATGTAAATAATATTATACTTTAAGAAATAATTTTAAAGAAATTCCACTCTCTACACATTTGTTCGGATATCTCCGGCAGATGTGAGATGATCAGATAAAAAAGGCAAAACGTGCACAAATTGGAACGAAGAAATAAAGAAAAAGCAATTATTGATCACACGATGACATATTAACAACGACAAAAGAAAAAAACGTTAAAGTTGGCCAGATTGAGGGATACATAGTTGTATTTATATGTATGTATTTACAAAAGAAAAATAAAAATATAAGTATTATATCCGTTGTCTAGTCACCGTAACACAAGCTTAGTCGCTTACCACGGGGCTAGATGGCGCTGTGTATTGTTCACAGAATTTATTATTATTATTATTACGGATACTCGGGGCTATGGAGCACCCGGACCTTTGGAAGGCGTGCGTGGGGCCGAAGCCAACACGTAGAGGCCTGTTTTAGTAACATTTTAATTTAAATTTTGTGATGGACACCAAACCGGCGGTTATCCCTGTCTACACTATAAAATGCAACCAAGGACAACCCCCGGTTTGGATAGAACTATTGTGTAAACTACGGGTGAAAGACTACTTGGGCTATGGAAAGGGGTTGGTAGTGGATTGGATACTGGGGGGAACTATGAGGAATATGGCGCCTGCCGTAACCATGTTCAATAAACATGTAAAAATTGCAGACGGAGACTCGCCAACTCACAAACTGGGCCACCCTAATTAAGCCGAGCAAATTACAGCCAGGGGGCAACAGGGGCGTGAGTGGCTGAAGGATGGAGCAACCTCACCGGATTTTAAACCATCCTAGGTAATCCTGTGGAGCGGGCCAACTCATCACTGACGTGAGGTGTCCATCCTCCGAGCATTTCTGCTCTCGCGACTCCACTCCGACCGGCCGGTGAAGGCAAGCCAGAGGCGGGGGACCGCTTCCTCGTCAGTGTTCACTCCGACCAGCCAACTAAGGCAAGCCGGAGGTGAGGAACGGTGATTTCCCCCTGGAGCGCTCGGGAAGCCGCGGGGTCGCTACTCCCCGACACCTCGCCTCAAGGTGCCCTGCGGGCTTATTATTATTATTATTATTGTATATTTACCAATTTTCCTAAATAGGTCATATATATCCATATGGATATATATGACAGAGTTACAGCCTTTAGTGCATATGCACTAAAGGCTGTAACTCTGTCAATCTAGCTAGCTAGCTGCCTACGTAAAACTAAGTGATCAGTATTCATTGCGTGGCGAGGATGCAGGTGCATCGAAAATGTACGAGGAATACTAATATCTTTATTAGAAAATTTTGCTTACAGTTTTCCAACGTTCACTGTTATTTGTAGATCGTCACGATAACATCACCGTATATTGTTTAAAAACTAAAAGCCGATTATGAAAATCGCAGTCGGAAAATCGTAAAATCCTATTTTTAAACCATCGATGATTGAAAACAGCTTTTAGTTATACACAAGTTATGCAACTCTTTTTGCAGTATGACAACGATCTTTGTATGTCAAATGGACACCTTTACTGTATGATCTCGCTACGCTAGCGGTGGAAGCCAGGTTTACCAAAGCCTCAGTCGGCTAAAATACTCAACAAGATGAACGCTTTTATAATTTTACTAACTTTATAAATGTGAAACTTTGATTGCGAATATGTTTGTTACTTCTTCTAAAAACTACTAAAGTGATTGCTATGAAACTCAGCAAACATGTAAACATGGATTAACACATAGGGTACTTTTTATCCCGATGTTCCCTCGGTTTCGGGAATTACACGGGTAAAACCACGATACGCAGCTAGTACATAACTAATAAATACTAATAATCTACAAAAAATATCTAGACGAATTGAGAATGTCCTCATTTATGACCATGGGCGTAGCGAGGTACGGGCAGCTGCCCCCCCCTAGAAGAGCGGTCGGTCACTAGTATAAGGCATAATAAACCACGCGGTCTGCAGCACACGATCTACCGAGTTTAAAAGATTGGAAAACTTGAATTTTAAAGAGTTGCAAGTCTATCAACTAAGCTAGTATTAGTTATGTTATGATATGAAACAATGTTTCATTTGCGCAGATTATAAAATGAAGTTATATTCCGTTTTGTAAGTTAGATATTTTTTTCAAAAACTGAAAAAAAAATAAAAAAACTGCTTCCGGGTTTGGTGTCCCCACGAGCTCCGCGATAGGAGCGGAGCGGGGTGCGGGTTGAGAGACGGGAGGCAACTTATTCAGCCATACCGCGCCGCGCGTGGCGGGCACCATTTATTAACCCTCAACGGAAAAAGAGGGGTGTTATAAGTTTGACGTGTCTGTCTGTCTGTTTGTATGTGTATCTGTCTGTGGCATCGTAGCTCACGACCGGATGAACCGATTTCAATGTAATTTTTTTTAGTTGATAGGTGACTTTTGCGCGAGTGTTCTTAACTCTGTTTGATCAAAATCGGCTCAGCCGATCATAATATATCTGGGTTGAAGCTCGGAAATAAAAACCGAATGTTTTCAACTATGCCCGAGTAGGATATCAAATGAAAGAGCACAACTTTTGTGACAACAATATGCATGTTTAATCAAAATCAAAATTTAAAAAATAATCTTGATGAGCAGATATTGTAGATAGGTAGGTACTGCAGAATCAGCTGACATTTTACAATGAGTTCTATTTCAATGATTAAAAGATTATAAGAAACATTACACTAGCTCTTACAAAAAGGTTAAAAAAAATAAAAAGAAAACCCCGATTTAAAAAATCTAACAAAAACCTTTAACCCCCCCCCCCCCCCCCCGACTTCAAATTAAACTTTACATAGGTAAAAAAAATTAGGCAGTACATAATAAGCCGAGAAAAAAAACCATCATCATCATCGGTAGGTATGTGGAACCTTACGTTCCCGTTACGTTCCTTACGTCGGGGGACGATTTTCTTTTTCTGCCCCCCCCTATACAGAATCCTGGCTACGCCCTTGTTTATGACTGACTTCAAAAAAATTAGGAGGTTCTCAATTCGGTTGTATGAAGTTATCTTTTTTTTTCTTAGCAATTTCTTTGCAAGTCGTCAAATAAATTTTATTCCGGTAATAATATAAAATACCAGTAGTCCACTGCTACTGACATGCTAGGTGTTGACACGAAAAAAGAAGAAATACTACCCAATTACCCTGCCCAATGAGGAGGAACACTAACTTTTTATCCCGGCAGAGGGCGTTGGTCGACTGATCTTAGGTTTGAATTAAGAACTGTCAAACAGGTGTTTTTTACAACTCTCGGCACCAAATTGGCCATATCGGTCTCAGACCGAAAGAAAAAAAAACCAGGGCGTTTTCATTCGTCAATTCCATCATCCAAAAAAAAAAAAGATCATCCGACCCCAGCGCCATCTGCGTACAGCTTTGCGTGTGCCAACCCATTAAAGATCGCATTGAAAAGTTTATTTTTTAAAGAACCTACCAATCTGCATTGTATTATTTAATGTTTTACAGGTAGGTAGTTTATTATATATGATTTAGTCAGAATAGTATGGTAAGACTGCAATCGGCGCGGCGGCATATGCCTTAGCACCTGTTCCCTGCGCGCACGCAGCCGGCTGCGATCGACACGTGTTCATTTGCAATCTGGCATCTCATCTCCAACGCAGCTTTGGGTTTTTGTCTGCCTTTTCACTTTTATCAAGCGACGTAAAAAAGGACCTTGCGGACTACGGATAGATTCTGAATAAATAAGTAGTTTCTTATTTGTTCTTTTATGTTACAGTAAAACATTGCCGAAGATCGTGCAAAGTGGAGACGTAAAAGTAGGAAAGCGGACCTCGGGCTCTCGAGAGGGATGCAACCGGGAACATCGCTCGGATGATGATGATGATTTTACAGAAAAACGTGATTTTATGTTTTTCAGGAACCACGTCTTTTTTTCTTACAGCGAAGTTTGCGAAAACGGCAAAGTTGTATGGAAAATAGGAAAGATTAAAAATATCAGGAGCCATACCCACACTATCAAGTCTTATAGCAAAGCAAGGCGGTTTGTGCAGTTTTAAAAACTAAACGGCTCTGTCGACTAAAGAAAAGCTTTTAAATTTTTCCTCTATTTGTGCAGTTTTATATGATTCATTTTATTTCGAAACATGTAACAAAATTAAATAAGTTTCCAAACACTAAAACTCATTAAGGTTTTTTGGTGTAGATTAGTAGGGTAGGGCGGGGCTAGTTGAGCATAGAGGCAAGTTGGGCAATCGAAATATCTCGCAAACTAGCCACCGCACACATAAGCATCGTACAGCGGAAAGAAGGGGTCGCAAGAGGGTAATTCATCGCGCGACCGCCAGTGGCGGCTTGATGAGCGAGTGAGGCACGAGTGCGGTTTGTTTATTTTGTGACCAAAAAGTAAAAAATTCGTTTACCGCAAGTTTTCGTTTGTATTCGTCAAATATTATTTGTTTTCAATCAGGTGAGTGTTAATCTTTCCTAAATTTATTGTAGTTTTGATATGTATAGAGGTTCTGGGTATAATACTTACCGTTTTATCATAACCTCACATTTGTTTTAAAATTTCGGGTTGGGGTTAGTTGAGCTAGTTAGTCAACTACCCCAAGACTTGGAAGTAAGCATTATGTTTTTTTTAGGGTGCAGTCATAAAAGTACTTCAGTCAAGTGACGAAAGCAACGATGATAATTATTGCTGTCTGATTTGTTGCGAAGACTATACTAAAAGTTTACCAGGAGAAACTTGGATCCAGTGTCATGTTTGCAAGGAATGGCCACATACAAAATGTGTGCCAGGTGTTGGTGCTAAAAGACTATAATAAAGAGTTGATCGTCAAAGATCCATTTTATTTAATCTTTAGTTAACATTGAACCAATGGTTTGGCTAGACATTCTAAGTGCTCAACTTTCCCTATCCCCTTGCTCAACTTACCTCACCTAAGGGGTACGTTGAGCATGCTTGACTTTCTGCATTTAAACAGCTGTAGCTCTTAAATTCAACTTTTAAGAAACTCATTACTATAGACATTTTGCAAAGGGATAAATTACTCATTCATTACATTGCATTTCAACCCATTGACACTTATCGTTGAGGAGCTATATCCGCTCAAGTCAAAAATTGCTCAACTAGCCCCGCCCTACCCTACCTAAGTCATGTATTTGAACCATGAACAATTTCAACAAGGCAAACAATTCAAATAGGAGCTAACCAGTCCTGCACGAGTAAAAAGCTTCTGCAATTAAGAGATAAAAGTATATATCTCTTTTTGCTTGTTCAGTAAGGCTTTAATTTTCAGGCTCTGCTAGAATTTCATCGTGACTGTTCGTGACAGTGAATTAACTGCTTTTGTACATTTTAATTCACAATATTAACAACGTGAACGTCCGATACTACGAAAATGCTTCCCGGCCCAGAGGGAGTTTAAATTATAGAGATCGTTTGAACCGGTGATTTTACGATATCACAAAATTAAATGTCGACTTTGCCACTTGCCGTTTGAAACGAGATTGGGTTTTGGGTTCAACTTCAAATGAAATATGAGACTTGATTGCGAAGCTCCGATTCCAAGGCGAGCTTTATTTTATATCGGTTTTGTAGAGCTCATATAACGAACTAGCAGCGTCCCGCGGTTTCACCCGCGTATGTCCCTAAAACCCTTTGTTAATGGATACCAATATCACATAGAACACACCCTCAAAACTTCATGTTTCTAGGACTAGCGGTTCAGACTGTGCGTTGATATATCAAACAATCAATCAGCCAGAACTTTGATTTCTATTTGTATTGATAGAAAAAGTTAAAAACTTACGCAAGTGACTAATTTTTTTTTCTGCCCTATTGACGATCTACGGATAGTTTAAATCCAGACAAGAGTTTTAATTCCGTATTTATTTATGAAGGATTTTATCCCGTTTCCGTCCAGTTCAATAAAATTATAAATGGATAGTGCAGAAGCCAAGTCATCCAGTTGAGTTTTTATGAGTTTCAAAATTATTGTGAGATAAAAGATTACTGCAGGGGATAATTGATTCAAAGAGCTTCGGTCAGTAACCGATGTCGGAAACGTTATCTGCATCTCACTCAGCGCGCCTGAGAAATACAGTCACAGATAGGTAAAGTCGATCTTCGGTTTCGGACCGGACCGAAGAAGCGGTCTACTGGACTTTATAGTTGCCTGACTTAACTTTAAAATTGAATCACATTTAAGTATGTAAAAAATTATAAAAAAGTTAACTTGTCTGTGAGTTGTAAAATGTCACTTGGATCACTAGACTTTTACATTATCCAAATGTAGATAGAGCAGGGGGCTGCCTGGTGGTCTTAAGAGGACAGTCTACCCACTCTTTCTCTATACAAACGTAGTCGACTGCTTCCTCCCTGGATAAAGACGTTAGAGCTAATATGTTTATGTCATATAACCTATATTTCATTTTCTAATTAGAATATAAATGAAATTCAGAAAATTTAGAAAATGAATAAAATCAAAACGCAGGGGCATGGTCATGGCTGATATAGGACTTAAGGCGTAAACATATTTTTTCTAATGTCTTTATCCAGTGAGGAAACAGTCGCCTACGATTATAAAGTTTGTATAGAGAAAAGAGTAGGTAGACTGTCCGCTTAAGGCGAAAAAAAATCAGGTACTTACTGCAGTAAGAACAGTCAGTTCTCCAAGCCACTCGTTGAGCAGGGCCTCTGGGTCGTCAGCAGAGGACCCCGCACCTTGTTCCTCTACCAGCGCCATCTATAACAAAAATAACATTTTAAATAAATATTATATTAAACGTTACACACAGAGCAATCTAGCCCCAAATTATATAAGCACTAGGGTTGCACTATGGGTACTAGACAAGGGATATACTACATAATAATTACTTTTTTCTTTGTAAATAAAATACATACATAATATGTATGATTCATAGAAAACACACAGACCAGAAACAGATATTTAATTTTTAAGCATAAATACTTTGCACCCGGCGGGAATTTAACCCGCATCATTCTGTTTGGCAACAGGGCCGTCAAATTTCATTACATCAATTTATCGTAAGATTAACTAATTTATTGACAGACTAACAGCGCCCTGTAGGTTTACCCGCTTAATTGTTAGTTGATTATCTAACTAAGATAAGTTTGAACAATGTAAATTATCCCCCTTACTTATAAACGATGACTAAGTTTATGTAACGTTTTTAACTTTGAAACTTCATGTCACAGTAAAAGACGAACGTTACATAAAGTTAGTCATCGTTTATAAGTAAAGGGGTATATTTGTTCATTGAACAATGTAAAACGTGATCTTTCAAAAAGCTTGCCTATTTGTATTGGTATAAATATATAAAAGTAATTTGGAGAAAGCAATCATTCTAATCAATGCTTTAACATTTGAACTATTTGAACCCTGGTTTGCTAGCTGTGAGAGCCAGGGTTCAAATCACTCCTAATAATTAGAAAAATAACCATTCGACAATATAGCAATAAGTGGTGGTGACTCGACAAATGGTTTTTCGCAAAACATATGAAAACCGGGCACAACTATTATTTTTTAGGGTTCCTTATATATAAAGCGTAATCAGGGCAAGTTAAATAAAAGCTTGTAGGTAATAATGGGACCCTTTTACTAAGACTCCACTGTCTCCACATCTCACACACAAGACACCGGACAGCAACAAAAAGGTGTTTTTTTAGTTGTAATAATGATACGGAACCCTCATCGTGCGACTCGCACTTGGCCGGTTTTTTTCATTCGTTTTACCGTATCAAGTTAAAAATCTGTCATAGCGGCGTAGTAAACACTTAAGGGGACAGTCTACGTACTCTTTTCTCCATACAAACTTTATAAACGTAGTCGACTGTTTCCTCCCTGGATAAAAGATATTAGAAAATATATGTTTATGCCATAAGTCCTATATCAGCCAGGATCATGCCCCTACGTTTTAATTTTTTTGATTTTCTAATTTTATTTTAATTAGAAAATGAAAAAAAAACAATACGTAGGGGCATAGCCATGGCTGATATAGGACTTATGGCATAAACGTATTTACTCTAATGTCTTTATCTAGGGAGGAAATAGTCGACTACGTTTTTATGGAGAAAGAGCACGTAGACTGTCCTCTTAAGATTATTCGCTCCAGCCGTATATTTTGTATAGTTTGTGATTTTTTACAACAGTCCACAGCATATGGGACAGATGGTTGTATACAAAAACAACCACGTGCGCCCGCGCGTCAGAATTAAATCTTTTTGTGGCCTGTCATTATTCTCTATTCATCCGGTAGAGTGAGTGAGACACACCCTCGGGCTACGTATTTAGCCGTAGGTGTTTAGTAAATATAACAGTGTTTCCAATTGTTTGACTTACAATTTCATGGATAACTAATTGCTTAGCAGGTAGCCAGTTGTACCCAGTTCTTAGAAAAGTTGTGTGTGAGCAATAATTATAGAACGATTTGTCAAACACTAGGGAGCTGTTTTAATAAATATAGTAGATTTCTCCCGCGTAAGTCCCGATCCTGTGGGAATGTCGGGTTCAGAAGCCTATGTTACTCCTCGATAATGTAGCTTACTATGATGAAAGAGTTTTTGATATCGTTTCTGTAGTTTAGGAGCCTATTTGTTAAAAACAAACAAACAAATCTTTCCTTTTTATATTATCAGTAGCTGTGTCCCACGGTTTCACCTGCGTAAGTCCCGAACCCTGAGATATTTCGAAAAACCCGTTCTGCGTCCATCATAGGTATAAAGAACACTCTCCAAATTTCAACACTGTACTATCAGCGGTTTAGGCTGGGCGTTGTTTAGTCAGTCAGTCTCTCAGGACAAAGCATTTTTATAAATATAGTATTAGTATAAGATAAGTATAAAAAAATACAGGACTAACAGCCGAATACAGAAACGCCACTTAAAATTTGAGGGGTAGGTACTTAAATAATTGAGTAGCTTCTAAATTTTTGAGTTTGAGAGCTGCTTATTTGATAAAGTAGAACTCAGATTTTGAGTAGTGTTTCTGTATTCGGACGTAAATAATATAGGTAATTATTCAGTCGTCTATCAGTTGTGGGGGTTCGAGTCCAGCTAGATGTAACAATGAGATAAAAAGACAATTAGGTTCCACATCTAGATATTTGAATTTAATGAAATTGTCTTACATAATATTGATAACTATGATAAGGTGATATAATATGCTGGTACTATACAGTTCCGATTACAATATGTAGGTGTAACAGTAGAATCTCGTTATCTATACCAGAGTCGGTGTTACGGTCAGAAATTGCAAGTTGTTTATCTGATTTCACCACAGTTTCCTGTTTCAAACTTTGGTGGCTTTATCGTGATTTTCGCAATCTTGGTTCACGTGGGCTCGTGGCACGTTATCGGACCATAAGTCCTGCCCGACACTGTAATGGCAGATATAATTAGGGCGGAAAGGATTGTTCTTTACGGTTCATTGTACAATTTTAGTTCTAACAATTTGTTTGGTTTCTTACTTGAACAAACGTTTTAGTTGATTTTGTAAGGCCTCAATAAAACTTCGAACTCAGAACTTCAAAAGGTTTCAATTGCAAATCGCTTGGGTGAAAATCATTTCATGGATTTAATTTCAGCATGTACCTGCTTATCCGATTGAAGTAAAACTCATTTTTCGGTTAAAATATCAATCTTCGAGATGACGAAGACCTGTAAATGTCTCGAAACGTTGAGCATTTAAACAATGGTAATAAAAAAATTCAATACATCACAACTTTAATATTATAAAGACCCATTGGTTAAGGAAGACGAACACCATAAGTCCCTAGTTTTGCGGATGGATCTTAACTTTGATACTTTAAAACCTTTGCCTAGGAAAAAGTATCTGTATTATCGAGCGGATTTTGAGGGTATTAACGCAGTTTTAAGTGTAACTGACTGGGAAACATTGTTGTGTGATAAGCCCTTAAGTGAAGCCGTAGATTGTTTTTATTCGTTTCTGTATGAGCTTAGGGATAAATTTATACCACATAAGCTGTCTAACTCTTCTGTATTTCCTCCATGGTTTACTGCCTCTCTCAAAAAATTACTCAAAGAAAAGCAAAAGTATTTTTCAAAATTTAGTATATATAAAAACAGTTCTGATAAGCAATCATATTTATTGTTACGAAAGAGGGCTAAGAAACTTGAAAGTGATTGTTACAAGAATTATTTAAAAACCATGGAGTTGTCTATAGTTGAACAACCGAAATTATTTTGGACTTTTATTAAAAATCAGAAGAAAGAACGTAACGCAATTCCCTCGACGATGAACTTAGATGATCACTCTGCAGACTCGGGGGAGGGAGTGGCTAATCTTTTTTCTAGTTATTTTCTTTCAGCATCCACTCCCAACAACCATATTGATAACTTTGATGAAACTTGCGCCTCTCAGTCGTTCATCAATAGTATTAACATTGAGCGTATTGATGTTCACAAGTTACTAGATAAAATTGATTTAAGTAAGGGAGCGGGTCCTGACCATATAGTACCTATTTTTATTGTCAAATGTGCCAAAACTTTGTCTGCACCATTGACAATATTATATCGGAAATCTGTTGCAGAAGGTTTCGTTCCTGATATTTGGAAGTCTGCTTTCATTACGCCGATACATAAGAGTGGCAATAAGAATGATGTCCGGAACTATAGGCCCATCTCAAAGCTCTGTATCTTTGCTAAGATTTTTGAAAAGTTAGTGCATGCTCAGGTTTACTCGGCTCTTTCTTCAACTCTTATTGAGCAGCAGCACGGTTTTGTCAAACGCCGTTCAACTACCACCAACCTTCTTTCTTTCGTTGATTACGTTACTCGTGGTATGGATCAGGGGGGCCAAGTGGACGCAGTATTTACAGATTATAGTAAAGCTTTCGATCGCATTGATCACCAATTGCTCCTTTGCAAGCTGTATAATGCCGGAATTCATGGTAACCTCTTTAGGTGGTTTACATCTTATATAAAGAACCGGTGCCAAGCAGTGGTGGTCAATGGCTATGCGTCAGCTTGGGCTCAGATTCCGTCCGGGGTACCACAGGGATCGCTTCTCGGTCCTTTGCTCTTTGTTTTATTTATTAACGACATCAATAATTGTTTCGTGCACTCGCAATTTATTTTATACGCTGATGACATGAAGGTCTACAGAAGCATTAAAACTGTCTCCGATTGTCAGCTTTTACAGGAGGACTTGGACCGCTTTGAAATATATTGCTTAAATAATAAGTTAGATTTAAATGTCACTAAATGTTTTTCAATAACTTTTACCAGGAAACCCAAACCCATAGTGTTTCGCTATGTCCTAAAGGGGTCATCACTTAGGGCGGTTAGTGAAATTCGGGACCTTGGTGTTATACAAGATTCTAAGCTTCTATACGATAGGCATGTCGACAGCATCGTTAACAGAGCAAATAGAGCCATGGGTTTTATAATGCGTACATGCTCTCAATTTTCTAACATTAAATTACTTAAGATTCTTTACTGTTCTTTCGTGCGAAGCATCCTTGAATATTGTTCTCAAGTTTGGAGTCCTTGTTTTCAAATATACATTGAGCGGATTGAGTCTATTCAAGCTCGATTTCTGAGATACCTGCAGTATAAGTGCCAGATAGTGGACGCGGATTATCAGGCTAGGTGTTTGAGGCATCACATGTTACCCCTAAGGGAGAGGCGTCGAATAGCCGATATTGTTTTTCTTGGTAAAATTGCACATACGTACGTGGATTCTCCTCATCTTCTATCTAATATAAATATACGGGTACCTTCAAAAATACAGTTAAGGAAACCAAATTATCTGGGCACATCTAAGTGTTATACCATATACAGGCATAATTCTTTCTTCCCTAGAGCGGTCGATGCGTTTAATGGACTGACTGATTTTTCTGATTACTTTGAGGTGGATCTCTTTGTCACTAAGCCGATTGCAATCAGAAACACATTAGTGCGACACTGGTTTGACAGACACTCGTCTATTACTTCATGATTTAAATTATAAATCTCTAGTAAAATGTTACTTATTAATATATTTCAAACTACTATTCCTTGCAAGCGTGTAACTAGTGTTAATTAGTCTCTTATGTGTGTAAACATGTAAATGGTTTTTAGTTATCTTTTTAGTATTGTAAGCTGTCATGTATAACTGTATGTTTTCCTGTTAAATAAAAAATAAATAAATAAAGCTGAAAGTTTGTGAGTATGAATGCATGTGTGTGTTTGTTACTTAATCACGTAGAAACCGCCGAACTGATTACCATGAAACTCGGTATGTAGGTAGCTGGAGACCAGGAGGGTTACAGCGGTTCTTTCGACACGACAACGATACGATAATTCCAGCCGATATGATGATTCTACTGTCACACTGTGATAGTAGGGTTGACAGTAGAATCATCGTATCGGCTAGAATTATCGTATCGTTGTCGTGTCGAAAGAACCGCAGTAACCCTCCAGGAATAACACATAGGCTACTTTTTATCCCGATATTCCCGCGGGGTCGGGCCTTTCGCGGGTGAAACCGTGGGGCGCAGCTAGTAATAGTAGATTGTATAACAAGGGAGCAAAATAGTATTTTTACGGCGAGGGCGTTACTTTGAATCACGAGCAAAGCGAGGAATTCTAGAATAGAATCCCGAGCGTAGCGAGGGATTCTAACGTAGAATTCTGAGCGCAGCGAGGGATTCAAAGTATACATCGCCCGAGGCAAAAATAATTTGCTCTCGAGTCATATACTCTACTTTTCATCCCCTTCTATGAGAAAATAAATAAGATTATGGTGTTACGTAATTCGTGAATATACCTATTTACTTAAACAAAAATGTTGGGTATAAAATTTTAATATCACGTTTATTATACAGAAGCCCTCTATAAATATTTGTTGGTTGTTATAGCGGCTACAGAAATACATCATCTGTGAAAATTTCATATAAATACTAAAAAAATAAGCAAAATAAATAAAACAAATGAAACTAATGAAACTAACGAAACTAACGAAACTAACGAAACTAACGAAACTAACGAAACTAGCGAAACTAACGAATCTAACGAAACTAATGAACTAATGAAACTAATGAACTAATGAAACAAATGAAACTTATGAAACTAATGAACCTAATGAAACTAATGAAACAAACGAAACAAACGAAACCAATGAAACTAGTGAAACTCATGAAACTAATGAAACTAATGAAACTAATGAAACTAATGAAACTAATGAAACTAATGAACCTAATGAAACTAATGAAACTAATGAAATTAATGAAACTAATGAACCTGATGAAACTAATGAAACAAATGTAACTAATGAAACTAATGAAGCAAATGAAACTAATGACACTAATGAAACTGAAACTAATGACACTAATGAAACTAATAAAATAAATAAATTCTGTGAACAACACACAGCGCCATCTAGCCCCGTGGTAAGCCAGTAATTCATATAATTTACGTTTGATTTCTATGAATGATACATATGTTCCAAATTCAAATTTACTTTGCTCCCGGCTGTTTTATTTTGCTCCCGGCTGTTTTACTTTGCTCCCGGCTGTTTATCTTAACAGAAAAGAGCTACTTTGGTCGCACTTATAGAGGACCAAAGCGACACTTTTCGAATAGATGGGATGAAAATAATATTGTGTCCTAAAGACTGTACAAAGTCCCACCCACAAAGTGACAGCTTTAAATGGAAGTTAAACATTTTTTGTAAGAAAATCGACAGGTTTCCCCTTTGTTGTGTTAGAAGTTTGACCGCAGGCAAATCGAAAGTAAGGTCATGCTTGCAGTCGGTCATGCGAGTCGCCTTATAGCAAGCCCTTCGCATTATGTTTTTGCTACTTATCACAACTTCAATAACCGGGAAGGAAAGTTAAATTGATGTAATATTTTACGTAATAATACAAGTACCGCTATATCACACACAATGGATCGCTTCGTGACTGACTAAATCCAGATTACAAAAGAAAAATGTCTTTTAAATTGTGTTAGTTGCCTAAAACGTGTCGTTTCGGGATCAAAATGATTAGCTTTCACCAAATTTGTTCTCTTTTGCCTTATATGAAGAAAAAATACTTACTAGGTAAAAAGGACACGAATGAACTTATTAACTTTCTAAAACAACTAAAGAAGTGTGTTCAGATATGATATGTTAAATACAGAACAAAGTGACATCGAAAACAAAAAATATTGAGAAAAACAATACCCAAGGTTTAACTTTACATTTAAAAATAAATTAGGTAATGCAATAAAATTTCACGCCAATTATTGCACGATTCTACAGATAATATAGGACATAACGCTTAGCTCAGCCACGGTAAAATCAGGGGAACAAATCTATTCTAACTAAAATTTCTCTGGTAGGTATGCCTCAGCTCTGTTTTTTTTAGTTAGCTATTCAGCAATTTTTGTAAAACATCTCTAACACTTCTAAAGCTTCAGCAAAACCTTGCAAGATTTCCATATAGAGGAACCTTTTTTGAAAAAAAAAATATAGCTGAGGCATAGTCGAGGTTTAGTTATAGAATAGGTGTCTAGACATTAGTGTGCGGGTCTCCTTGTACCTACTTTGGGGACTCTTCGCGATTCAGAAGACCGGGTGGGTTCCCAACGAGTCACCCCAAACGTGTAACCCCGTTACTCGTTGGGATAAAAACTTCCCAACCAGTAACAGGGTGACTCGTTGCAACTTTTTTTACAAAAGAAGTTCCCAACGTGTCACCCTTGGTGTAAAGGGTTACTCGATGGGAAAAAATATTACCAACGAGTAACGGGGTTACACGTTTGGGGTGACTCGTTTGGAACCCACCGAAGACCGTAGGTGTATCCTTTCACCCGCCTAAAACCCGATCACGCGGCATTTTCGAAAAATCCTTTTTTAAACTCTTCAAATTTGATGTCTCTAGGACCAGCGGTTTGGGCTCTGCGTTGATATGCACGGTGTTATAAAGTAAAAAATAGTTGTTCGCCTAGACGTGTCCAACGTGAACAACGTATATAAGCAGCTACTCAACAAAGTTAAACACTCCGTATAGTTTAGTCAGACAATCAATGAGCTAGGAACATTGAACTTTATATGTGTAGAATCACATTTAGCAATTTTGGGAATTCAACATTTTGGTGCACTAAAGGAGATAGAAATATTTTAGTCATGCTCCCGGTTTGAGTAAGATGCGGGTTCGAATCCAGCCTTGCGTCTATCGTGCGTTGTGTTTTTGCAGAAGTATTGTTTGTTTAAAATATTTCTATGAAAGTCCAGTGCAGGCTTAAGCTCTTAAAATAGAATACTAAAGGAGATGTTTGTGTAGGTAGAGTTTGTCATGGGAAACTTCAACTTGAACATGTGAATACTGCTATGCTGTATCAATATTGCAACAATATTAAATGCCAAATTTGTCGAAGCAGATATTCCACCATCAATTATTGAATAATTGATGCTGGGATATGTGCAAATAATTTGTTGGGAGTGCAAATAAGGGAATGTAAATACCTTTATTTGCACTAAATTACCATCGGATTGTGGCCGGTTTACATTGTTGTCGGGGTCATAACTAATCAGTAGTATATACTCTATGATAACTAAATATGAACTCTGTGATAACTAAATATGAACTAGTCACGGAATGTTTAATACAATAATATAATTTGGTTATTAATTTCGACTATCTGCTCCGTGATTTTGACCCTCGGACACGGCAATTACATTTTCACAAAGAAGAACTGTGCCTAGATCTAGGCAAAGAGCAAACAAAAAGCATACTGACCACGGATGGTACTGACTGACATTAAAAGCTTTCTCCTAAAATATATTAGTCCCATTAGACGTTAGGGGAAAGTGCAGCTCAGTGAAGATAATTTAACAAGTTCAATTTGATGTGAGAGGCCATCAATACCGTACCATAGCATGCGGGTCGGCAAGCAACGACCGCAAGTAATATAAAAATGAATATAACAGTTGTCTACACATAAATAAATTTTAGTAAGTCTTTAGGATTATGCAGCGACAAATCGGCGCATCATGTCGATATAGGAAACCTACAGAAGGAAAAAAATATCCTGTCAAAAATTGTACGTCAGGTTAAAAAACCCGGCCAAAAAAAAATCTAGTTCAGAGTCTAGCCGTATATCATGGATGGTCTAGCTAGACTCTAGACTATACCGTCCATGATGGACTGTATTTATCGGCAATACTTAATTTAAGAAAAAATACGAATTATGTGGATGCGTCAAAAATTGCATCCACAAAAGGTTCGTAATTCTTTATTTAAGAGGAATTACAACGCCAACGATCTTGAAACTAAAAATCCCTGTCGGGCTCATCAAAAATTGTTGATTATTTCATGACGGAATGTCGTAGAACTTTTTTTTGTGTACAGATTGTAGGTGACATTGTTTCCTACATTTTGGTGTAGTTTTAAGACAAGAACCTCCTATTGGTGCAAAGCCTATCCAAATTTTGATTTGGCTAAAATGTCGATAGGCTTCAATACGTTTCGACATATTTGTATGGAAACTGCACTAATATATCGGAAACAATGTTGCCTACAATCTGTACACAAAAAAAAGTTTTACGACATTCCCTTATGAAATAATCAACAATTTTCGATGCGCCCGACATGGATTTTCAGTTTTTCAGTATAGGGCCCTTAATATACCTACTACCGTTCATGGGTGGTCTATGAAGTACAAAATGTATGTGGATGCGTCAAAAAATAGCATCCACATCAAGTTCGTAATTCTTTTTTAGGGTTACGTACGCAAAGGGTAAAATCGGGACCCTTTTACTAGAACACTGTCCAATACTGTCCATCTGTCTGTCCGTCTGTCTATCTGTCTGTAAGCAGGTCATATCCCATGAACCGATTTTATCTAAATTTACAGATGCTGTATTTCTTCTGCTAAAAACAGATTAAAATAAATATTTAAGTGAGGCTCCAATACAACAAACGAGACTATTTTCATGACGGAACCCTACAAATAAAAAATAAAAGCTTTTAAAATAGTTATTTCGTTTCAGCATCGCGAAAACCGAAGATAACATAAAGAAGTGAATCATAGCCAATCATAGCAAACCAGTCTATCGACGACGCGACGCGACGACGCGACGACGTAAGACCATTCATCGAGTAGGTATTTGTTGTGGACTTTGTAAACTAGTTAGCTATTTTACAAGAATTCCATTACTGTAGTTCTTTTTATAGCTAATTACATTTTCAGCATTATTTTTAAACTGGAACGAATTTATAATGTACTTTCTTTGTATTAATGATGGTAACAAAAAATTAAAGATTTCATTAAAATTAAAGTTATGTTATGTACTAGCTGCGCCCGCGACTACGTCCGCGTTGCTTGAACACCTACCTACCGCTGTGCAGTAGGCGCTACCGCACATGGCAGCATCAGTACTTCGCTGGTCGTCCGTTTAAGTGTGGTTTATTTGCACAGCGGTAGGTAAGGTGTTCTGTTCAGTACTTATCGTATAAAATCGTATATCTATTAATTAATCTTTAATTAATATATAATAATATTAGGAGGATGAAGGTTTCGCAGCAGCATTATTCATATTGGTGTTCCTACTTTAAGAAGCAAGTCATGTTGTGGTAAGCCTGGGGAATCAAGACTATGTAAGAAAAATTTGTTCAGCGTCGTCCGTCGTAAAATTACCTACACCTTTTTAAAACACAAATCGATCTAATTTGACCAGTAATGCCATCTATCTATCTAGCATTGACGTAAAATTGTAAGAAAATATGCTAGTAATACATCAACTTTCTAAAACGTAACGTCTCAGCGCGATCTAATTTTATCAGTAACGCCATCTACAAACGATAATGTCCAGCGTTTTCCTATAAAATGTAACCCCCATTTTACCCTGCTAGGGGACGAATTTCCGAAAAATATTTTATCCACCTTTATCGATACCTAACAATAAACCTAATACTCGACTTTCATACATCTAACTAAAAACAAAAAAGTTTCATACAACCCTTCAACCCTCATTTACACACTCAGAGGGTGAATTTCCCAAAATCCGTTCATAGTGAGCGCCTACGTCTTAAAAGGAACCCCCACGCTAAATTTTAGACTCCTAGCACTTGTAGTTTCTGAAATTTCGTGATGAGTGAGTCAGTGATTTTCGCTTTTATATATACAGTGTCCCAGAAACGAGTGTCAAGCGACAGTCCAGAGGTAGAGGACCCTAAGGGGTACCCGAATCACCCCCATGTATGTTCCGCGATTTTTCGTAGTTTAGAAGTTATGGCCTTTTTTCTCATTTTTCTACTAAAATGCGACCACTGATACCTTTTTGGTCATACTTACTGCATCAATTGAGATAATTGGCTGATTTTTTTTCAAATGTGGAGCTGAATAATAGGGTCATGATACCTGTTACAAAAAAAGGCGTAACACTAACCAAACTGTTACAAATTAAAAAAGAATTTCATAAAGTGAGCGTTGACAAAACGCTATAAACACTTTAAAGAGCAATTAAAAGAAAAACTCGCTTATTTTTTTTTTCCAAACCAACTTCAAAAACTTCCTTCCTTCATTAGCTATCTACTTCTCTTCATTTTATTGATCTATCATTAGAGGATCATATCAAAAAATTTATTTAAAAATTCTTTGGTCGAAAATTCTCTCACTCATCTTACTTAAACCTGAAGGGAAACTCCCGGCCTAATCGAATAACATAAAAAACATATTTGTTATTATCTTAATTAATACATTTATTTGTACAAATCTTAATTAAGATTTGTGCAGAAGTTTTTTTGCGGAAGACAAAAATCATCACTAGATGGCGCTAGTGGTAAAATACATCGTGGTATCGTTGCGTTTTTATGTCAAAAATCACGTTTGTTGTATAGGAGCTCCCTTAAATATTTGCGGGTACAGTGATACATCCTCTGTAAAAATTTCAAGTGTCTAGCTATCACGGTTTATGAGATACAGCCCGGTGACAGACGGTCAGACAGCGAAGTCTTCGTAATAGGGATGAGTGAGAGAATTTTCGACAAAAGAATTTTTAAATAAAAATTTTGATATGATCCTCTAATGATAGACCAATTAAATGAATAGGGGTAGATAGCTAATGAAGTAAGGAAGTTTTTGAAGTTGGTTTGGGAAAAAAATAATAGGCGAGTTTTTCTTTTAATTGCTCTTTAAAGTGTTTATAGCGTTTTGTCTACGCTCTCTTTATGAAATACTTTTTTTATTTGTAACAGTTTGTTTTGTGTTACGCCTTTTTTTTGTAACAGGTAACATGACCCTATTATTCAGCCCCACATTTGGAAAAAAATCAGCCAATTATCTCAATTATTGCAGTAAGTATGACCAAATAGGTATCAGTGGTCGCATTTTAGTAGAAAATTGAGAAAAAAGGCCATAACTTCTAAACTACGAAAAACCGCGGAAGATACATGGGGGTGATTCGGGTACCCCTTAGGGTCCTCACCTCTGGACTGTCGCTTGACACTCGTTTCTGGGACACCCTGTATAGAAGATGAGTCTTATGCCAAATAAACACATAGAGTGACTTTCACTTGTGTGGCGCCTTAGAAGATTTAAATTCCTTTCAAATCTTAAAATACAGAAAGGTCATACCTAAAACATGTGAAGTAGAGTGGAGCGATATTTTTTTTTCAATAATTGAATACGGAATAGTTACAAAAGGCTGCATTTGGGTGTTAGTAATACAATTAAATCAAAAAAGTTTTAAAAAGATTTTATTTTTAGCCCTCTACAGCCATTTAAAGATTTCAAAAAATCGCACAATGTGGTGTACTATAAGAAGTCACAAATTAACTGACTTTAGCTTGAAATTTGTGTTTTAGTTACTCATCTTGTTTCTAAAATATTATAGTTTAAATATTTCAACGATTTTTGTCCAAATTTAGTATATCTATAAACAAAACGTCCTAGAAAAATACAGATACCTACTTAACGAAAAACGGCGTAGTTATTAAGCTTCGTAATTTCATTTGTTTCGCTAATTTAGTAATTGACAATAATTGTTTTTTTGTTGTTGTGATAATGACATGAGATTATTTTTCACTTACTTGTATTGTGGCGAAATTAATATGTAGTTTTAAACCTAAAATAATGGCCAAAAGAGTGACTCGAATTAACACCGATTTTCCTTTTTTCGATCCACCTAGTTTGGTTGATAAATTAATTCTACCAACGATATCTGTTTTTAAAACATAGCTCCTTTTCAGTTAGGATATAGGAATCGGTTAAAAGCAGGAAACATGGGAAACAACCTGCTATTTCCGAAATATTAGACACAGTGTGGGACGTGATATCGTGGACATTTGGATACAGCATTGTTGCCTGTTGTTGCTCTTCAACGAGTCAGACACCAGTTGAAATGCAATTACGATAAGTAGTAACATTTTTTTCGATACCCAAAATATAAACAAACTAAAAATTACAGAGCAAAACTCCAAATGCAGTGATTTCAATAACTGTAATAGCCCTCGCGATAAAAAGGTTCCTGTTCTAGATAGGATGTTTCGTATTGATTAAAGAACTAAAAAAGAGATGGCAATTGGTAGTTGAGATCTCGTAGAGACAAAAAAAAAATAAGCAGAACATTTTAAAAACTTGAAAAAGCCAGAAAACTTGACCCATATGGTTCAAAGCAACGAAAACCATCCAAATTCAACTCCAACACCAAAGTGAAGACTCTCAAAAGGTTTACCTCCACTTCTGTGCCAACTGTAGGCCAACCTCAAAACTATCACACTTTGTTCCAGAACCATTAGGTAATAGAAACAAGGTAATTTGTGATCGATACGCCATATTCTGATCACTCGGGAGAAGGCCAGGGATGGATTGATTATTGTCTTGTAAAATTTAAAATAAAGTATAAGTACAAAAAAATAACCAAATAGTATAAATAATTATAAAGTATCTTTAAAAAAAAAAAAAAAAAAATATCTAATTTCATAAAGTTTGTATTTTTTTAAATAAATATATTCAAATATTAAGGCTTCATTCAACTTTAACAGCCACAGCAATAAGGCAATAATTTCTAAACTTTGAACTGAAGTAGAGGGCTAAAAAATATGTCCTATAAAAATAAAAAATATATATTCTTAAATAACTATTCTATTTGCAACATATTTTTGGTATTCAGTGTCGATTACATCAAAAAAAAATATTTCCCATACATTATCGCTCCACCCTAATGTGAAGTTAGTAAATACTAATGTCTGCTAATAAAAAAAATCAGTATGGCCGCGATCGTAAGCTGCATTGAATGTAAACATACAACACAATTTATATAAGCATCCCGCAGGAATACTGGGATAAAAAGTAACCTATGTGATTATCCAGATCTCCAGCTATTTGCATACCAAGTTTTATAAAGTTCAGTTCAGAAGTTTACGTCGTTGAAACACAAATATCTAAATTTTCGCATTTATGTCAGTGAGATACTCCAAACAGCTAATATTCATTAGTCTATGTATTTCACAAACTGTTATCGGATACCAATGTGAAATTAAACTCCAGCCATGTAGAATTATTACTGAATTATCTAACCTAATCTATCAATTTGGGCTCAAACAATGACGATCCCTATAGGCTTTCCTGAATAGAATATACCTAATATTGATTGGATTGTCGGAGGGAGATTACATCGATCTAGGTAATACAATGGCCTGTAGGTAATACCAATACTTACATTTAATCCCACGGGTAAATGGTTTGGTCAATGACTTGAAAAATGATTAAGAGGATCGTCTCCATTCTCTTTCTCCATACAAACGTAGTTTAAATTTTCCTCCCTGGATAAAGACATTAGAGCAAATTTGTTTATGCCATAAAACTTATATCTGTCATGATTATGCATCTACCTACCTTTTTATTTTTTTCATTTTATAATTTTTTTATTACCTATTATTTTAATTAGAAAAAAAAAGGTAGATGCATTGTCATGACAGATATAGGTTTATTGGCATAAACATATTTGCTCTAATGTATTTATCCAGGGAGGAAAATTTAAACTACGTTTGTTTAAAGAAAGAGACTGGAGACTATCCTCTTAAACATCTTCTTTGGGAACCATCGCGTACGCTTTAAGAGGAAAGTCTAGGTACTTACTCTTTCTCCATACAAACGCAATCGACTTCGATTTCCTCCCTGGATAAAGCCATTAGAGCAAATTTTATGCTAAATTCACCCTGAGTTACATAGGCTACCTTTGATCCCGATATTCCTACAGGATCGGGACTTACGCGGGTGGAACCGCGGGATGCAGATAGTATGTTATAAAGCAAGTTGGTACTTACTTATAAATAAAATATTGTAGGTAATTCACATAGGTACCTACTACCTTCCTCCTACCTGTTAACAACTAAATAAATTTGAAACATGAATTCATATTGTAAAACAAGTGCAATTTTGCATATTTTGGCGCACTGTTTTATAAACTTAAATGCAGTGGGAATAACCTGTAACAATGGCATATTATTGGAGTGCAATACTTCGATACAAGGTTGTCGTAACGAGACCGTTGTAGCGGAAGGGAAAATAAAATTGTATTGGGATTTTTCAATTTTCAATTTTATTTGCGTTTCCGCTATATACAGGATGTTGGAGTTTATGGAGCAGCTGTTTATATGTATGTTTATGTTGTTCTACACGTCTATGCGAACAACTTTTTACATTTTGTTAAATTGAAGTAAACAGTTTAGAAAAAAAAATCTACAGAGCGGCTATACCTATATATTTCGATAGCATTTCGACAACAGATGTGTTTTCATTTCTGAGACCTTACATGAATTACATCATTCATGACATAAATTATTTTTTTAGAAAAAAAACCTTTTAATGTTGAACTGGGCAACAAGCATCTGACTCTTGATAATAGTAACGAGTTATTGAGCACTAAACATTGGTAATCGATTTAGATATCTAAGTATTATACATATTATAGTCTTGTGTTTTGGAAGAATAGGAAACATGATTAATTATTGATCAATTTTGCCATATATCCAGGCATAGAACAGGGTGACCCCATCTCTTTCCGTGGGCGTCGTAAAAAGCGACTAAGGGATCTGGGGGAGACTAACAGACCTTAAGTTATCCTCGTGGTGGCGGATCTATTAGGCAAATCTAAATCCCAAATCTATTTGCAGAAGGTATGGAATTTTCTATTTTAGCCTCAATCCTTTTGAAAATCAGTTCTTCAAATCATCATTTATTTCAATTCGACTCCGTAATTGAACTGTTAGACAACTGCTGCTTACCAATCATAACTGAATC